>CM035442.1:86367058-86709558 GCA_020310875.1 Ceratopteris richardii | reverse complement strand
AAGGATACATGAGGTCAAAGCTTTATGCATAGATAGATGGAACATGATGCAATCCCTGGTCTATGTTGTTTCATATGTACTTCATTTGATTTGGAGGGAGAAATGCCTTGATAAGAATGGAGAGGTTAATTATGGATGGAGAGATGTGATTGAGAGGTATACAAATAGGGATCTTGATGAGCAAGTTGGTCTTATGTGATGAGTTGGATATGTACAAATCATGCTTAAGTACATTTGCTCATCCACCTCCACTAAATCCAAAAAAATGCATTACACAAAACATTTGGGGCAAACACACCCAATTTGCAAAAGCCTGCTACACGTTTGCTCTCATAAGGAACGTGTGCTTCTCCTTATGATAGAAATTTTTCGTACATTTTCACTAATTCACATAAAAATAAATAATAAGTTACTTCCAAAAAATGTGGAAAAAGGGTGTACATAATTACAGATTTACGACTTGCATCTAAAATTAAGGGAGGATTTGTAAAATTGGAAGCTGCATTGAATATGATTGAGGAGAAAAATGATGATAGACTTCTCAAATTGCAAGAGACCATTGAGGAACAAGGATTTTTAGAAGAAAGCAAGATGCCTTCTACTCACATATACATGCAAGAGGGTTCTAGCATTGAATTAGAAAAGCACACACATGATGACAATCATGTGAATAATCATGATCATCATGATGATGATCATGTTAATAATCAAGATGATCATGATAGGATCCCTAAGTAGTAATACAACTTCACTGATGGCATTCCAACCCTTAATTTAGAGTCTAGACTAGAGCAAAGCTTTTCCTCGATTCTCGAATAGCCATTGAACATAAAAATTTACATTTCTTCATTGAACATGCAAAAATGCTTTTCATCATCAGGAGCCTATGAAGTCTAAGCAAAGCAATCTAACATTTCTTCCATCTTTGCAATGAAATTGTTATCAATATTTGAAAAGTTTTAAGGCTGACAAACATCAAGATAAACTACGAATTTGATTCATTTTGTGACCTAAAAGCTTTTGTCATACTATGCAAAGACTAGATGTATCGAGACCTCAAAAAATGTCTACATTTTATAAGGTCTATGGCAATGTGCATCATGTGACAAATTGAGGTCTTACTACTATCAAAATATTAATTGTGTACTTGCGACATTTACACTTTGCTTTAAATTATATATGTTGGGATAGTTCCTTTTTTTAAGGTATGTCCATAATCATATTGATCCTTAAAGCACATGTATGATGCAATATTTGTGTTCTCCAAGCTTTAATCTTTAAGGGATGTTCAAAAAGCTCCAAAAGTTCCACTTTGAGACTATTAAGAGTATAATTAAGCGCAAGAGTTCACTACTTAAATATAGAGACTAAATATTTATATTTCAAGAAATTACCCCCTAAAAATCAATGTCAATTTACTTATGTCAAGGTATACAACATACGAAGAACTTTGAGCAAGTCTACTAAAAGGCTAGATATTAAATTGCGAGTAAATCCTACACTTCATTGCAAATAAACACTTGCTTGAAATTTTCTCTCGAAATCATACTTTGTAAGAACCCTTAAGTATTGCCCACATCAAAATTCATAGTTTCATGTCCCATATATTATCTAAAAATAATTTCCTTGCAGCATCTTACATGAAGAATTTACCCAATTAGATTCAAGGAGCCAAAGAACCATTGTGCCTCGTTTACAATAAATTTACATACATGAATTGCACTTATCTAGAAAAACAACTCCTAACTCTAGAAATGCTAACAAATACATCATTCAATCAAGAAATAGTCTATCACCTTATATTATAAACCTCCCAACATCATCGAAAGGTAAAGTGTCACACGTCAACAAAGAGAAATAAATTTTGAGTTTCTATCTTCAAGAAAAAAACACTTTTCTTTTGTAATTAAAAAGGCTTTACCATTCGATAGACCAGCCCAATCACATGAATGCATCTTAAGCAAGTTCTAAAACTCTTATAGCTATGCGACTGATAGTTCTCAGACTAAAATAAATAGTATTTATATTCATTCACGTATATAATTTATTTCTTTATGATGTTACTCAAAATGCCGAGTGTCAAACCAAAGCAAACTTCAGAAATTAGTCATTGCAGGCAATTCTTCAGCAAACATAGTACATCTTGACGCAAAAGACCTGGATCAAATCTAGACACTTCGAGAAACGCACAGAAAAAAGTTACAAGAATTAAGTGAATTGATCGAAGATCTGACGTGTGCGTAAGATTTTTACGCAGATTCAAGTCGCATGGACAAAGGGAGGCTGGTAGATTAAATAGACACGTTAAACGGTTGTCCACCTAAAAATATAGGCATACAAGGATGAAATCACGCCTTTTAGTGAGAATAGCAGTGGTGAATGCCACGATTTTCAGGTCCACTCACGATTGACATCTTCGAGAAAGAATTATGACATAAAGGGAAGATTCTCGCTTACAATCATGAGGGACTCGGAAAAGAAATTCAGTTTGTGCCTTGTTGATCACCGCAGGTCTATGGACAGCAGTACACCGAGCTGAAGTGAATGCGATGAGGATAAGCAGGGTAAAGGGGTTAATATGACTCTGAACCAGCTGCCGAAAAGTGAGAGAGGCACTCCGACGAGGAATAAAATTGAGAATTTACAGGATAGAGGTGACCTTCACAGACTGGTTACGTAGAGAACCTAACCAACCAGATCCAATAGAGGATGGTTCCATAGAGGCACGCCTTCTTTGCGCGTTCTATTCGGAAATTCGCTCACTGCGGCGTTGAATCTTGCTGTAATTTTGGACCGCCCAGCCTCATCCCACAATTTTTATGCCGCGGGTCTCTACTTCTTTCATCAGAACTCACGTTGCAAACTTGATCGCAACTACTGCGTTGTCGATACGGTAGATTCCGTTGAGCAAGCGAGGCGCAGAAGCCAGAGGAGAGATAAGGAGGATGCGTCCGTAAGATCGTCGAAGAAAATTGGCGGCAAGCAAAAGTTGGAGATTGGGGTTTCCTGGCAAACTCGGATTAAAGGATACAGATCAGATGTCTCGTGTTTTGAATGTGGAACTCGCGCCCATCTCCTGTACACAAAAGAGTGAAGGAATCACATATGCCATGCTCTGTCCACATTACATGTTGAACTTTTATCTTCACACCCATATCCTCACCACCACTCTTTGATCCGTTTTCTTCATTTATTCCCATGTCTTCTTATTTGAATTTGGAATTTCAACACACATCCTTCCTCAAGTCAACATGTACATCATGTTTGCAATACCAAGATGCTCACATATAGATGTGTTCACAAATCCACTAAGAAACCTCAAAGTGAATGCTAGATAGATTTGCATCCTAGTTTACAAACCTAGCTTGATTGTTCCACTTCCAAAGTGCCATGTACTCATGTTGAAAATTGAAAGTTCTTCGTAGATGTTTGTAATTTAATGATTGTAGTAAAGGCCACCGAGACTACAATTCTAGTACTCCTTCTACTCAAGGGGGGATTCTTCCTTAGGGAAGTATACCCTCTAGGTTGTGACATGTTCGTGTGCAAGAACACAACTTGACAGTGAAGCCACAATGGTGAAAAAAATTACAAGAACAGAGATGAGAAAAGTGTAGCCACTCTAGAGACTAGAGCTTGACTACATAAAAATCAACAATAAGAAGTATCTAAAACAACAAATACTCTCTGCAAGCGAAATGCAATAGACTCCAACTTATATACACTAGCCCAGACTACTCAATCACAATGTCATGCTAATTGCCACACAATTAGAGAAGACAACACTTAGTATAGTCACCACAGAGTGGCCTCGACATAGTGGGCAAAGTTGAGATAGAGTGCAGAGGGAAGCCAAGAGATAGAGATCAGAAAAAGATGTTAGATGATAAAGGGCAAAATGAGGGCCAAGCCTCTTCTTATATAAGCTCCAAAGGCCAAGTGGACTTGCCGTGTGGAGTCCAAGCTTTTACTTTCGCATGCACCAAATTGACGAGACTGGTGGTGGAAGTGGGCTAATTTTGGCACTGGTTGCCAATCACTTTTAGGTCCTCCAATTAGATCGTCTGAAACCGCAAGACCTTACGGTGGCTTTTCCTACATATTTTTACACTTTCACCATTTACTGACAAGTCTAGAAAAATTTACCCCTGATCACATCACACGAGTGATCATACTGTCGCCTAAGGTGGTCATGCCAAAAGTGAGTGGAGGTGGTGCCTTGTTTTGATAGTGCCAAAAAGAGGTGGAGATGGTGCCCTCTTTTGGCAATGTGGCACTTTTGGACCACCATAGGTCTATGTTCTTTACCCTTATGCATCTTCACTTTACAATGATTGTAACTTCTTCCAAAAGAGTAGAATCTCCATAGCTTGATAATTTCCCAGTTAAAGCCTTAGAGTGAAACCATGCCTTCATAGTGTAGCCTTCCCCTTTGAATCCTTACCTTGGCTGGAGTAGATGCCTGTGAGGATCATGCCTTTTGTTGCAGAGAAAAGAGGCGCCCCAAAATTTTCAAATTAATGGGCATAAATTTCTTCTTCAAAATTCTAGGAAATTCCCATGAAGCTATGTAAATGCACTAGAGGAGTCCTCTAGATGCATAAGCCCCAAATCATTGTAACATACTTCTTGTAAAATAGTAGAAAATTAGAGATTAGTCAATAAAGTGCCGGTCACTTGTGTGAAAGGACCATTTTTAGGGCACATGTATATAAGTCACTTTATGACTCTTTTGTAAAGACATTTTGTCATTGTGAAGGAGGAGAGCTAAAAATTTCGAATTTGTTTCTTCCCTGTTGATTTTCATCTTCTCTATGATCTTTTGTGTGTGTGTGAAGCTTGGAATGTGTGTAGAGGACTGTTGTGTATCCCTCCCCGCCACTTTTGAACTATTGTAGTGTGTGTGTGAGCCAACACGAGTTGTGGAGTGAGTGTAGGTGTTCCCCGCCATTCACTGTTTTGGCCATAAGTTGAAGAGTAGTTGTCAGATTTGAGTGAAAATACCACCAACCTCCTCGAGAGCTTTGAAACGAACCCGGTATTAGCCATATTCGGAGTTCGAAATTGGGTGAAACATTTGAATTTGTATTTACTGTTGTAAGTGGTATCAGGGTAGATGTTTCCAAAGATTGAGTGAGTTGGAGAGATAGTTGACCCCTTCCTCATGCATTATAGCTGAACTACTTCACTTTCCATCACGTGTGCACACGTCCTCATACACTTGGTTCAAATGGTTCTTCAGATTGATAATTAAATGTGTGTCAATCCACCACTATACGCACTTGTGGAGCAAATGAGATTTAGTCTCTTTGACACAAGTCCCGGTTAGGTTAGAGAGAGAAGAGGAGTAGGCATAAGTTGAAATCACCAAGAAAAATCCAAAAAAAAATTGCCAAATTAGTGTAGAATAGGCTTCAGGCATCACAAACTATAAAAACCAAAAATTTACTTCATTTGACAATTGCTCTAGAACTGGTATCGTGTGCAGACAGCGATCGGTATCGCCTGAGCAGTATCGCGCCCTACAAGCCCAAAAAGCTACTTTGTGAGCTCAAATCTTCAACAAGATATCCCTAAAGGTAAGCTACAATAAAATTTCAACATCAAAAGTACTTTGAAAAGCACATAAACACGTGATTAAAGATGTTTTTGGTATCGCGGGGTGGGACAGAGAGTTTTGAAAGATTCTTGGAGTGAGATAGAGGGTCAAGCGTGAAGAGGGTGAGAATTAAACACATTGGTGCAAAAGTTTTTGTGATTTGAGTGATTTTGGTTGAAGTATCGCGGTCGTTCAAGTTTTGGTATCGCGATACCAAAATTCCCTAGTATCGCGATACTCCCCTGGTATCATATCATCGCATACCAATTGAGATATCATGATACCATTTTTAGTATCGTATCGTCAAATTGGTATCACGATCAAGATCTGCCAGTGGTATCGTATCACGGTCCACTTGGTATCGTATTGTCCCGATCACGGTATCGTATCATCAACCGAGCGATATCGTATCGCGCACAATACTGGTACCGTATCATTTAGCTGGTATCGTATCGCAAGAGTTGTTGGTATCGTATCGCCACTTGCACTGGTATCGTATCGCGAGAGTTGTTGGTATCGTATCGCCACTTGCACTGGTATCGTATCGTGAGAGTTGTTGGTATCGTATCACCACTTGCACTAGTATCGTATCACCACTTGCACTAGTATCGTATCACAAGAGTTGTTGGTATCGTATCGCCACTTGCATTGGTATCATACCAGGGGAGTGAATGAACTTGAGATCAAGACATGTGCTAAGTAGTCAAAGGAGTGTTATTTCATCGGTAGGAAGTGTAACTTAGGCAAGTCATCACGCTATCTATTCTGACACCTCTGGTGACTCGAAGGAAGAGATACCAATGGCTTCAGAAGACATGCAAGGTTTTGTCCCTAGGAGAAACTTCATGTCCACTGTAGAGGGGGAATATCATACCTCTCTGCAATATGTGTCCACTAATGCCCAAGAGATTCCCATTTACCTGGATGGTTTGAACAGATTAGTAGCCAAGATGGTGAGTTCCACTGATTCAGCAATAGTGCCCAGACCTGCCATCAAATATGAAGGAGGAGTGTACCTGGACAAGTTAGGTCACATCTACATGGTAACAAAACACCTAGACCGAATCAACGAGAGAGGAGAATTAGAAGGACAAGGAAATCCAGGAAGGTCGGACCCTGAAGAGTTAGTAACTACACCTAGAGGCAAATCAGTAGTGACTCGAGTCTTGAGAGGAGATTTAATACCTCAAGATGATTACCTACTAGAGGTCTACTTGATCCATGGAACAGATTTATTGTTATAAACTGACACACACACACCCACACGCGGACAAGAAGAAAGCCCAATGACTTTTTATGAGTTGAAAGATCCTGAAGAAGAGTCTAGAGTCACATACTAGATAGGAACCAAAGAAGGTATTGGCTGGTTGATACCATTGATAGGGCTCAATTGAAGTATATGGGGTTGCCAGTATTCCCTCCACGAGAGCAGGCAACTACCTCCCATAATTCTTTTGGGACTCAGACAGAGCCAGAGAATACAATGTCAGGACAAACGAGTCAGCAAAGCGTTCCTAATCGAATCCATGTGCAATTTACAACGTCGGGGCTGCAAGCACACAATCAAAATCACTTGAGACTAGGCAAAACATCGGCCACCAATAAGGCCAAGACCACTTCTAGGAGTGCAGCCTGGAATGCCTCCAATTAGACCAGTAATTCTTGTAATACCTAGACCACTAGAACCTATAAGAAGATTGAGACCGATTCAAGTGGCTAAGTGTATGAGAAATCATTATGACGGAGTGGGAGAACCTTATGATCCCATAGCAGAATTTAAACAAGTTCTACGGGCTAAGCAAGTGGATGATTTCATTGTGCAGTATGAGTCCTTTGGACTCACTCTCACAGGAACAGCTCTGACTTGGTTCCAGCCATTAGATCCCAATCAATTTGGAGTTATTGAGCAATTCTTTCAGGAATTCATATAGGAATTCACGAAGAGAGGAGTTAAGCACAACTCTTCATATTTTATCCATAGCTTAAAACAAAACCCGAATGAAACAGTGAAAACAGTTGCACGAAGGTTCAATCTATATGTCGATAGATGTCTAGTAACAAAAAGATCCACGCAGCAAAAAATGATATCATTATTCTTAGATGGGCTGACGAATGGGACTTTGAGAACTTTAGTCTATGTAAAGAGGCTGCAGACATTGAGTCAGTGTCTTCAAGAGTGCATTGACCTAGAGGACAACCTAGTTGATGACCTCAAAGGCACACCAAGCCCTACCAAATCAGAAGATACTAGAAGTATATTGACATCCAACTCTAATCATGTGGAGGAGATAGTGGAGCTGGTTATTAGCTGGTAATTTGTCGTTCCAATCCCTAGACTTAAATATGGTTGGGATATGTTGAGGTTGTTCGTGTTGGCCTGGTGAACATGATAGTTGGCCATGGGAATAGGCTCTTCTCCTTGGAGATATCGTTCATCCCATTGCCTTATCCACTCTTTCCATTTCTTGATACGCTCTAGGGCTTCCTGTCTTGCCTCCTCTCTAATCCTCTCTTCCTCTTTTTTTCTATTTTGTGCACCTACAAGCCGCGTCAACATTTGATCCGTCAAAGGCTCCATGTAACATTTTACTCGACATCAACTTATGTAATTAGGAAGAACATCTCCATCTAGAGTAGCTAGGTTAACATCTCTGCTCGTTGAAATCCTATTGATTATGAGAGGTCCATATCCGTGTTTCTATAGCTTCTTGGCATGTTGTTTCAAAGTATATACCAGAACTAAATCTCCCTCTTTTAATCCTTTATCTTTGATGTGTGCATCGTAATATGCTTTATGTCTTCTCTTTGCCGCATAAATTCTCGCAACAGCTTGTATTCTAGTCTCATGTAGCTTCTCAATTTGGTCTAGTTGCTTGGAAAATTCATGCCCCGTCCATTCATACTATTGGGCTACTCTCAAGGTAGGTACTAAAAAATCAATTGGCAAGATTGCGCTTTGTCCATACACTTAGTTAAACGGTGTAGTTCCAATGGAAGTCTTGTAAGCGACACGGAAGGCCCAAATTGGAGCTTTTTGCTTGACCGTTGGCTTGAGGATGATAAGGGGCTATTTTTTAATGGATCACTAAGAACTCATTCATTAAGGACTCTATTGCTTCATTAATGAAATGCGTTCCTCGATCACTCACTATTTCTATAGGTAGTCCAAAGCGAGTGAAGATGTGCTCAAAAAGAAACTTTGTTGTGGTATGAGCATCATTTTTTCTCGTCACCTTTGCCTCTACCCATTTAGTTAGGTAATATGTGGTTACTATTATGTATTGAACGTGTGATCCTTTAGCTGGTGGATTAATGGGTCCTATGAAATCAATACCCCATTTGGAAAATGCTCTCGTGCAAACCATGGGTCTCAATGGCATATCATCCCATCGAATCAGATATTTAGCTCTTTGGCATGTTTCACAACTTTGTACATAGGTGTCTGCATCCATATGTAGGGTTGGCCACCACAAGCCTACAAAGAGGATCATTTTTATGGTTCTTTCAGTTGAGAAATGTCCTCTTGCGGCACCTTCATGTGCCATTTCTAATATGGGTAGGTACTCTCCTTCATGCACACATAGTCGTAGTTGATTATCCTTCCCTCTCTTGAATAATTTTCTTCCCATGATGAAATAGTCCTTACTCATTTCTTCCAGGGATCGTTTCCTCGCTAAACTGATTCTGTCTTCATGCTCTCATGTCTTTAGGAATTTCACTAATGTCTTACTCCAATTGGGTGCTATTGTAGAGAAGGGTAAAGATGTATGATCTTCTAGAGTGATCTCTTGACATTCCGTGCAACTACTGACATATTCATGGACATCCTTAGGGATATCACGCCAATAGACTCCTAACCGTTTCAATTCTCTTAGAGTTCCATGAGTTCCTTTGTGCATTCTCCATTTGTTTATGTGCACTTGTTCAATCAAGTTATTTTTCGTCTTCTTCCACACATTTAGACAATATGCCGTTGGATTCCTTCTGATACACGCTTTCCGCTACAATGTGTAAGTTACGTGATTGTAGAATTTCCTTTCTACTCTCCTTGTTAATTGAGTGTTGTGGTCCATGAGTGAGTATTGGAATTAGCCTTTCTACCCACTTAGGACACACTTCCAAATTGAACAAGTAAGTGTCTGGCAATTTGTCAGATACTCCACTCAGTGGTTCTCCATGTGTTAACCTAGAGAGATTATCCGTTCTCACATGGGATCATCAATAACAAAAACCATCTTACTTCAAAGTTGAACTCCATCAATAACAGAAACCATCTCACTAGCCTTCCCGTGTTACAAGGCTTATTGACTAAGTACAACAAGGTACTTGAACTTGTTAGCTAACAGGTAGTGTCTAAATTTCTTAACCGCGTACACCATCCCTAATCCCTCTTGCTCTGTAGTTGTATAGTTTCTCTCAGCTTGATTCAGTTGTCTGCTTGCATAGGCAATAAGATGGTCCAATCTTCCTTCATCTTTCGGTTGAGCTAATATACATCCTATTGCGTAATTGGAAGCATCCACATGAATATGAAAAGGCTTGTTCCAATTGGGTGTTTTCAGAATTGGAGCTATGCTAAGTCGCTTTTTTAGCTCATTGAATGCTTTCTCACATTCGTCCGTCCATGTGAATTGAGTCAACAATCCATACAATGGCTTGACAATTATGGCATACATGTGGATAAATCGGCGATAGTATCCACAGTGACCCATAAATGCTTGCACTTCTTTTGCATTTTTTGGTCTTGGAAGTTCTAGAATTACTTTGATCTTGTCCTCGTTAGTAGATATTCCATTCCTAGATACGATGTGCCCTAGGATTTTTCCTTGTCTTACCATAAAAGCACACTTCTGAGGATTCAGACACAATCTATATTGTCAACATTTTTCAAATATTCTTCGGAATTCTGAGATATGTTCCTGTCTCCGATTTGAGTATGTACGTAGGTCGTCTACATATACTTCCATACTCTTCCTTAGGAATTCTTTGAAAACATGACACATCAACCTTTGGAAAGTGGCAGGGTGTTAGTGAGTCCAAAAGGCATCACTCTGAAAGCATAGACCCCACATTCCATTGAAAATGCGGTCTTGTGTTGGTCCTCAATAGCAATAGATACTTGGTTGTATCGAGAGAATCCATCCAAGAAGCTATAGACCTCCATGCCTGCAACTCTTTCCAAAAGGTGATCAATGATAGGTAATGGGTAACTATCACAGATCGTGGATGCGTTGACTTTCTTTAGATTAATGCACACTCCCAGTTTTCCATTCTTTTTGGGCACAACTACTAATGGTGACACCCATTCAATATGTTATATCTCGTAAATGAATCCAGTAGCTAATAGCTTGTCTATTTCTTCTTTATTTTTTGCTTCATATACATCATTATATGTGTATGCGTGTTGCTTCGATGGTTTTGCATCAGGTGTCATCGGTATTCTATGAGAATAGATGGAGGGTTCCACACCCTTGAGATCCTTGTAGGTCCATGCAAACACATATCAATATTCTCTAATTAGTCTTATCAATTCTTTTTCTTCATCAAGTGACACATCCTTTCCTATGTATGTGCATCTTTCTTCTCCATTCTCTACGATCATTATGATTTTTTTCATTTGTTCCTTGTTGTCATAAGCTTCTCCTTCTTTTGCCTGTCTCTTAGGCATCTGAATGGCTATTTTCCTTTCCTCTACTTTGTATCTCTTGAAGTGTTTCAGAACTTCAAATAGATCCGGGGTTGGTTCGGTCTTACTCATGGTTTCCTCATGATTCGGTACTATGGGAGCTGCTTTGATTGCTAAAACTTTGGGTGTTTCGCCCCTTTCCTCGACTTGAATGACTTCTAAATAGCGCTCCTCTGAGTCAAACTCCGGTTCCATCTCTATGCTCTCATATTCTTCCTTCCATTCCTTTTCTACTACTTCTCCTGCTTCTACCTCCTGAAGGACTACCATATAAAAGTTTATGTCATATCCTTCTTCCTCCACACATTCATTCATGGTCAATACTTCTTCATTCACACATACGTCCAAGGTTGCTAGGATTTCCATCCAACCGTGAGGTTCGAATGCTTCATCAGGAAAAACGTGAGGCATGTACATTGGGTCTGCTACAGGTCGATATTTTTGATGCCCTATAATGGTGATGCTAGTACTATGGCTCTCTCCAAGTTTTCCTCTGGTTGAGCATATTTGATTGGCACTACGTTTTGAGGAAATGGTGGTTGTTGTCCTAACACTGGTTGAGGTTGTGCATATTGTCCTTGTTCATATGGCCTAGGTGCTCCTTGTGGTCTTGGATAGGGGTTGTATCTTGGAATCTCCTTTCTTGGCTCTCTAGGTGGGTATCCATACGGTCTATATTGAGGTTGATTTGAGGGTAGTGTTTGCCTATTGAATGGGCAATTCTCAGTGGTATGATTGGTGTATTTTTGTTCTATATGGCAACACAAAGCGGTTCCCTGATGTGGTTGTCTATTGTAAGGGTAAGCATGAGGCAAGCTTGTTCCTCCCCTTACGCACATGTGAGTTGGATGGTCTCCTCCGCATAAGCTGTAGCCTGTTAGAAGAAAGACATTATCCCGTGCATGAAACCATCAAGTGTGAGAAAGAAACCCTAGAGGAGGAATTTGTTGATATATTTAGGTAGTGATGTGTGTGAACACTCTAGGACCGCCGGGGCACTTTTTTCCCTCTTTAGGAGGTTTTTTTCCCCCGGCTTGTATATACGCCTATTGCCCTAATGGGCTACTTATCTTTGTACATTCTCTAGTAATACATTCAGTCTTGTGTGTTGTGCTCCAAGCTTCTTCTTCTTCCTTGTGTTGTTCGCGTGCTTCCGCAGACGTCTATCTCCAACAATTGGTATCAGAGTAGGTCGTCGCTTCTTCTAGGGCGCCGTCGACACTCCTCCGTTTGCAGTCTCAGATTCGCACGAAATTTGGTGAGCATACTCAGGGTGTTTCCAAGATCAAAACATCTTCGCTTTGTGGTGCCGAAATCGCGATCTGAGCTCGTTTCAGCCTTCGAACGCACTATCGCAGTGCTTGTGCAGGCTATTTCGTCCTTTTGTGCCAAAGGTATATACCAGTTTCTGTTCACCAGTTTAAACGTCTCGAAGTCTGCTACAGGTCTAGCAGAACTCGTCTGGGCAATTCTGTTCAACTTTTTAAGATACAGTCAATTTTCTGCATCAAGGTATTTTAGTCACCGGCCATGGGCTGAAAGCAGTGATGTATTTCGTATGTTGGCTGTTGAGGATAAGTTGGATGGTACCAACTACCCATTATGGCCTTATATGATGCGACATGTACTGGTTGCAAAAGGATTGTGGAACATTGTGCAGGGTGTTGAAAGACGTCCTGTTACACCTGTAACGACAGGTACTGCAAATACAGGTGTTGGAGCTGATGAAGATGGTGTCGAAGATGATATTCCGCAGATTCCTGTTCGTGCTGCTGTTTCTGTTGCACCTACTGCAGAGCAGATTCGTTGGGATGGCAGAGATGCCCACGCACATGCATTGATAGCCTTGTCTGTCAAACGTGCCATTATTCCTCACATTCGCTCTTGCAGAACAGCAAAGGATGCTTGGGATACACTTACCACTTTGTATCAGGCTAGGAATGAGGCTCGTGTTGCTTACCTCCGAAAACAATTGGAGAGTGAGCACATGAATGAAGGTGATTCTATGGACAATTTTCTTACAAAGATCAAAGACCTGAAGGAACAATTGATTTCTGCT
The DNA here is from genome assembly GCA_020310875.1 of Ceratopteris richardii. NCBI lineage: Eukaryota > Viridiplantae > Streptophyta > Polypodiopsida > Polypodiales > Pteridaceae > Ceratopteris > Ceratopteris richardii. The sequence goes on along the minus strand of CM035442.1, from coordinate 86,696,214 downwards.
GATGAGGTTATACCAGATAGCTCACTTGTGCAGACCGTTCTGAATGGTCTTCCTGATTCATATCAGAGTTTTGCCTCTACTCTTTGGTTGATGATGAAAGGCAATCCGAATGCCTTGTCATTTGAGGAATTAGTCTCTGTACTGTTGCAGGAAGATCAGTCCAGGCAGAACAGGTCCAGTATGCGTGTTGCAGATCAAGCTTTCCTGGCTAGTCAGAAGGGCAAAGGAAAATGGAGCTCTTCTACTAGTAAGCAGAAATCTGCAAATGCTGCACAATCAAAGAACCAGGATAAAGATGAGAAGAAATCAGAAAAGCAGAAATTGTTCTGCAAGTACTGTAAAGGAAATGATCATATTATAAAGAACTGTCCAAAACTGGCTGCTAAAGAGGCAAAGAAGAAAGAGGCTGGAATGGTTGTTGCGGAGGCCTCTACACCAAAAACAGAGTCTGCAAATCTTGTGCAGGAAGAAGAATGGGCGTTTACTACTGTTTGCAGTTTTGACCCATCTTCTCACGATCAGTGCATGTCTGCAGTAGACTCAGATGTTTGGTACTTTGACAGTGGGGCGACCAAACATATTACCTCGCAGCGCAGTTTCTTCTCTTCACTCGAGCCTGCCCCTACAGGGAATACTGTCACATGCGCCAATAACTCCTCTTATCCTGTTATGGGAGTTGGTAAGATCATTCTGACTACTGCTGATGGTAGTTCTTTCACTTTGTCAGATGCTTTATTTGTGCCAGGGATCAAAAAGAATCTGTTATCAGTTTCTGCATTAGCCAAGATTGGCTTGGTTGTGAAATTTGTTGATGACAGGTGTACAGTCCATGATCTCTCAAATGGCGATGTGATTATTGCTTCTGGCATTTTATGTCGTGGGTTGTATAAGCTCATAGACTATGAAAGATCTGTGAATGATTCGGCATGTGCAGTTCATGATTCTCAGGCTATGTCAGATGCAAAGCTTTGGCATGCACGCTTTGGTCATCTGAATTTTGCTAGTTTGTTACGCCTGCAGAAATCTGAAATGGTGTCCTCTTTGCCCAAACTTGAGGCACTTGGAAAACATGTTTGCGAAGGCTGTATTTTGGGCAAAATGCAGCGTTCTTCCTTTCCCAAAGATGGTTCAGTTCGGGCTACACAGAAATTGCAGCTTGTACATAGTGATGTCTGTGGTCCTATGCAGACACCCTCTTTTGGAAATTACCTTTACTTCGTGACTTTCATTGATGATTTTTCCAGGCATGCATGGGTATATCCACTCAAAGCAAAGTCCGAAGTGTTCATGTGCTTCAAACAGTTTTTGGTTTTGGCTGAAAATCTGTCAGCATGTAAAATGGGCACCCTCCGTTCTGATCGAGGGGGGGAATATATGTCTTCAGATTTTAATGCATTTCTGGCTGAACGTGGGATAAAACACCAGTGTACAGTGCCGTATACACCTCAACAGAATGGAGTTGCTGAACGAAAGAACAGGTCACTCATGGAGATGGCGAGGTGCATGGTCAAAAGTCAGGCTTTACCACATAGTTTTTGGCTTGAGGCTGTCATGTGTGCAGCATATGTACTGAACAGGTGTCCCACTAAAGCGTTGCAGTCTATCACTCCATATGAGGCTTGGCATGACCGCAAGCCATCTGTTGCTCATCTGCGTGTTTTTGGTTGTTTGGCATATGCATTAGTGCCTGAACAACATCGCAGAAAATTGGATGATAAGGCAGTAAAATGTATTTTTGTTGGGTACAGTTCTGAAAGTAAAGGCTATCGTCTGTATCATCCACAGACTAAACGCATTCTGGTTAGCCGTGATGTTGTCTTTGTGGAAGATGCTATTCAGCCATTGCTTTCATGTACTAAGGAGACATCTGTTAGCTCCAAAGACATGTATGATACTTTGATGCCTCTTTTTACAGGTGGACAGGCTAGTGCTGGTCCTAATGAGGAAACTTCTCAGCCTTTACAGGTTTCATATGATGATGCAGATCATTCCATTTCTGATGCAGATTTACATGATGCACTTGTTGATGAGAGAGCTGATATTGAGCAGGCAAAAACTATGCCAAAATGGCTGGTGCAGACTTTGCGTGACAGCAAATTAGATGCACCTTTGTCATATCGTACTCGTTCAGGCTCTCATAGTGCCTCCTTTGCATCAGATTGCTATGCTATGGCTGCATCTAGTCTCTGTGATGAGAATGAGCCTGTTTCTTTTGATGAAGCACAAAATTCAGAAAATTGGATGGCTACTATGCAATCTGAATATGATGCTATAATGAAGAATGGTACATGGTCTTTATGTGATTTGCCTCCTGGCAAGAAGGCCATTGGCACTAAGTGGGTATACAAGCTGAAGCGTAAACCTGATGGTACAGTTGACAGGTATAAGGCTAGGCTTGTTGCAAAGGGTTATGCACAGGAAAGAGGCATTGATTTTGATGAGACCTTTGCACCTACATGCCGTATGACTATTGTTCGCAGCATTTGTGCACTTGCAGCCCATCATGGTTGGAATGTACATCAGTTGGACATTAAAACAACATTTCTGAATGGTGATTTGCATGAAGAAGTGTATGTTTTTCAGCCCCGTGGCTTTGTGCAGAAAGGGCATGAAAACCAGGTTTGCAGGTTAAAGAAGGCATTATATGGTTTAAAGCAAGCACCACGTGCTTGGTATGAGAAGATACATGCCTATCTGATTGCACATGGTTTTGAGAATAGTCCAACTGAAAGCACCTTATATGTTAAGCGTGCTAATGATGTGCTTCTGATCATTGTTGTCTATGTTGATGACATGCTACTCACTGGTCCTATTGAGACACATATTGCTGATTTTAAGGCTGATTTGCATGCCTCATTTGAGATGTCTGATTTGGGGCATTTGCATCACTATTTGGGCATTCAGTTTATGCATGTTGATGGTGGAATGGCTTTTGTGTCAAACGAAATATATTGACACATTATTGCAGCGTTTTGGCCTTGAAGACTGTAAGCCTATTGCCACTCCTATGGAGACAGGTTTACGATTGAGTCTTCATGATGCTGGAGATGCATTTGATGCTGTTCTCTATCAGCAGGCTGTTGGATGCTTGATTTACTTATGCATTACTCGGCCAGATATTCAGTTTGCTGTCTCACAGATGAGCAGGTTTATGCATTGCCCAGGAGTCATGCATTGGAAAGCGGTTAAGCGCATCTTTCGCTACTTGAGTGGTACTCGGCTACTTGGGTTGTTTTATCCCAAGGGGGGATCACTACCGCCAGATTTGCATGCTTTTTCTGACTCACATTGGGCTGGTTGCTATGACACTCGTGTGTCCATTAGTGGTTTTTGCTTCATGCTTGGTACCTCATGTATATCTTGGTTGAGCAAGAAGCAGCCTACTGTGGCCACTTCTAGTTGTGAGGCTGAGTATAGGGAAGCTTTCACGGCGACTGTTGAGTGTGTGTGGCTCAGACGCCTTATGGCTGATTTGGGTGTTGGGCAGTCTTCTACCACCACCATCTTTACTGACAGTCAGAGCGCATTGGCAGTTGCGAGGAACCCTGTGTTCCATGCTCGCACTAAGCACATTGAGGTGCATTATCACTATGTCAGGGAGAGGTTCTCTGCTGGGGAGATCAGCTTGGCATATGTGCCCACGCAGGAGAACATTGCAGACCTTTTTACGAAGGCTCTGCCTAGGGAGAAGTTTGAAGCTTTCCGCAAAGCTTTGGGCTTACTTCCTTTTGTGGAGTGATTTCCACATAGCTTGGCACTTCCTTATACATGAGTGCCAGCTCCTTGTTCACCGCATCACTCCCAGGGGGGATTTGTTGATATATTTAGGTAGTGATGTGTGTGAACACTCTAGGACCGCCGGGGCACTTTTTTCCCTCTTTAGGAGGTTTTTTTCCCCCGGCTTGTATATACGTCTATTGCCCTAATGGGCTACTTATCTTTGTACATTCTCTAGTAATACATTCAGTCTTGTGTGTTGTGCTCCAAGCTTCTTCTTCTTCCTTGTGTTGTTCGCGTGCTTCCGCAGACGTCTATCTCCAACAGAATTAACAAGCGAATCAATAAAAAATGCACGAGAGGAATGTCTGAAGAAAGAAGTGACTACCAACACCAATGCATCAGTCATTGAGGTGGATTCATCCCAGATGAATAGAGAATCCAAGAGAGACAATGAAGACAATGCTACTAAAGTCATCTACAACAAGGGAAGATCATCAACGTGGAATTCCACTTGTTGATTATTGCCACCAAGAAGTGCTAATCTACAATGGGTTTGCAAGGATTGAGTGAGGGAATCAGAGAAGTCAACACCAATACCGGTCATTCATCCTAGGGAGACGAGGGAGAACAATGGATTCTCTTCGTTACAATCAGAACCAAAAAGACTCCTGAGAGTATGGCTTCCAAAGTCATTAGTAGAAGCTCAAAGAACACGGCAACACATATGGATTCTAAAGAAGGTCAGATAGATGGCAAATCAAGAGATAGACAAGCAAAAAGAAACATTATACTGACACAGCAGGACCATAAAGCCAAACAAGACTAACCAAAGGTACCAAAGGAGCAGGATCCCAACCAATAATACTTTAAAAAAGAAAGAGGAAATACTTGGAGCACGGAAAAACAAAGAGAGGACGAAGCCTCAAACTTCAACTACAAAATGGATATGGAAACCGAAGAGGCAGCAAGGACAGGAACAATAGATCCAACCAGATTCCAATTACACTCATGATGAGCTAAATGCACCTAAAGTATGCATTATAAGGCCACCCTACGAGGCCACGCATTTGGCACAAAATCGGTTCAGCGACACTAGTGGTGCACATTCCCCACTTGGGAATAGATCATAGATTCTACTTCATAGGAACGGACCCACTATGTAAATAAATAAATGCTTCGGCTACACTAACCCTTGTTTTCTTTGAGGAATAAAAATGAAAAGTATGTGGTAAGAGATCTTACTTACTTAAGTAAGGGGAAACGGAGTGACACAACGAACGACATGTCACAAGACACACATCACTCACAGCATGCCTTTTATAAAAAAATGATGTTCTCCTTATTACAAGTGCAGATGGCTTATGAGGACTCTAAAGCAATTATTCAAGAGGAGATGCTGGAATTCCCTCTACAGAGCGTGACTAAGGCAAAAGGTCACTGGTTTAGAGAAGATCAACCTGTCGGGGACTACTTGTTCTTGGTGACAATTAAAATTATGGACACGGACCATCAGTTCCCAGTAATGTCCTAAGACTTCAAAGTTGTGCATGAACTTCCATCGACGGTGGACATTATGAAGAAAGTTGTTATCCACAAATACTTTGAACTCCTGATATACAAACTAGATTTCTAGCATTGTACTCAAGTTATGAACACCTTACAACCTGCACTCCATGATCCATTAGTACCTGAAGCTAGAGTCCTAGATGCAGAGGGCGAGCGAGTCATCATACAATTCATCCACGACCTAACTAAGGAAGGTTTCGGATGGGAAAAGGACGGGAATACAATTTTGAAAGAGGAAATCTAGGGAGCGAAGACCAGAACGTTCATAGATATAAATCGCATTGACATAGAAGAGGAAGTAAGACTCATTCATCGGCATTTTTGCTTTCCCAACATGCACAGATGTACTGCTCCTCAGAAAATTATAGTGAAAATGCTTTCCTATGCCATCAAACAAATAAGAAATCAAGTTAACATGACTCCGTACATTCAAGAGCGGCTCTTCAAGGCAAAGAAATAGTGGAATCATAAGTTCCTGAATGGAAGCATTGCATTAACAATAGGTAAACCTATCAGTGCAAGGGCATCACTACCAACAAGCCAATCAAGAATCTGAACAAAGAAAAAGGTTGACCAAGGTTCATAAGTATAGAGAATTGGGATTAATGAATTCAAGTTCATCATCAGACACAATAGAAGAAGATGACACCTCTATGCTGAATGTGGATATTTGAAGTGGTTCGAAGGATGATGGTCAATGGGAAGAATTAAATCAAGTAAATGATGACTTTGGTATGGAAGGCACGAAGGTCAATCAATTGCCTGATAACACAAGCAGGAGCACGACAAGGCATGATGCATCTCATGAAGGAGTCCATATAATCAAATTGAATGAAGCATCTAACATCCAAATAAAAGAGACCCTTCTAGCGGGGGAAGACCGAATAAAGAATCCCAAGGAAGAAAAGATAGAAGACACAGGGAAAGAGTCCGAACTCTTCACCCCAATAAAGGTAGTAGCAAAACCATCTCCGATGGATGTAACATTTCAAGGGAGTGCTACCAAATCAATCAATAAGCAAGAGGAAAGAGGAGACCAAGAAGTACAACTCTAGATAAGACAACCGCATAACAAAACCATACACGTGTAGCAAGGAAAAGACATAGGAACAGGGGAAGCACCAAGCATTCTTAAAGCTTGGTTAAATGTGGATGTAGCTCAACTCAAGCCAGTAGTACAACAAATGATACAAACTACCATGGATACTCAACAGCTGATGCAGATTACGACAAAGCAATGAGGAAAAGAATCAGTTCCAAGAAATAGGTGAGAATTTATCTGCCAAATTAATTCAAACACAAAAGATAATATTAGAGAAGGAGGTAGAAGCCAAAGAAGCCAAGAATCAATGCGACACACTGGAAATGGAAAATCAGAAGCTGCAAGAACAACTGAAAGAACTACAAAGCAAGTATGAGGCTAGCGAGGTAGAAAAGGCACGAATAAATACTAGAAGTAAAATCCTTGAATCTCAAATCAAGGTATACATGGATAAAGCCGACAATCTACGGAACAGAAAGAAGGAGCTGATGACAGCCCTTTTGTGCAACCAACTGATAGAAGCTCCTAACATGATAGAAAACAACACAAAAGCACTAGAAGAGCAGATAGCAAAGTATGAAGATCAACTAAAGCAGGAGCAAGCCATCATAGCAGAATGAGAGAAAAGATATATGGACGACACCGCGAGACTTATAAAGAAGTGGAAGGTAGCAAAAAATCAATATATAGTACAATGTAATGAAGATGTTAATCAACTTGCTACCATAGGAGAGGATCTCCTCAAAAACAAGGAAACGATTATGAGAGCCACCGAAGAAATTAAAGAAAAGGATGAACTGATAAAGCAATTGAAAGATCAATTAGCATAGTAGGTAAATGAGGGGACACCAGTAGTTCCACACTCCACAGCAGCTACTGAGGAGACTGAGGTATGTCCTCTTTCTCCCCCCATACATCATTCACCGATAAGGGAGGAAACAGGGACCAACACTGAAAGACATACTCGGACTATTGCAGAACTAAGCAGACATGAGCGGTCACTACTAGTGTCCCAGCTTACTAAAGATTTTGAAGAACAAGTAATCCAAGTCATGAGAGAAGCAAAGATTGAGAGTAAAAATCTAGAACAGGTAATGAAACCTTTCAATGTGTCGTATGGATTACTCAAAGAACAAACATGACAGTACATAAAGAACACAACAAATAAAGAGCCAGATAGCAACCTATAGTTCAGCATGCAAACATTTACCTATACACAAGAGGAATTTGACAAAGCAGATCCTATTTGGAGGAGGTAATTTTTGGAGAAGAATCCAACATTACGAGTACACTGGGAATCGGCACTATATATACTTCAAGTCAACCCATCTTTTTGCCAAGTCCCCAGAAGACGCTCCTGGACACACTTTTGGGAAGCACAACGCCAGGGAAGCTTAAATAACCAGTGGCTCAACTACCCATTATTACCGAGTCCACCTCGTAATTATTTACCAACCGAAGAGTATATGGTTAAGACAATAGAATTTTGGATTGCCAAATATGCCACCGTACCAGATTTAGAGAAAAGAGGCGCCCCAAAATTTTCAAATTAATGGGCATAAATTTCTTCTTACAAAATTCTAGGAAATTCTCATGAAGCTATATAAATGCACTAGAGGAGTCCTCTAGATGCATAAGCCCCAAATCATTGTAACATACTTCTTATAAAATAGTAGAAAATTAGAGATTAGCCAATAAAGTGTCAATCACTTGTGTGAAAGGTTCCATTTTAGGGCACATGTATATGTCATTTTGTGACTCTTTTGTAAAGACTTTTTGCCATTGTGAACAAGGAGAGCTGAAAATTTCGAATTTGTTTCTTCCCTGCTGATTTTCATCTTCTCTATGATCTTTTGTGTGTGTATGAAGCTTAGAATGTGTGTGTAGGACTGTTGTCTATCCCTTCCCGCCACTTTTGAACTATTGTGTGTGAGCCAACACGAGTTGTGGAGTGAGTGTAGGTGTTTCTTGCCATTCACTGCTTTGGCCATAACTTGAAGAGTGGTTGTCAGATTTGAGTGAAAATACCACCAATCTCGTCGAGAGCTTCGAAACAAACCCACTATTGGCCATATTCGGAGTTCGGAGCTGGGGGAAACATTCGAATTTGTATTTATTGCTGTCAGTGGTATCGTGGCAAACGTTTTGAGAGATTGAGTGAGTTGGAGAGATAGTTGAGCCCTTTCTCATGCATTATAGCTAAACTACTTCACTTTCCATCATGCATGCACACGTCCTCATACACTTGGTTCAGATGGTTCTTCAAATTGATAATTAAACGTGTGTCAATCCACCACTATACGCACTTGTGGAGCAAATGAGATTTAGTCTCTTTGACACAAGTCCCTAAGACCTCATGACTTAGGTACACACCTTTGATGCCAAACTGTAGAACTCCTTGGATAGTCATAGTGAGAAACAGGAGAAGCTACCCCAGAATCTCCCAATGATAAATCCACATGGTGGAGTCACCCTAGGAGGAATCAAGTCACCTTGTGGAAGCCCGTCATCCATTCATACACATATAGGGAGTCACCTCTTGAGAACAATTGTCTTGTTGCATGGGTGGAGTTGTGGTCATGGAGATGAGTGGGGTAGAGGCATTGCCCTTGGTAGCCAAGGAGGAGGTGTCGCCTTCATTAGTGGTGCATAGTGGTGGAGTAGAGGCCTTGCCCTTGGTAGCCAGAGGAGGATATTGCAAGAGAATGACTATAACGACCACGACATGCTAGAGAGATGAATCTTCTCCCAACCAAATGTCTCTATATATAGCTCTCTCCAAGGGACTGCCTGCTTGGGCAGGTGGATAGTAACCATCCATGTGTCAGCCATGTAACTGCATGTGCACCAAGTGTCCCAATTAACCAGAGTTAACTCAAGTGGATGCTTCTAGAAGGTTCTAGAGCTCTTTGGGCAAAACACTCTCCCCATGTAACTCATGGGAGTTGAACCCAAGACCTCCTCCTTCACATCCTTGAGTCTTAACCACCACGCTAAGTGGATCACTTGGTTACAAGAGTAAATGACCTTCTAATAAGTCTAGAATCGAGATCTTTGGTCATACTCATGGATGACCAAACGGTGTCCGATTTCAGATCCGTCGGAACCGACCGGATCCCTAGATCATAAACTTACTTTATTACATTCTTCTCCCCTTGGAAAATATTTTCTTCCTTGAAAGTTAGAGTTATATATAATGTAGGCAACCCTTGAGCCTCATGTTCTAAAACGGGAAGAACATGGTCATGTTCTAGAACTAGAAGAACTTGTGTCATCTTTGTGGTGGCATCCTTGCTAGAAGTTATTTACTTCATATCTTTTGTTTCCTTGATCTTGAAGCTTCACATGATCATTTCATGATCTTGTGCTTTCCTTTGGGAACTTGAAAACCTTTTGATGGAACATCCATCCTTCTTTGCTATGCCATGGGACGATATGCACTATTTCGTAAAATATTCCACCATAGTTGGGCCATCAAGTTGGGATAACCATGATAAAACAAGTTGGCCATCTTTAGGACCATCAAACAATGAGAATTGGAAATTCTTTATGCCGATCTTGGAATGTGTGCAAGCTACTTGAGTGATAATTATGTGCTTCACCACTCATGCAAGGTTGTCCTCCTCATAATGCATCTTTTGAAGTGATTCATCACATTCTCGAATCTCGTTTTAGGTGCCTTGGAGTTTGTGTTACAAGAGATCCAATTGCTGTTTGAGCAGTACTCTAGATAGAGGTGATTCACCAAAGTCCACCATGGTATGCATAGGGTCCATGGGTGTGTAAAAGAACTCCATTGCTAAAAATATGAAAAGAATTTTAAGAATTCCTGAATTAAAGTGAAAAGGGGAAGGCTCATTCCATGGAAAGTAAGAGAGATGAAAGTTATGTTAAATATAAGTAAACGGAGTGTACAGTGAAAACACAAGTGAATAGTGTAATGGTAAAACGCTTGACTTTTGAATGTGAGGTTGTGGGTTTAAATCCCTTCCTTGATAAATGAGATGTCCTTATTGCCACTCCTTAGTTAAAGAGTTTTTGCTCATAACCAATGTCCAAGGGAGCCATGGGTTCTAGCGAAGCCAAAGATTCTATAGTTCTATGCCTTAGTCGAAACCTTGGAATAAGTCAAAGGAGTAAAGTATAGGTTTAGGTTCATGAACTAGAACTAAAACCAAAACCAAAAATCGAAACAAAAACTAGAAAGTCAAACAAAAACGAAAAATTGAAATGGAAATAGAAATTGGAAACTGAAATAGAGACCAAAAACCAAAACAAAAAAGAGAACAAGAACAATGATCGAAATCAGAATCAAAGTTGGGTCAAAATTGGATGTCAAAATAGATAGCAATCAAATGCAAGCATGGACAGTGTGGATGTTGAAATAAACAACGATCGGGTGAAAAAATGCAGAGCACCAAAACGCCCTTGTAGTGACATGCTCAAGCTCTAATACCACTGTTGCAAGACCTTATGGACACCCATACACAAAGAGTACAAACTTTAAAAACACACAAAAACAAAGTTGCACAGTAGATGAGATAATACACAGTATTAGGTGCAATCTTCCCTACGCACTCTATTGGAAGAGTCTCCAAAGTTCATGTATTTACAGTTTTTTATTATGTCCAAAATAGAGGTTGTAATGAGGACAGTTGCTTTGAAAAGCAAGCATGTGAGTAAAAAGTTGCTTTCTTTTATAGAGAGCCTTAGCTTTTATTTACAAAAGTCGCATTCTACAATGATCCTTAGCTCAACCACTATTTTTATGACTTTCTAGAGAGAACCCTCTACATAGATCTTTATTTACAACATATATGGAAAATATAATTTCTCTTATTTGTGTCTAGACACATCCAAATAAGTGCATGACCATCCACACCCTCACAAAGCTTCAAATACCATATCAAATTATAAAACACATTAATATCTCAATAATAAACTCTAGTAATTCAACATTCCAGAAGTGATAACATACCCCCACACAATGATGCCATTCAATCATGCAAATGAATCCCTCTTTCCTCTCTTTAACCGTTTGAAGAACTAAGCTTCAACCTCCCACACATAGCACCCTTTTCATTGGAAAAGCCCATATGTGGGATAAGGCAACCAAATGAAACCTCTCATGTCTTCTTTTCATCTCTTTGGCTTATCATCTACAAGCCACAAGCCCTTAGGCTAATATAACATGACAACATATGACCATTGTGTGCATTTGGTGAACCTTTGAGTTCCCTTGAGCCCAAGATCTTGGATAAGATCCCATGAACTGTTTTGTCTGATATTCACATAGACCTTCAATAGCCACCTATGCACATGACTCACAAATCATAATAGAAGGTCCACTTGGGGACTCTTCATATGTACCATGAGAACTCATAGCTTATCTAGAAGGGAACCATGCAATTCTTTTGATTAAATAAGGTTCTTGGTCTAGATTTGGACATTCCTCCATGTTGATGTTATGATGGTGAACTATGTCTTTGCAAAACTAACTTCATTGAAGCAACATATAATTTTTTCAAACAAAGAAATTGAGAAGATGCAATTATATACCTAAGATTGTAAGTTAGATGCCAATCACATGCTCTTAAATCATTCTTTCACAATTGTGTTAGTTTCTTTTTTGTATTGAAAGGAAATGCATGGTGATGCTATAATAAGCCACAATCATAAACCAAAATAAAAAAACAATTGGAAGAGAATAACGTGCACTAATAAACATTTACTCATAATACAATGTGATATGATTTGATACAATTGGTTCATTGTAGTTCGAGAAAAGATAATATCCTTCTTGTATTGCTCGAGATATGATAATAGTTCTCTTTTGAATGGTGAAGCTATGTCTTGACCATCATTTGTTTCTTGTCCTTGGAACCACGGGCTAAATCCTTTTGCATATGTGCTCACAATTAAAACTTTCTTGGGCTATGGCATGTTCTCACATTGGAAACTTTCTTGGGCACTTTTTGGTGGGGCATCTTCCTTGGGCTAGGGAAGCCACCCTAGGTGACCCATCGTCCTTGGGATTGGAGGAAGATACCCTTGGAAACCACTCGCCCTTGGGCTTGGAGGGAGCCACCTTGGGCGACCCCTCTCCCTATGGGGTAGAAGGGTGAGCCTAAGGGCAACCCCTCGCCCTATGGGTGGAGGGTTGCCCTAGGGTAACCCCTTGCCTCGGGGGACATGGTAGACATCAAGAAATGAAGGCCAAGGTAGATACAAGATGAAAACTAAGACAGAAACAAGTGGCATCAAGGCCTAGGTTCATAAACAATGGCATAAGCACATATGACGTAAAGGCAACATGCTAGGGGCAAGGATCACACTAAGGTTGGTATTCCTAATCATTGGGGGTATGAAATGAGGGTGACCCTAGGATTAGGGAACCGTCTTGCCTATATGCTCTCATAGGGGCACCCATCTCCCTAAGGGTGAGTTGGGTACCAAGGTCATGTGAAGGGTGAATTGATCCAGGACTATGCAAAGTTACTTTGGCTTATTGAAGCAACCACTTATTGACGTACAAAAAAGACTAGGATGATCTCTTGCTCTAATGGCGACGAGGCAATTTTGGCACCTTCATTGAAGTCCTACTAGTCACTTGTGCCTCCTATTGGCATACATAACATTGGGCATCTCCACTAGAAGAAGTAGCAGTGGGTGAGCTCTTCTTTTAAAGTGAGTGGGGTGAACCCTCACCCATCAAGGTGATGGAAAGGGCGACCACTCACATGCCTATGTTAAGGATGAATGAGTGGTGTGCTTCATAATGAGGAAAAGTGGAAAGATCTTAATACATGGAACCTGAGCAAAAGATGACTTTCATGCCAAGTTCGAGACATCTACTACCAATCTCCACCCATCTTGAAGCCATTTTGGGTGCCTTCTCTTTTGGGGTGACCCAACTCTCATCCACCATATACCTTCAAGCTTCATGGGCGACATCTCCTCCTCTAGCTGTGAAGGGAAATGCCTCTCATCCACCACTATGCACTAGTAATGAAGGCGACATCCCCTCCTTGGCTACCAAGGGTGAGGCCTCTGCCCCACCACCATGCACCACTAATGAAGGTGACAAATCCTCCTTTGGCTAACAAGGGCAAGGCCTCTACCCCACTCGTCTCCTACTATGTCCACTACTCCACCCATGCAACAAGGCGACTGTTCTCAAGGGGCAACTCCCTATATGTGTACAAATGGATGATGGGCTTCCATAAGGCAACTTCATTCCTCATAGGGAGACTCCACCATGTGGCTTTATCATTAGGAGGTTTCGGGGCGGATTCTCCTCTTTCTCACTATGACTATTGAAGGACTTCTATAGTTTGGCATCAAAGACATGATCCTCATGGGCATGTACTCAAGCTAAGGTAAGGATTCAATGGGGAAGGCTACACTATGAACGCATGGTTTCACTCTAAGGCTTTAAATGGGAAATTATCAAGCTATGGAGACTCTACTCTTTTTTGGAAGAAGTTACACTCATTGTAAAGTAAAGATGCATAAGGGTAAAGAACATAGACCTCGGGTGGCCCAAAAGTGTCACATTGTCAAAAGAGCCACCTCCACCTCTTTTTCGTACTATCAAAACAAGGCGCCACCTCCACCCACTTTTGGCATGACTACCTTGGATGACACTATGATCATTCATGTGATATGGCATGGGGTAAATTTTCCTAGACTTGTCAGTAAATGGTTAAAGTGTAAATAAATGTAGGGATTACCCATTATGGGCTTATATGATGTTTCATGTATTGTTCGCAAAAGGATTGTGGAACATTGTGTAGGTTGTTGAAAAATGCCCTATTACACCTGGAAATGTAGGTACTGAAGATGATCCAGATGGTGTCAAAGATGGTGATATTCTGCAGATTCCTATTCGTGCTGTGGTTTTTACTACAACTCCTACAGAGCAAATTTGTTGGGATGAGAGAGATGCTTAGGCACATGCATTGATACCTTTGTCTATCAAAATTGTATTGCTTACCTCCAAAAATAGTTGGAATTGGAGCACATGAATGAAGGAGATTCCATGGATAGTTTTCTGACAAAGATCAAAGATTTGAAGGAACAATTGATTTCTTCTGATGAAGTCTTGCTTGACAGTTCACTTGTGTAGACTATTTTGAATGGTCTTCCTGATTCATATAAGAGTTTTGCTTCCACTCTTCATTTGATGATGAAAGGCAATCCAAATGCCTTAACATTTGAGGAGTTAGTCTCTGTTTTGTTGGAGGAAGATCATTCTAGGCAGAACATGTCCATTATGTGTGTTGCGAATCAAGCTCTCCTGGCTAGTTAGAATGGAAAAGGTAAATGGAGCTCTTCTACTAGTAAGCAAAAATTTGGTATTTATGCACAATCAAAGAAGGATGACAAAGATGACAAGAAAACAGAAAAATAGAAATTGTTTTGCAGCTACTGTAAAGCAAATGATCATGCCATAAAGAATTGTCAAAAAGTGGTTGCAAAAGAGGCAAAGAAAAAGAGGTTGGAATGGTTGTTGTAGAGGCATCTACACTGAAAACAAAATCTACTAATCTAGTGTAGAATGAAGAATGTCGATTTACTACAATTTGTAGTTTTGACCCATCTTCTCCTTAGCAGTGTATGTATAAAGTAGACTTAGATGTTTGGTACTTTGATAGTGGGGCAAACAAACATATTACCTCACATCGTAGTTTCTTCACTTCACTCAAGCCTTCCCCTACAGGGATTACTGTCACATGCACCAACAACGCCTCGTATTTTGTTATGGGAGTTGGTAAGATCATGCTGACTACTCGTGATGGTAGCTCCTTTACATTCTCGAATGCTTTATTTGTGCCAGGGATCAAGAAAAATCTATTATCAGTTTCAGCTTTAGCCAAGATTGGCTTGGTTCTGAAATTTGTTGATGATAGATGTATAGTTCATGGTCTGTCGATTGGCAACGTGATTATTGCTTCTTGCATTTTATGTTGTGGGTTGTATAAGATCATAGACTATGAAAAATATGTGAATGATTTGGTATGTGCAGTACATGATTCTCAGACTATGTCAGATGCAAAGCTTTGGCATGCATCTTTGGTCATATAAATTTTGCTAGTTTGCTATGCCTCCAAAAATTTGAAATGGTGGCCTCTCTGCCCAAACTTGAGGCACCTGGTAAACATGTTTGTGAAGGTTGTATTTTGGGCAAAATTCAGCATTCCTCATTCCCAAAAGTTGGTTCAGTTTGAGCTACTTAGAAATTGCAGCTTGTTCATAGTAATGTCTATGGTCCTATGTAGACACCCTCTTTTGAAAACTATCTTTACTTTGTGACTTTCATTGATGATTTTTCTAGGTGTGCATGGGTATATCCACTGAAGGCAAAGTCGGAAGTGTTTATGTGATTCAAATAGTTTATGGTTTTGGTAGAAAATTTATCAGCATGTAAAATGGGCATCCTTCGTTCTAATCGATGGGGGGAATATATTTCCTCTGACTTTAATGCATTTTCGACTCAACATGGGATAAAACATTAGTGTACAATGATGTATACACCTCAACAAAATGGATTTGTTAAACGAAAGAACAGGTCACTCATGGAGATGGTGAGGTGTATGGTCAAGAGTCAAGCTTTACCGCATAGTTTCTAGCTTGAAGTTGTTATGTGTGCAACATATGTACTTAACAGATATCCCACTAAAGCATTTTAGTTTATCACTCCATATGAGGCTTGGCATGGTCGCAATCCATCTGTTTCTCACCTGCATGTTTTTGGTTGTTTGGCATATGCATTATGTGCCTAAAAAATAACATAGGAAATTGGATGATAAAGCAGTGAAATGTATTTTTGTTGGGTACAGTTCTGAAAGCAAAGGCTATCGTCTCTATCATCCACATACTAAACACATTTTGGCTAGCCGTGATGTTGTTTTTGTGGAAGATGCTATTCAGCCATTACTTTCAAGTACTAAGGAGACATTAGTTAGCTCCAAAAACATGTATGACACTTTGTTGCCTCTTTTTAAAGGTGGACAATCTAGTGCTTGTCCTAATGAGGCAACTTTTTAGCCTTTGCAGGATTCATGTGATGATGCAGATCATTCCATTTTTTATGCAGATTTACATGATGCACTTGTTGATGAGAGAGTTGATATTGAAGAGGCAAAAAATATGCCAAAATGGATGGTACAGACTTTGCATGATAGCAAACTAGATGCACCTCTATCATATCATACTCGTTTAGGCTCTCATAGTGCCTCTTTATGCTATGGCTTCCTCTAGTCTTTGTGACGAGAATGAGCCTATTTCGTTTGATTAAGCATAAAATTATGAAAATTGGATGGCTACTATGCAATCAAAATATGATGCTATCATGAAAAATGGTACCTAATCTTTATGTGACTTGCCTCCTGGAAAGAAGGCCATTGGCACCAAGTGGGTATACAAGCTGAAGCACAAGCCTGATGGAACAATTGACAGGTATAAGGTTAGGCTTGTTGCAAAGGGTTATGCACAGGAAGGAGGCATTGATTTTGATGAGATCTTTGCACCTACATGCCAAATGACTATTGTTCGTAGCATTTTTCAACTTATAGCTCATCATGGTTGGAATGTACATTAGTTGGACATTAAAACTACGTTTCTAGATGGTAACTTACATAAAGAAGTGTATGTTTTTTAGCCCCGTGGCTTTGTGTAGAAAGGGCATGAAAACTAAGTGTGCAGGTTAAAGAAGGCATTGTATG
This sequence comes from Ceratopteris richardii, assembly GCA_020310875.1. Classification (NCBI taxonomy): domain Eukaryota; kingdom Viridiplantae; phylum Streptophyta; class Polypodiopsida; order Polypodiales; family Pteridaceae; genus Ceratopteris; species Ceratopteris richardii. Next base: position 86,679,159 of record CM035442.1, on the reverse strand, counting down.
GTTTAAAGCAAGCACCACGTGCTCGATATGAAAAGATACATGCCTATCTGATTGCACATGGTTTTGAGAATAGTCCAACTGAGAGCACCTTATATGTTGAGGGTGCAAATGATGTGCTTCTGATCATTGTGGTGTATGCTGATGACATGTTGCTCAGTAGTCCTCATGAGAAGCATATTGTTGAATCTTTTAAGGCTGATTTGCATGCCTCATCTGAGATGTCTGATTTGGGGCATTTGCATCATTATTTGGGCATTCAGTTTATGCAAGTTGATGGAAGACTAGCTTTGTATCAAACGAAATATATTGGCACATTATTGTAGCATTTTGGCCTTGAAAACTGTAGACCTATTGCTACTCTTATGGAGACAGGTTTACGATTGAGTCTTCATGATGCTCGATATGCATCTGATGTCGTTCTCTATCAAGAGGTTGTTGGATGTTTGATTTACTTATGCATTACTCAAATAGATATTCAATTTTTTGTCTCACAGATGAGCAGGTTTATGCATTGCCTAGGTGTCAAGCATTGGCAGGCAGTTAAGCGCATCTTTCACTGCGTGAGTGGTACCCGACTACTTGGATTGTTTTGTCCCAAGGGGGGATCACTATCACCAGATTTACATGCTTTTTTTGACTCTAACTAGGCTAGTTGTTATGACACTCATGTGTCCACTAGTGGCTTTTGCTTCATGCTTGGTAGCTTATGTATATCTTGGTTGAGCAAGAAGCAGACTACTATGGCCACTTCCAATTGTGAAGTTGAATATAGGGCAACCTTCACAGTGACTGTTGAGTGTGTGTGGCTCAGACACCTTATGGCTGATTTGGGTGTTGGTCAGTCTTCTGCTACCACCATCTTCATTGACAATCAGAGCACATTGGCAGTTGCAAGGAACCCTGTGTTCCATGCTCGCACTCAGCACATTGAGGTGTATTATCATTATGTCAGGGAGAGGTTCTCTGTTGGAGAGATCAACTTGGCATATGTGCCCAGGCAGGAGAACATTGGAGACCTTTTCACAAAGGCTCTACCTAGGGAGAATTTTTAAGCTTTCTGTAAATCTTTGGGATTACTTCCTTTTGTGGATTGATTCCACATAGCTTCGCACTTCCTTATACATGAGTGCCAACTCCTTGTTCACTGCATCACTCCCAGGGTGGATTTGTTGATATATTTAGGTAGTGATGTGTGTGAACACACTAGGACCACCAGGGCACTTTTTTCCCTCTTTAGGAGGTTTTTTTCCCCTGGATTGTATATATGTCTATTGCCCTAATGAGTAATGTCTTTGTACATTCTAGTGGTAATACATTCAGTATAATGTGTTGTGCTCCAAGATTCTTCTTCTTCCTTGTGTTGTTCGCATGCTTCCTAAGACCTTGAACTCCAACATACATAACCTTAGTTTTAGCTCACTAAATGCATTTTGAGCTTCAAGACACCAAGAGAAAGGGATCTTCTTACTAATAAGCCTTGATAAAGGCTTAGCTAGTTCTGAGTACATTTGTATAATTTGTCTATGGGATCCTATGTGGCCTAGAAAACCTTACACTTCCTTAGGAGTCGGTGGAATGGGCATGGAAAGAATGGCATCTACTTTATCCAAATCAACCGTGATCCCTTTGGCCGAAACTATGTGGTCCAAAAGAGTGCCTTTGTGACAAAAAATTGACATTTAGCAGGGTTGAGTTTCAGACTTGTTTTGAGACAATGCCCAAAGATTTCCTTCAAATTTTCCAAATGATGATGAAAATCTTGTGCCATTGCTCTTCTATCTGCACCTGAGAATACTGAAAATTCATCCATGAAAATGCAAATAAATGTTGTCAGCCATTTACCTAGTATTAGATACATTGTTCTTTTAAATAAAGCGGGTGCATTTTTGAGGCCAAAAGCCATGTGCATGTAGACATAAGTTCCACATGGAGTAACAAAGGCCATTTTTTCTCTATTTTTAGGATGAATAAGAATTTGATTGTAGCCATTAGATCTGTCAAGAAAACTATACAAAGTGTGTCTGACTACTTCTTTTAGTACCTGCTTTGTGAAGGCTTGAGGAGACCATCTTAAACATTCACTTTATTCAAAGAGTGAAAATCAACACATACTCGCATTTTGCCATTATTTTACTTAGGTACAATAACCATAGATGAAAGCCTCCCTGAGTGCTTTACATGAATAATAATACCTGCCTCCTCTAATTTTGTTGTTTCCACCTTTACTACCTCTGTGCACTTAGGATTGAGTCGATATGGCCTACTCCTTATAGGTACTTCTCCCTCTACTAAGGGTATTTGATTTAATCCAAGCTCCTCAAGAATACCTGATAGATCCTTGTAGGACCATGCAAAGGCATTTTTATAAGTATAAAGAAGAGAGGTTCCCTTCTGTAGTAAAAATGGGAAGTGCCACAACCATGTGGCTAGGTGGACTACTTGCAAGTTTTCTTCATTTCCAAGGTCCACTTCTCGAACAAGCACTTCAAGGGTAGCTTCACTTGAAAAATAATCAACATTGTGTGTTGGGGTAGAATTGAGCTTATGCTCCATAATGTGTTCCTTGGTCCACCCATTTGGAATATCTAGAAATGGTAGCTCTTCTCTGGTGCAAGGTCAAAATTAGCCTTCTGAGATGCTTGCATAGTTTTGGCACCTTCTAGACCTACATCCATAAAATTTTTGATTCATCATGATTACTCATTTCCTCCTTGCATACCAGTGTAGTGGTGCCTTTTGGCAAAATTTGACCACTTTGGTTAAGTAGCCCAATTGGAGGTGTCTACCTCTTGAGAGGTGCCTACAAAAAATAAGTTTTCCCACTTTGCTCTATAAGAGGAGTCAGTTCTATAGAGAAAATTGGCCCATTTTGTCCAAGGGAAGGCTCCTTGCCTACTTGCCCAATACTGCTAGGTGCCTACTTTGTGATGGCCCTTCAAGATATAGCTTCCCAACTTCATGAAAATCACAAAAAATAAGGTGCCTCATTTCTTGATGTGTGCCAAATTTTAGACGCATAGATTTGTCCTACATAAAAATTGGTCGCCCAAAATTCTCACCTTGACCACTAGAAATTAGGCACCTAAATTGGCCACCTTGGCTATAGAGAAATCTTGAACACTTGGACCACCCTAGGACAGGTGCCCAATTTGGTCTACATGAGCCCCTATTTTGACTTTTGCATCTAGTTCCTTGCAATCACTTGATTTACCTCTTTCCTTGTTTTTCAAGTGCAAAATTTCATTTTTGATCTCTTTTTGGCCTCCTTGTGCATCCTCTACAAAATCCTCATTTATTTCACTTATTTCAATTGCGCAACATTCTGCACTGCCCATCATCCAACTTAACAGATTATGATCTTCATGAGGTAGAGGAGGCATTATCTGAGTGTCCACTATATACCCACTTCCTTTGGCAATGTCACATCCTTCCTTCAACTGTATCTGAAACTTATTAGCCTTAATAGAAATCTACTATTCCCTTCCCAATCCTATAATGCTTTGGCTTGCCTCAGCCAAGGCCTTCCTAGGAGTAGTGGATAAGAGGTTCCTGGGGCAAGGCAATAACCACAAAACCCAAGAGAGATTGTCAACCTTGAAATACCATGAGTACCTTTTTGTTTGCAGTAGCCAGAGGCATAGAAGACGCGGAAGCATGTGAAGTCAGAGCACGACGAAGTAGCCGGGAGCCAATCAAATCATTTTTTCAAACAAATATGTTTTATATTACTTTTTCAAACACTCAACAGTGATTTTCATCACTTTTGTACCATATGTAACATAGAAAAAACCCTTTTTGTAAAGTGTAGCTCCATTTTGTGCAAGCCAAGGAGTCCTCGAGCTTGAGGATCTTAGGTAGAATGATCATACCAATTTTGGTTATTTTTAGATACCGTCTACCCTTTCAAATAGCGCCTAGAACCTATTTTTTAACTATGCTAGGCACTAGATGTGAAACCAGTCAAAACTAGTCTAGAATCTATAAAAAGAGCTAGAGAGCTCATTTTTGAGGTTAGCTTGTTTGAGTAGAGAAGAGCTTAGAGCCATTTTGAGTTTGTAAGAGTGTTCTTGAGTAATAGAGTTGATTTCCTGCCTTCCATTGTGTCTTGCTTGTCTCTTCATTGTGTGTGTGTATGTGTGTGTGCATCTCTATGCTTCTCACCTTCACTCTCACTTCATCTCATATTCACGATCTTCATATCACTCCTATCTCTTCCGCGGATTGACATTAAGGAGGTGGAGCTTCTTAACGTGGTTCTCACCATTGTGCGAGAGCAACACGAAATTTGGCGTCGTTGCCAGGGATCGAGTCTAGGACGAATGTGTGATGGTAAGAGTATAGCAAGAAGTGGCGTTGGAAGGTAAAAATTTCAGTTTTTGTTGTTGTTTTGACTTAGTTTTTGGTGTCTTTCACCTCCCCCACACTCCATCTTCATCACTGCATCATCTTCTTCCACTTCGAAAAAATCAGAAAATTCACCATATCCACCCATTCTCCTCATTTTCCCTCATTTGTGCATGCGAGAGAGAGAGAGAGCTTTTTGTGCTTGTATGTGCTTTTGTGCTTTTGAGTTTTCTTGCAGCTACAGTGCTCCAGAGCATGGAGAAGGCTTCCTACAGGTAAAAAACCACTTTCTGTCAGAAATCTACCGTGTGTGTCAGACCATCGCGATGGTCTGCCAACTTCGGCATCTTTGGTAAGCGACCACACCACAAGGTAGGCGACACAAGCGCATATAAGAATACACACTTGCATTTCAAAAATTTGCATTTGGGTGGACCATCATGATTGGCTCACACCATCGCGATGGCTCGGTCGGACCATCGCGACGGTCTCACGCAATCACGACGGTTCATTTGAACCATCACAATGGTCCTTGACCATCCCGATGATCCTGTCGACCCCACGCCATCGCACCGATGTTGCCATGTGGCAAGCTAGACCATTGCGACGATACCCTCAGACCATCGCGATGCCTCAAAATTCAAACCATCGCGATTGGCTCAAGCCATCGTGCCTCGTGACCATCACGATGAGCTCACGCCATCGCGATTGTTGCATTGACCATTGACCGATACCATTGCGATTGCTCGCCGATTAGACCATCGTGACGGTTCATTCACACCATCGCGATTGTTCACTTCACGCCATCACGACAGTTCGCTCCATCGGACCATCGCGATTGTGCCACGCCATCGCGATGGTTCACCTGGACCATCGCGATGTTCCTAGACCATCGCGATTGTCCACCCCAAACACAATTTTTAGGGTTTGATTTTTTTGGGCAATTTTGGGACTATTTTTTGAAAATTTTTGGGTGATTATACTCATAGGAGACCCCTTAGCTCATATTTGGAGAAAAACCTGTTTGTCAAATTTTACCCCCGAGGGCCTGAACGCTCATATCTTTTTCATCCGAATTCCGTTTTTGGAGATTTATAGCTCGCTAGAAAGCTCTTGACGAATACTAAGTGACCTCAAACTGTTTTTCTCAAAAAGAAGACATTGTTTTTTAGAGAGAATAAATTGAGGTTGACCATCTTTGGGACTAGAAAGCCAGGGGGCATTGAAATTTTGGGCAAAAGGGAAGGGACCTTTAAAAGTGTATATATATTCAAGTGCTTGATCATCCATTTGAGAATTGATCTAATAGTGAATTTTACAGGTTTAGCAAGGACAATCAAGGGCAATCAAGGCAAGGCAATGAAGAACGCAGGGCTCAGGAAGTGTGACTTCTTGGGCATCAGAGCAACCAAAGGAGCTGACTTGAGGTTGGAAGAATACTCAACCCCCTTAGTCAATTATTAGCTTAGGATAAACGGTAGCATTGTGGATTAATGATGATAGGAACACTTCAAGTTCAAGAGGCTTAAATTTTTCAAGTCCAAGACTAAAGTAAAGGTGTGTGATACGAAAACCTAAAGGAAAGAGTTAAAGTCTGACGGAACGAGAACTTAAAATTACCACGGAAAGTCGATTCCTGACGTATACAGTAAGACAAGACAAGAATCTAAAGAAATTCAAAAAGAATCAAGCAAGTTAAGAACAAAGAACCATTGATGATCAGAGAAGTGCAAGGAAGAAAATTCATGAACCTTAGATCGGGCAAACACATAGGCAAGTCAGATCGATGAAGCCTTAGATCATCAGAAGCAAGTGTAGGAACTACCGCATGATCATGGGCACAACAATTGAATAATAATTACTCCTATGAGTTGAGCTCAAATATGAGTGAATCGAAAATGGCTTTTAGCATGGAAAGACCACAAGGAGGGTCAAACATAGCATATTTGAAAAAACCCGAAGGGCTCTATAGAACTCAATTAGAATTTCTCTGAACCAACTGCTTAGATGCTCGCATCTATGAGGATGGTTTGCAAAGACAAGTGGTGCAAATGCACAATCCTGATCAACCCATTGGATTGGAACGTCCAGTGGTGAACCATTAGAAAAACCTATGACACCTAGAGGGAAATCTGTACTAACAAGAGTACCAATCCTAGAGTGGATCCCTCAGGATAATAGAAGCATAGAGTTATTCGTAAATAAAGAAATTGACGAAGCATTTTGAAGGTACAAAACGGAACAACCTAGTGAGGTAGGCTCCATCACAATTTATGAATTCAAGGACCCAGATACACACGGGAAGGTTGTATACCTACATGAAACTTTAGAGCGAGTATTTGTGGTACCAAACCACGCACGAAATACCTATACATGGAGAGGTGAGTTGGTATTCCCTCCATCTCGAACAAACGTAAACACAAGCCATTAGGGGGCAGGAACATCTTCAGCCCATGGCACTCAAAGAGAGAAAAACAAAGAGAGACCTGAAGTAAGTTTCAATCATCCCATAGGGAGAGATACAACCACCATAGACACAGACAGAGTGGATAGACAAAGAGAACCTAGAATACCAGATGGCAGAGATAATTTTCCTCTACCTAGACCACGTGAACACGCAAGAATATTAAGACCCACTCAGCTAGTAAAGTCCATGAAAAACTACTTTGATGGGAAAGGAGATCCCTATGATCATGTTGCAGAATTTAAGCAAGTGCTACGAGCAGAGCAAGTAGAAGATATGTTCATGCAATACAATGCATTTGAACTAACGTTAAAGAATACCGCTTTAACTTGGTTTCAACCATTGCAACAAAGGCAATTTAGAGACATCCATCACATTTTAGAGTCGTTCATCACGGAATTCTCTAAAAGTGGAATCAAACATGATACGTCTTCATTGATTCATAGCTTCAAACAAACCCCTCAAGAAACAGTTAGACTGGCAGGACCTAGGTTTAGACAATATGTTGAAAGATGTCCTATGCAAGAGTTCCCCTCACAGGCCAAGCAAGTGTCGTTGTTTCTAGATGGTCTATTGAGCTCTAAACTACACTCCTATGTATACTTGAAGGAACCCAGAACACTAGAGGAGTGTGTAAGAATTTGCATAGACATTGAGGACAATCTTGGAGATGAATTGGAACTTTCAAAGGTCTATAAGGACTTGGACTGTTCTTCTCTAGCATCCTCAAAATTGTCCAGTTTGATAGAAGACCTAGTAGAAAAAGTGGCCCAGAAACTAGGAGTTTCTAGTAAACAGATGCCTAGGTTAACAAAAAACAAGCATTGTTACACCTGTGGTGGTGATCATATGACAAATGTGTGTCCCAATGCAACACAACCGCAAGCCAACCCCTAGTGTCCAGTACTGTACGATTGAGAGATGATACACGAATCATACGGCTCAAGACTGCCCATACAACAAACAAGCAGTGAGACAGAACTACCCGCAAACATACCCACTGCCAGGTAGGTATCAAGGCCAATATAATACTCAGCCTCATTACTATAGGCCTCCTTAGAACTATCCTTATCAGGCTCAACAGAGACCTCAACCTATTTTAGCTCAACAGCCACCCCCACCAGCTAATGTCATCTCAGTCAAATATGCTGCTGCAAAAGAGAACCTAAGTAGGGCTTTAGTGTCTTCTTCACCCTTGATCACAGAAAGTGACCCGAACTCAAACAGTTTTGACTCTACTCATGTAGATAGTCCAACCACGTATTACACAGAGCCACCAGAACACGTGGAGACATATCAATATGATAGTCCACCATTGGAACCCAGTTGGGAGCCCGACTATGCTAATGTGATGTATACAAACCCTAATCCACAGCCCCAATTGAGACAACAAAGACCACAGGGCCCTAGAGGACCATGCTTTAGGTGCCAAGGATATCACTTCATAAAGGATTGTCCACATCCTCTGATAGCAGGACAATCACAATATTATAACATACAAGGTTTTTGTGCCGAGTGTGGTAAAGAGTATGTCATAAAAGATTGTCCTAAGAACCCTGTGAATGCTTCAAATGTGACACCAATCAACGTGATAGGTATTGTAAACAACGCAGATGGATCCAACCCTACGTACATGCCTATCCAAGCTATAACAAGAGCCCAGGCACTCTTACAAAAACAACTGCTTAATCAGGAGAAAATAACTGGAACCAGTGAAGTTGGAGAATCTAGCAGTAAAAAGACGAAATCATGGAAAGATTCCAGAGAAAGAATTAAGAGAAAATGGAGTAAAAAGATAACTGAATTGGAAGGAAGTTTGAAGGAATCGAGAGCCAAAATCCTAGAATTGACTTCACAAGAATTGAATCAAGAAAACCTAGCTCAAAGATCAGGATCAGTTTTAGCGGAACCCATACCAGAAAACCTAGACATGATGTTTCGCACGTATCAAGTCAAAATAAAAGAAGGACCCCAAATAGTTGAAATGAGTAAGAACTACCCTCGAGCAGACTTAGAAATGGAGAGGACTAAACTTTGCATGAAGATGGTAGAATTAGCACAAGCTATGTTTGAAGCCTCTAGATATCTTAATTGGAACAACATGGCAAAACCGGAATTACACTTTCAAGGACTGATGGAGAGATTAGAATACCTGATTGATAGCAAAGAGGAAAAGAGTCAGCATAGGAATCCTATTGTCCCAGAGATACAGGAAAGGAATGCACCATCCATGTCTCAAGTACCCAACACAGAGGGTAAAGACAACCTATCTTCCATACATAGGTATTTATGAGAGAAATCCAAGAAGAGAAGTGGAGAAATGAACAAGGAACCCATCCTCCTATTTAAGAAATAGATGACTTGCAGGAGCAATTTCCCCAAGAAATCCCCTCTATTTACGATGATATAAAGGAAGAGCAACTGAGTGAACACACAGGTTTTGAATCCAATTCTTTGCAAGAATTACCTCAGTTTACAGGACCTTGGGAAGCCAAGTCTATTAGCATGAGAGCACCCACAATAATAGTGAGGAATGAAGAATCAGTGATCCCTAGAAACATGGAAGTGATCAAGAACAATAAGGTACAATGTCACCTCACTCTAGAGGAGTTGTTGAAGATTAAACCAGAACTATGGAAACATGTAGCAAATCAATTCCCTGAGCCTGCTATTACTCCCACACAGATAGGAACACACAAGAAGGTACCAGAGATACCCATAGAAAGGATCAGAGATGTAAGCGAAGGAGAGGAAGGTAACACTAATCTTCCAATAACCCATCAGGGCTACACCACCAAAGCCATCTTAGATTCAGGAGCCGGAGTAGCCATTGCTACCATCGCTTTATGGAAATGTTGGGGTACGCCAGCACTAAGACCCACCAGGATGAAGCTACAAATGGCTGATGGACATATAGAGAAACCATTAGGCTTATTAGAAGGCATATCTCTCACCACTTGTGGTGTGGAGTTTGAGCATACCTTTGCCATTTGTGATTTTGCAAAAGATCACGCTTACGAGATGATTTTAGGACGACCATTCATGCGTTAGTTGCAAATCCTACAAGATTGGGGAACTAATTCTTTGTACTTGCAACATTTAGGAGTGACTACCAAAGTCAATCTTAAAGACTATTCACATCGAGACATACCCCCAATACAATGGAACATCATTCATAAGACATAGGTAGAAACGGAGTCAGTACACTCATTAGGATCAGACCCCTCATGGTTGCACGAGGATACTCATCTATGGATGTGTAAAGTCTCAAAACAAGAGGAAGAACGATTAGAATCCAGGACTTTAGGTTCACAACAACATCCACGAACCCTTCAAGACCCAGCTTACACACCTGTAGTATTTCCAGACGAAAAATTCGAACCCCATGGTTGGGCAGAAATCCTAGCAACCATGGATGTAGCCATCAATGAAGAACAATGGACACCCCATTGTGATGAGGATGGCTATGACATTTCAGTTTTCACGATAGAGGCAATCATATGTGATTTGATTATTGAAGAATGTGAACCTAGCACCGATGCATTTGAGGATGCAAGTGATTTTGATTTGGAGTCAATTATTATGGACCCACCCTTTGCATCAGACGAAGAATACTTCTACGAAGTAGAAACTCACCCTCAGAGACACGAAGAAATTATGAATATTGTGCGGATGACTACATAAGTGACCACTAAGAGTGAAGGTAAGAAAAGAAAGAAGAAAGAAACCATGTCAAAAAAAGAAGAATCCTTGTTTGAGGTTCCCGAGAACTTCAAGAAATACAAAATAGAAGATAGATGAATCATGGTACGAATGCCTAACAGAAAAGCTGACGTTGGAGAAGTATATAATAATCGAGAGAAAACCAAAAAAATAATAATTGCCATAGAAGGAGAAGAAGAGAAATGTACCTACATAGGGCATGATCTGACGACAGAAGAAGAAGAAGAATTAGTTGCCCTATTGCACAAATATCGAGATGTGTTTGCTTGGAGTTACAAAGCTTGTAAGGAGTAGATCCAGATATATGTTCTCATAGAATCCCTATGACTCCAGATGCAAAACCTACGAAACAGAAACCATACACTTACACAATAACTACGCTGTGAAGATTAAAGAAGAAATAGATTGTTTGATAGAAGCAGGATTCATTTATGAAATTGAGCACACTGAATGGGTATCCCCCATTGTGTTTGTGCCCAAGAAGAATGGAAAATTGTGTGTGTGTATTAAACTTAAAAAAGTTAATGCCGCCACGATTAGAGATAGTTATCCTCTTGCTATCATAGAACATTTATTGGAAAGAGTTACAGGCAAGGAAGTTTATAGCTTTCTTGATGGATTCTCAAGCTATAATCAAGTAGCCATTGCTCCAGAAGATCAACACAAGATGGCTTTTGCCATAGAATGGGGCATATTTGCATTTCGTGTGATGCCATTTGGCTTAACAAATGCACCCGCCACTTTCCAGTGAATTATGTGTCATGTTTTTAAGGAATTCTTACGCAAGAATTCAGAAGTTTATGTCGATCACATATGTGCTCATTCGAATGTAAGGCAGACTCATATTCCAAAACTAAGGCAAGTATTTGACAAATCTTGAGAGTATCAGGTTTGTCTGAACCCAGAGAAGTGCGTTTTCATGGTCAGACAAGGCAAAATTCTAGGACACATTGTGTCAAAGAATGGAATCTCTACTGATGAAGAGAAGGTGAAAGTAATTGCTGATCTACCTAGGCCAAATAACGTAAAAGAGGTACAGACATTTATGGGTCATTGTGGTTATTACAGACGATTCATACACATGTATGCAATCATAGCTAAGTCTTTGTACTCTCTTTTAACCAAGTTTGAATGGACAGATGAGTGTGAGAATGCATTCAATGAACTTAAATGACGTTTGTACTCAACACCTATATTTACAACCCCGGATTGGAGTAAGCCATTCCATGTACATGTGGATGCATCCAATTATGCCATAGGATGTGTGTTAGCACAACCCACGAATGAAGGTAATATAGATCTCCCCATAGCTTACGCAAGCAGACAATTGAATGCAACAGAAAGAAATTACACCACTAGGGAATGAGAAGGATTAGGAATGATCTATGCAGTAAAGAAATTCAAGCATTATTTGTTGGTGAATAAGTTCAAGTTCTTCACAGATCATCAAGCGTTATTGTACTTAGTCAATAAGCCTTGTAACACGGGACGATTAATACGTTGGTTTCTATTACTCATGGAGTATGACTTTGAAGTAGTAGTTAGGAAAGGGAAGACATATCTCAGAGCTGACCACCTTTCAAGATTAACCACATGAGAAGCTCCTCAAGGAATAGCGGATGAGTTACCAGATGCATATTTGTCTAACCTTGAGATAGTACCAGAATGGGCTAAGCCGATAGTTCCTATTCTCACATATGGACCCAAGAATCCTAGGATAAGGATAAAGGACGGAGATATTACCAAGTCTCAAAGATATCAAATAATAGCAGGAAGTATATATAAACTAGATAATCAAAAGATTATTGCTAGTTGTGTAGATGAATTAGAACATGCGAATTGGTTGCAATTAGCACATGTAGGTGCATTAACGCAACATCACTCAAAACATCGTACATTCAAGACTCTGCATAGGCTAGGAGTCTATTGGCCTTCTATGGAAGCAGATGTCTACAAGTTGTGTAGAGAATGCCCTGTTTGTTGTGAAAGACCACCAGTAGAACATGCTACATTATATCACGTGTCTCTCACACCAAAATGGAGTGGACCTTTAGTGACATACTTGAGGACGAAAACATTCCCTCAAGGAATGACCTTAGCACGACAACAAAGTTTAGAGCAGGAAGCTCAAGACTATTCACTTATTGGTGATAATTTATACAAATGAGGACGAGACAGATACTTAAGACAATGTGTTCATGAGAGTGATTATTTGAGCGTACTAAAGACTGCACACGAAGGTGTTGCAGGAGGTCATTTTGGCCCCGATAGGGTAATCAAAGCCATCCTCTTTGCAGGATTATGGTGGCCCACTCTTCACATGGACGCACATACCTATGTAAAGAGATGTGATGTGTGCCAAAGGACTCAATTTCACACTCACAGAGATGAAATGCCATTGAAACCCATGATGGAAGGACGTGCATTTTCTAAGTGGGGTATAGACTTTGTAGGACCCATTAACCCCCTGCAAAAGGTACACATGCTGAATACATTATTGTTGCGACAGATTATCTTACCAAATGGGTAGAGGCGAAAGCAACAAAAAAGAATGATGCACACACGACTGCAAAATTCTTATTTGAAAATGTCTTTACAAGATATGGATTGCCTATAGAGTTAGTGAGCGATCGAGGAACTCACTTTCTAAACCAAGTCATTGAATATTTGTTATAGGATTTTATGGTGATTCACAAGAAATCCGCACCATATCATCCTCAGGCCAATGGTTAGGCAGAAAGCACTAACAAGATCCTTTGTAACGTAGTGACGAAACTCGTGAACAACAAACGTTCAGATTGGGACATACAGTTACACCACGTTGTTTGGGCATATCGAGTGGCCTATAAGACCGTACTCAATGCAACTCCCTTTCAGATGGTTTTTGGTCAGAATGCTGTGCTTCCTTTGGACTTCTTGATATTGACCCTTAAGGTTGCACAAGAACATCAGTGGACCGGCCATGAATTATCAGCAAGAATAATGGACTTGGAATGATTAGGAGAAACCAGGCTGAAAGCAGCAGCAGGCATATATGCGGCCAAGAAACGACAGAAAGCCTATTTTGATGCACATGTGAAAGATAAAAGCTTAAAAGAAGGAGATTTAGTCCTAGTGTATACGCTGAAACAACACACATAGAAGTTAGAAAAGCGAGGTTATGGACCCATGATCATTAACAAACTCTCGACAAGTGGAGCAGTCCAATTAGCCACCTTAGAAGGAGACATAATGCCTAATTTCATTAGTGGCTGTAGAGTCAAGTTATATCAGGAACCTCTTACTGAGGATATGCTTAGAAGACTCACATTGGCAAAGAAGCGTAGGGAGGAAGAAAATAGGATATGTGCTGAAGCTCAGGCAGAAGCTATAGAACGCATTAAGCGCATGAAGTTAAGAAGACAAGGACTAGGGAGAGAACATTATATACATCTGGAAACAACACACGGATATCCCATGGCCATGTGTCAAGTAAAGTCAAGTACTCATCCTAGCATAGTGGACAGGAGACCATTCATTATAGTTAGGCTAGAGCACGACAATCCTAGCCAAGAGCTCAGGGCTTTAATTGACTCAGGTGCTTCGACTAGTGCGATTAGATGGTCCCACTATAAGGACTCAAGAATAGAAATGCGGCCAGCTGAGGCATACCTCATAGGGCTAGGAGGTATGGAAACCCCTTGCATGGGTGAGGTGGACCTTCCTATCCTCATAAATGATGTGACCATGATAGCGAAGCTACTAGTGTGCCATGATGATGACCTGATAGAACCCCTAATCCTTGGCCAAGATTGGCTATACGATCACTCTGTGGACCTAAATCTTAGACAAGGCTCCTTGCAGATTGGAACCTTAGATCAATAGTGAGTGATATCGCTTGATTACCCTAACAACACCCCGCCTGAGGTATGTAACCCTAGAACCTATGAAACGCTTGCGACGGAGGACCGGAAGATATTTGGCCAAATCCCTCGGCTAAGCATGCTCCCTCCAAAGTCAACCCATGAGAGCTTGCCGATGGATAGGGGCTAGACAAAAGGACGTCAGGAGATTTTCCATTGGTCTTCCAGCAGCAGACAAATAGGGACCATTGCAGGTCAGGTGGGTTACATCAGCGGTCTGGTGGACTGCATCAGTAGCCACATGGGCAAAACACCCTGCAGTGCCCATCCTTCCACACTTATTACGGACTGGCCTAGATTAATAATACAAAACGGAGCACTTTCTAATGGGCAGGTTTCGCAAGTGTTGGACCTCCCTTCTTTTCCAAATCAGAGTGTCCATCCGACCTCTCAACCTCGACCACAAAGGAGACAACCACGACGAAGGAACCCAAATCGACGACCATCTCAGACGACACAAAACGGAAAGAAGCATCAGTATCACAAAGCAAGAGGCACGAGACAAATATGGGTGCCAAAAGGACAGAAAGCACCGACAAATTTCACCAATGCAGACAATGACAAGAAGAAGTTACGGCAAAATCAGAAGCAGTATTCAAAGCCTTTTTGACCTTCTTCTATGAGTACGAACAACAGACAGATTTGGATCACTAAGAAGTACCTTACAAATCGACCCACACCCACACAGATTTGGGTACCTAAACAGTGTATTATAGCTCAACCCTCAAGCCATGTAATATATACCCCTCAGAAATCTCTTCACCCCTCAATACCACCACATCCGATATCACCGTTTGCCACTCAACAGAAACATATCACCCGCCTAGAAACTCTTAGGAAGTGGATACAGAAATGTACCCAGACGCCTTCTCCGGCCCCCTTCTCTAACATTACTCCCACCCCGACTAAACACTACCCTTGTAATAACTCATTCACGACTGACCCTTGTACAAATCCACACACTATAACCCAACATCACTTGTAATAACATCGCATCAAGAAATGTATGCATCATCTGAAGCATGTAGGTGTCTAGAGACTGCAGTAGTTTTGCAACAATCATCCCATAAACCACATCACAACACTCAGCTACACGGGTTACACATCGGTCATGGAAAGGGATTGCGGTCTCACTTTAATGGGATCATGATTAATTTCCATACTAATGTGTTAATCTTTTGTAGTAGATCTGCTACACACTCGCATCATTCATCATGCAGGCAGAAGGACCATCTGAAGCTAGCCCCATCATACCTATGACCAATCTTGGTGAACTACTCGCAGAGCCCCATCCAACGGCACAACCACTAGAATTTCAGGGATTTCGAGGACCTACGCCAATTGACGATCCTCCTAGGGGATATACTAAAAAAATTCATCACAACTCTCATTGGTTCCAAGGTTTAGCAGGCCCATTGGTGGATGCAGATTTCCTTTTTGAGGCCAATTTGACTTTTGATACCCGTACGTGGGGCAAGTACCAATTTTTCTCAAGAGAGTTTGAAGCATTATAGAACACAGAAGACTTGAAGCATGTTTGGGCGAGAGCCGGCTTCACTGAGTACTTTAGTGATCCACTGCCTAAACTAGATTTCTATGCTACTACTTAGTAACAACTTTGCAGCTTTGGAGAACAAGGAATTATCAGGCACATTCATTTTGTGGTCCTTGGTGAATGACCCCCCACTCCAAAGGTTTTATTTGACAAAAGATTTGATTAGAGTTGCAATCAAGATACATGGAACACACACTCCAACAGAGCTAGAAAGGCTGATTCTAGAGCCAATGAAACGTGGAGATGTCATCAAGTGGGAAGATATTTCAGCGATCACACCTGAGCTCTCTAAACCATTGAGGATATGTATGCAACATTTCGCATTCCCTGCTCAGGATCGATTCACCATGCCCCACAAGCGCATCTGGTTTGGATTATATTTGTCTTGTATTGGACCCCAGACAGTTGATCTTGCAAGCTGGGTAATTGATCAGTTCTACTTCCCACAACATAGATGGGAAAGAAAAAAGGTAATCCATGGATGCTTCGCGCTTACGAGAATCATGTATATGTGTTTGGCATATGACTTGCGAATCAAGCGTGCAATGACAAGTGAGGAGTTGAAAGCATTCAAAGGGACAACAAAGAAAGCTGGGAAGGCTAGCAAAGGACGAGCATGAAAGCACATGAGAGGAACCATTCCATCCCTACAAGTTCCGGAATCACCGTCACTGCAACCCTCTCCAGAATAGTCTTTGACGGAAGCCCCTGTAACTGTACAACCTATTCGCATACGATTTTCACGACCTATCATTACAGAAGGCACTAATAGTACGATTACCTCACAACCAACATCAGTTCAGGAACCTACCACCACTACAGCAGAAGTTCCCACCACTATTGGTGCGGAAGCATTTTCTTTTTCGATACCCAACTTGGAAGCAGAACCAACGGACACAAAATTCGATTTTGAGATGCAGGATGTGTTTTCAAGTGAATTTCAGTTTTCAGAAGGACAACTCTTTTCTCAAGAATATGAACGTCCAAGCTACCCGACCACTCCCCCGGATCAACAACAAGGACAAGTAGTGTCCAACTCAGAAGAAGAAAGAACAGAAACAGATGATGACGAGGGTGATGATGAGGCTAGCCAGGGCACTCATGACTCCCAAGAGAATGTGCAGAAAGATGAACAAGGACAACAAACCGACACCCAAGGTGACACCAGCACGCACAAAGACGAAACATTTGAAGCAGCGGCATACACCTTGGCAATCAAAAAGTTATATCGCAGCATGGAAAAAGTTTGGGTGCGTAAGAAGTTAACTGAGGAAGAGAGCCAAGCACTCATAGAGCAAGAACTTGTCTCAGGCGATTTCGAAGAAGTATACATCAAAGGCTTCAGGGAACTTGTCAAATCAATGGGATCTAATGAAGCATTAAGATATTTGCAGAGAAAACGACTTCCGCAATTTGACCCTCGACGAATATGACTATTATCAAAACTGGGTGAATACATTCGTATACCGATAGGTGCTCAATCATCCCAATAGGCCAGGGTAGCACGCCTAATTCCTGAACGATTTGAGGTCGAAGAAGCTATCTTTGTCGACTCCCCGCCCCATACTACTACTGTACATACCACTGCTGTGACCGAAGTACCCACCACCCCAACCACTCCTCTCTCACCTCCCATCCATCCAGTCTCCCCCATACACCCTCCTTCTCCCAGAACATCCACCTCCTTCTACGGTGACGTAGCAGAAGCCTTCCTCACCTCCATTCCTCCCACACTTCCTGCACCCACCCAACCTGGTTTTCCTCCTTGGACATCCACCTTTCTATCCAGTTCATTTCTCCATCCATCCTTCCCATCCTTCCCCACACCTCCAAGAACCTTATTTCCCTTTCCACCTCCATTGACCTTTTCCCCTGTCTCACCTCCCCGACCCACCACATTTCCTCTTTCTCCTCTCCACCAAGCAGTACAAGAGAACCCCTCTGTAAATTACTCTTCAACTTTTGTAAATCCGGTATTTACACCCACGCACACACCCACTATCACCCCACTATTCACGGTCACTGCACTTGATACCACATCAAGTGACATGGATATATCACCACCCACTGCACCACCGCTCACTTCCTTCATGACACCACCATATTTAGGCACCTCAATGTTTTCCACAATCACCACTGCATCCACATTTCCCTCCCCATTTCCCTTACCCCTTGCATCAACACCCACACCCACCGCATCTTCATTTAGCACACCATTAATATTATCACCCACTATAGACACCGCATTTCGCCAGATGTTCACATGCATGACTCAAGTGAGAGATGAATTTACATCTCTTGGAACCAGTTACCAAACGCTACAGAAAACCACGAACGATTTACAGTCACAGCTAAATTCGTTGTTGATCGAAAATGCCTCACTAAACACCTGCTACCAAGAGCTACGAGTGGCAACCATAAACTTGAACTATAAAGTGAAGAAAAGACAAAAGAGGCCATCACTTACATAGACAACTTGTTAAGGGCACAGACTATTCGCAATGCGACACTTACTAGGAACATGGGATTGCTCAGACACCACTTGGCGGTAGCTAAAGAAGAAAATCAACGTCTACAGGAACAGAACAGAGAGAATTTGGAAGCTGCTCTAGATCAACCAGACCAACCGTTGAGCCCCAATCGCTTTAAAGCTGTTCCTTCAAAATCTATGAAAATGTTACTAGATGATCATGTCAGATTGCTAGATGAATATGACATCATGAACGAGGAGTTCCAGAAGCTCAAAGAATACCGCAAATTGCTCCAATTAAGAGCACCTATAGAGCAAGGACCTCCAACTCCTGTGGACCCTTCTCCTCAGATCCTAGAGGAACTCAACGCATTACGGGCCCAGGTAGCAACTCTTCAATCACGGATAGCAGTATATGAAGCACCCCCAGGCCAGAATCCCCATCGGAACTACTAGCAGAGGAAGAAAGAGCGACTATCCCGGTGGAGGATACTTTTGAAGAAGCATATGAACCCCAACCCATCCCAGGCAGACGAGTCACTGCCAAAGGCCAGATGACTTTTGAACTTCCCACTCCCGCATGGATGAAGACAATTGAAGAACTTGGAAGAACCCACTTAGCACATGTAGAAGCTCAGTTACATGCAATGGCAATGATTGAAGAATGAATTTTACAATCCCCATACTTTGTTCATTTGGCCCCTCGCAGATACATATCTGGGCATGAGCTGCAATACAAACCATATTTTATGTTAATGGCAGAATATCAGTTGGCCATAGAAAAAGAAACAGGCAAAAAACCCTCTCACGCAACCCAGTTTGAGCCTGAAGATTTGCCACTAGATGTGCAGCGAGGAGAAATCTATCAACCAGATTGGCACAAGGATTTATCTAGAGATGATGAGTACTTGGGCCAAGGCACCACTACACTTAAAGTACAACCCATGTTGGGGACCAGTGCCATGTCGCCGCTCTTGGAAGGCATTCACCATTAAAGTACATAACAACAAGCAATGCCAAGATTGGCTTAATTACCCGTACTTCACTCCACCTCGCGGACCACCAATAGTTGGATACATGATGGCAACGATTCGTCACTGGCTCCCTTGCTTAAAACATATGGACGATGTAGCAGCGCATATGACTGTCAAAATCTTTGACATGATGCAGATGGTATTCAAAGTCTCCCGTCGCGCCAAGGTGCCACATGTGAACACCCCGGGTTTCAAGCATGGCAACCAAGATCTAGCATATAACATGTGCACGACACCATCGCTCCGGGTGTGTTATGCCTGGCACTGTCGAATTAAATACTTACCGGCGTGCTATAACAAACCTTCGAAGAAATGTTCACCACAGGTTTTTGGGAGTATCACTCCGAAGTGTTCATCAGCAAGCCCACACATTTGCTTCAATTATTTGCATGTGAACAAATGGTATATTCTACGCACTATCGACTCCCACCATCCGATGAACCGCAACCCATTGATTGGGAGAAACTCGAGGTAGATCTGGCTCGAGTTATTCGCATATCAGAACACACCCTCGCTTAGGAACTACTCCAGACTTATATCCGACAAACCTCAAAACCAGGTTCTGTCGCGGACGACAGAAGAGAGAGGGAGGGGGGTGTTGGCTGTAGCCAGAGGCATAGAAGACGTGGAAACATGTGAAGACAGAGCACGATGAAGTACCCGGGAGCCAGTTGAATCAGTTTTTTCAAACAAATATGTTTTATATTACTTTTTCAAACACTCAACATTGACTTTCATCACTTTTGTACCATATGTAACATAGAAAAAACCCCTTTTTGTAAAGTGTAGCTCTGTTTTGTGCAAGCCGAGGAGTCCTCGAGCTTGAGGAGCTTAGGTAGAATGAGCATACCAATTTTGGTTATTTTTAGATACCGTCTACCCTTTCAAATAGCGCCTAGAACCTATTTTTTAACTATGCCAGACACTAGATGTGAAACCGGTCAAAACTATTCTAGAATCTATAAAAAGAGCTAGAGAGCTCATTTTTTAGGTTAGCTTGTTTGAGTAGAGAAGATCTTAGAGCCATTTTGAGTTTGTAAGAGTGTTCTTGAGTAATAGAGTTGATTTCCTACCTTCCATTGTGTCTTGCTTGTCTCTTCGTTGTGTGTGTGCATCTCTATGCTTCTCACCTTCACTCTCACTTCATCTCATATTCATGATCTTCATATCACTCCTATCTCTTCCACGGATTGACATTAAGGAGGTGGAGCTTCTTAACGTGGTTCTCACCATTGTGCTAGAGCAACACTTTTCATTGATGCCCAATGGTCTGACTCAATGTTGATTTGTCATTGTCACAGTAAAAGGTGTTGCCTTCGTGAGGTCCAAATGTAATTTTTTCATAGTAAAATCAGGTATCAAATCGATGCGAGAGCCACCATCTACAATGACACCTATCAAAGTTTCACTTTTTATGGAAACAGACAATCTTGAACTTTAGTTGTCTGCTAGTGGCATACGGGGAAAATCCACCATGAACACATCTATACTTAGTGGTGGCCTTAGGCAAACAAACTATATGACCTTCAATAAATCATCTCTCACCTTCACATCCATAGTTATGAGTTGGAATAAACTAGCCTTGTGGCGAAATCCCTTCAAAATTTCTTAAATATGAACCTCCTATGTATTCTCCTAGGAGAGACTAGGTTGGTCCTTCGATGAAGTCCTCACCCTGTCATAGGCTTCTTCAATGGCCACTTGATCCTCCAAAACCTTCTTATCATCTTCTTGTTCCTTGACTCCCTATTTCTCTTCTATACAGTTTGTTGCTGCTTGCCTAACCTCACTCATTATATATGACCAAACAACAAAGGATTATGGAATCATACCTTCCTCTCTTGGAGAAACTCCAATCAATGAATGGGAATGGGGCAATTGCGAAGAAAATATCTTGTGTAATGATCCTTGGCATCGGGGCAATGTTGACAAGGAGACGTGCCCTCACACAGAGAGCATTTGCTTTGCATGTGGTCATATTCTCCACAACAATATCTAGGTTGATTTAGATGATTCTCCTCTTTGTTGTGCATATATGAAGCACTAGCATAAAATGTGTCAAGAACTTGGATATCACCTCTTTGTTGAGCTCCTTTGAGGCAGTAACAGTCATGAACCTCATTGCCACCTTTGCCACTTGATTAGGGAAGTTCATGTTGGAGGCATGAGATACACCAAATACACCTACGAATGTCTTAGTAGTGCGCAACTCCTCCACTTCATTTCAAAGTTGCACCACTAAATCATCATTGTAGCATGTAGGTGGCAAAATATCAGACATTGATCCATAAGGGATCAGTCCATTTGATCCACAGGGATCATTGATCCACAAGGATGAGTCCATTTGATCCACAGGGATCAGTCCATGTGTGTGAGGGACAAGGGCCAGCTAAGCAAGGTCCCAAGCTTGGGGGATACCCTAAGGTACGTTGGTAGTAATGGGAAGTACTTGGGTAGTAATGGGAATAAGTGTTGCATGATGGCCACATGTTCACACTAGAATATTCGAGATCATTGCTATTTGTAGAGTAAATCATTGCTATTTTTAGAGTATAAGAGGGTATATATGGATGAGAGGAGAGTCACACACACATCATTCAAGTGATTTCCAACACTTGGTATCACAACAGGAGCTTTTCATCATTTTCAGGTGTGTTTGCATTCATCATCGTTTTTTCGAGAGTTTTTTTTTCTGGGATCATCATTTGGTCAGAGCCCACCATTGAGCATCATCGTTGCATTCTCTATAGCAGTTGGAGCCAAAGATCATAAAGGAGGTTGATGTGACCCCTTTTGTTGGGTGCATGTGCCACCTCATGGCTGCTAGACATCATACATTCAATCAAATTTGGTTTTGCACCTCCTCTAAATGTTTCCACATAAAGATTTGCCTGCATATGCCCTCAAAATTTTTGGCGCTACCCCTATTTCCACGCGGAGATTTGCCGGTGCTTGAACTCAGATTTTCGAGCATTGCCCTTGTTCAGAGCAACTCATGCTCAAAGGAGGTTCGGCCGAGACCTACTCCCCCGGACTTTAACTTTGAAATTACAACTGTACAAGGAAGGGCATAGTACCCATGGGACCCCCCTTATCCCACAAGAACAGGGGTTTACAAGACTGGGTTAAACGGCGGTCAACACTACCGCAGGGATAGACAAACGGTGGCTCTCAGCCACGATGCAACATCTTTCCAGATTACATGTCCCTTACATGTTGCTGCCAGGGATTGAACCCTCGCCCTCGCCTCAAGAGGTGAGAGGCCCAACCACTAGGCCAACGAACTGGGACAAGAGAAGAAGATTTTTTTTCTTGTTTTTTTTTGCATTCAACGACTTACCCATCGTAGATATACCCCTGGCGGCTTTAGATAGTGTTTGTGGGATAAGTCCATCGCTCATATGCTCGTTCATGTTCATAGGTCGAGGTTTACCCTCACATCTATCACATGTGCATACCTCACATCTATCACATATGCATGGTTTTGGAGCTCAGGTTGTACTGCATACCTCACATCTGTCACATGTGTTGCATAGAAGGGCCGAGTTTGTAGAAGCACATGATGAACAAGGATATTGTCCAGAAAGTTTTTATTGCATACTTAATAGAAGTTTTGGATGAGGAGCATGTTGTGCTAGACCATGATGCAAGGGCTCATCATGGAAAGCTTATAAATAGCTATTATCCTTATGTCCACGTTCCTGATGTTGAAATTTTGCAACAAATACAAGTTCCAATCCTCTTCCAAGCTTGGAGTTTGACTTTTCATTGTCAAAGATCCTCTTCCAATCATCGTTTTGAAGCACAACTTATTGGGAGAAACTTCAAAAGCTATTCCAAAGGAGTGTGGACCATCTTCAGCACCTGCACACACCTGCAAATTATTATTTTGTTGAACCTCCAGATAAGTCCTTTGTCAATTTATATGCATTGTTGCTTTCTTTTTACATCATATTGCATATAGGACATGCAAATTTTTCATAGTACCTAGAGTATACTCATAGTTAAGATGTGGTTTGTATTGTACGATGCATGTATTCTTCTTTGTAGGGACAGGTAAGAAAATACTTACTTGTAAATTTATCAATGTGTGTAATCCCCTTTTGATGTACTTGTAGTTATATTGTGCATGTTGGCATCATGTGTAATCCCCTTTTGGTCTATTTGTAGTGAGATTATGCCTGTCGGCACTGTTATCATGGAAATTGCTCAGTATAATTTTTTTCAATTTTCAAAATTGCACCGTTATCCTACCAAGCTCATCATGGTTGGAATGTACATCAGTTGGACATTAAAACAACATTTCTCAATGGTGACTTGCGTGAAGAAGTGAATGTTTTTCAGCCCCGTGGCTTTACACAGAAAGGGCATGAAAACCAGGTGTGCAGGTTAAAGAAGGCATTATATGGTTTAAAGCAAGCACCACGTGCTTGGTATGAAAAGATACATGCCTATCTCATTGCACATGGTTTTGAGAACAGTCCAACTAAAAGCACCTTATATGTTAAGCGTGCTAATGATGTGCTTGTGATCATTGTGGTATATGTTGATGACATGCTGCTCACTGGTCCTCATGACACGCATATTGCTGATTTTAAGGATGATTTGCATGCCTCATTTGAGATGTTTGATTTGGGGCATTTGCATGACTATTTGGGCATTCAATTTATGCAAGTTGATGGTGGAAATGGCTTTGTGTCAAACAAAATATATTGACACATTATTGCAACGTTTTGGCCTTGATGGTTGTAAGCTTATTGCCACTCCTATGGAGAAAGGTTTAAGATTGAGTCTTCATGATGTGGTAGATGCATTTGATGTTGTCCTCTATCAGCGGGCTGTTGGATGCTTGGTTTTCTTATGCATTACTCAGCCATATATATTCAGTTTGCTGTCTCACAGATGAGCAGGTTTATGCATTGCCTAGGTGTCAAGCATTGGCAGGCGGTTAAGTGTATCTTTCACTACTTGAGTGGTACCCGAATACTTGGATTGTTTTATCCCAAGGGGTGATCACTACCGCCAAATTTGCATGTTTTTTTTTATAGTGATTGAGTTGGTTGCTATGACACTCGTGTGTCCACCAGTGGCTTTTGCTTCATGCTTGGTAGCTCATGTATATCTTGGTTGAGCAAGAAGCAGCCTACTGTGGCCACTTCCAGTTGTGAGGCTGAGTATAGGGTAGCTTTCACAGTGACTGTTGAGTGTGTGTGGCTCAAATGCCTTATGGCTAATTTGGGTTGTTGGTCAGTCTTCTGCCACCATCATCTTCACTGACAGTCAGTGCGCATCGGCAGTTGCAAGGAGCCCTATGTTCCATGCTCGCACTAAGCACATTGAGGTGCCTTATCATTATGTCAGGGAGAGGTTCTCTATTGAAGAGATCATCTTGGCATATGTGCCCACACAAGAGAACATTGCAGACCTTTTTACGAAGGATTTGCCTAGGGAGAACTTTGAAGCTTTCCGCAAAGCTTTGGTCTTACTTCCTTTCGTGGATTGATTCCACACAGATTGGCACTTCCTTATACATGAGTGCCAGCTCCTTGTTCCCCCCCATCACTCCCAGCGGGATTTATTGATATATTTACGTAGTGATGTTTGTGAACACTATTGGACTACCGAGGCACTTTTTTCCCTCTTTAGGAGGTTTTTTCCCCCCGGCTTGTATGTACGCCTATTGCCCTAATGGGCTACTTATCTTTGTACATTCTAGTGGTAATACATTTAGTATTTTGTGTTGTGCTTCAAGCTTCTTCTTCTTCCTTGTGTTGTTCATGTGCTTCCACAGACGTCTAACTCCAACAAAGTCATCTAAGAACTTCCTGGATTTAGGAGTTGAGACATAGACTTTAGAGTTACTAGTTCTATAGAAGAATCATATATTAATTCTATAACAATGTAATATGGGTAGATGGGGTAGATCCATTTATCTATCTACCTAAGAGTGAAGAATAGAGATCTTAGGTGAACTCATGTTCATTAAGCAAGCAAGGCAAGCATGTAGGCCAAAAACTCTAGAATGGCCAAGATACACAAAAAGGCAAGGTTTGCAGAGAGAAAGCAAGGCAAGTCTGTGGGTCAAATATTCAAGAGTGACCAAGATATATGGAAAGGCAAGATTTGCAAAGAGTAAACAAGGCAAGGCTATAGTCTAAGTCCCTACAGGGAGTGAGACAAGGTTATATAGCAAGGCACGGTTTGTAATAAGTAAGCAATGTAAGGTTGTGGTCACGATTCTTAGTAAAGAGTGATTACAGAACAATGCAAGGTTTGCCTTTATTAGACATGGGATCAACAAGTTATTGATTTACCCATTCAGATCCAATCCTATAAGGACATATTGGATTTTGAGATAGCAAGACTAGCACATTCTGATGTCATCCTTAGTAAGAAGTAGCATGCGAGGAAGAGACCAGTCATTGAATTTGCTTCACATGTTTATTAGTTTGAGCATGAGGGGAGGCAATTAATACTCCATGGAGAGTGAGATCTCCAAGAGATGCGATTAGTAAATGCTACCATTTTGCTCAAAACTGATTGTTGCTCTAGCACAATGGTGAGAACCACGTTAAGAAGCTCCACCTCCTTAATGTCAATCCGCTGTGGGCGCGATTTCTGACGACTGGCGGATCAATTCAGTCGCCTCGCTAACGGCGCACGCAGGGTGACTATGCAGGACAGGTACAAGTATAACTGTTCCTATGGTCCGTAAGGTGAAGCGTTCCTATACAGTTCAACTGCATCAAAATAAGAAGGTAGGATAATTTTTTCACTAACTATTTGATCTTTTATAGTTTCGTTTGTTTCTTCTTGGATATTTTCTACATTTCTATCTACAGTTGGAGGAAAATTTTCTTCACTAACACTAGGAGGAACAGTAGAAAGTAAAGTTATAGTTGTTCTAGGATCGTGCAAAGATTTGTCTACTATTACTTCTTTTATTAATTCTTTATCTTCTATTGGTTTAGGAAACAGAAATTCAAAAGTTGATGAAGGTAGAAAGGTGTTACTAGAAGAACTTTCTTTAGACATAAAATTAATGGTGCTAAATTAATAACCAAATTCCTATACAAATCTTAAGATGATTGTTTTTAAATGATAGTCTAAAATATAGCCTATACAAGCTAATAAAAGTTTCAAACTAAGGGTAATCTTTGTTTTCAAACTTCAGGTCACATGTGAATCTCCAGTTCGCCAATTGCTCTCTGAAATAAAACACATGACAGAAATTAGTATATCTTTTATATAAAAAATAACACTCATTTAGCATTTTCTTTTTTAATAACGTTAAAGTAATTATCTTTCTAAAAACACATATATAATAAGTACATTCTTTTATTAAAATATATACTCTACAATAAAAAATTCATTTACATAATTATTTAATATACATTAACATACATTGCTTATACATTTAACTAACATACATACATGCATAAATATTCATACATAAGCATATATGCACATACAGACATATGCATAAACATACACTAACACACATAAATGATCATGCATACATGTACATTAACATACATGTATGAACTTACATGCACATGCATAAACACATACTAATACACATATGCATTCTAATTATATACATGCATACATATACTAACACTTACTAACATATACATGCATAAACATACATTAACATAAACACATATGCATACTAAACATATACATGCATGAATTAACATGGATAAATTTCTAACATGCATTAGCTAAACTAACTAACTTGACTATCACTAATTTCTTTAACATGTACTAACATAAAACATGGGTTCAAGTTCTAACACAAACATGGGTTCAAATACTAAACTAACATGGGTTCATGCACTAATAAGGGTTCATGCACTAAACTAACATGGGTTCATGCACTAAACTAACATGGGTTCATGCACTAATAAGGGTTCATGCACTAAACTAACATGGGTTCATGCACTAATAAGGGTTCATGCACTAAACTAACATGGGTTCATGCACTAATAAGGGTTCATGCACTAAACTAACATAGGTTCATGTGCTAACACTAACATGGGTTCATGCACATGGGTTCAAGTCCTAAACTAACATGTACTAACTTGATACTTGGGAAAAGAACTTAAGTGTCTATTAGGCTAAGGGTTGAAGAAGCTTGGGTTAAGAGTAGGGTAAAGAAAGGATAAAATAAGAATGTATAGGGTTGGTGAATGGAAAAAGGAAAGGTAAATTCATATAGGACTAAAAGTAAGACTAAAGGTTCAATGGACCCTCCTTCAGAAAACCTGAAACTCATAAAAGGAAAGTTAGAAATGCAAAACTCATATATATATAATCAAGTTAAATAAATAAACATACATGCATACCCTTTCATACCCTACATGTCATACTTAATAAACCATTCATTCCAACAGGCATACATAATGTCTATGCATAAAACATTAAGATATAATGAACCTAAGCTAAAATACTTTCACATATACACATATATAGAAAACATAAACATATATACTTACAATAAAACAAATACATTTAAGATAAATATTTGCATGCACACACATACAAATATATACATACATAAATACTTAAACAAATATATATATATATATATAAAGACATATGTAATTTTTCAAATATATTATTATATATATATATATATATATTTCATCTTTTTAATTTAAGTATTTGGTTAATAAATATAATAACATAAAACATCATAATTTAATATATAAATAATTTACATAGTCTAACTAAGCTATAAAGTAAAAATATATAGAGAAAATATATATGATAATATAAATAAAATAAAATAAAATAAAAAACTCTCTTTCTCTCTCTTTCTCTCTCTCTGCTGCGCGCGCGCGCCGGCAGAGAAAGAGAGGAAGAGGGGGGGAAAAAATAAAAAAAAGAAAGAAAAAAAAACAAAATAAAATAAAATAAAAAAAATAAATTAAAACTCTCTCTCTCTGTACCTTCCTCTCTCTCTCTCTTTCTCTCTCTCTCTCTCTACTGCACCTTTCTCTCTCTCTCTTTCTCTCTCTCTCTCTCTCTACTGCGCCGGCGGACTGCGCCGTCGGCTGCAGTGAGAGGGAAAGAGAGGGAAGGAGGATAAAAAGAAATAAATAAAAAAGAAAAAAAAACAAAATCTCAACTGCTCTCTCTCTCTCACATTTTCTCTTAATCTCTCTCTCTCTCTCTCTCTCTCTCTCTCTGCTGCGCGCGCAGCAGAGCTGCGCCGCCGGCAGAGAAAGGGAGGGAGAGGGAGAGAAAAAAAAAAAATTATCTAATTTCAAGAAGAGGAGGGGAAAAAGACAGAGGGAAAGAAAAAGAAAGGGGAAAAAAGAATGGAAGAAAAGAAGAAGAAAATATCTGCATTTCCAAAAATATTTGCTTTCCCAAAACTGAAGGACAAGAGAGATGGTCTTCTCTCTCTCCTCCTGTCAGAGAGCTTCCATAGAACTCAGTGCAAACAATTTGACTATAGTTTAGAGCATAGTAAATACCTGAAATAAAACACATGAACTTGTGAGCACGTACTCCCCTCTTTATATAGATGTGAGTAGCCCACCATAGCCTACTTTTCTCTTTAGATAACTCAACCAATTGGACTCCACATCACTCCAACAACTTTTTAGGCGTGGGATTTTTCCCCAATTGAATTTCCCCAATTTCAACCAGCTATTTAAATATCCTATGGACCAAATACTTTAGAATTTAAATAACTTTTCATTTCTTCTTTTTTATTTATTTAAATACTAAACTTTAGAATAATTACTATACCTTAGGCTAAAATTTAATTTAACCCATTTTAATTATTACCTTAGCTTAGTGAAAATAAATAAATAATATATTTATCTATTTTTTTTTCTAAGGTTCCAAATGATATAATTAACCTATGGAATAATTTATTTATAGACTACAACTCACTTATTTAGTCATTTAACCTTAGGTTTACCCTACAACTAACTTTAAACCACATCAATTAATTCTAACTAACCCATAAACTTATTTTCTAACCTTCCATAACTCTCTAGGATGAATAATTAACCCATAATTAATCTTAAAACTTAACTAGAACCCTAAAGTTCATGCTTAAAACATACATTTAACCCTTAATTACCCATAAATTTTAACTAGAACATGCATATGACCCATAATTACCCTTGCATTTAAGCTAGAACCCTATAATTCATGCCCAAAACATATATGTAACCCTTAAATACCCTTACATTTACTTTTAAAACATAAACATACCCTTAACTAACCCTTGTTTTATCATCTAAACCCATAAATAAACTGAAATGAATACTTCCCATCTTGATTTTGGTCAGCAAACTTCTTTTCCTGCAAAATTAAAGTCAAATATTAGTCAAAATTTCATAAATTAACCAAACTAATAACAATCATTTAATCTTTTAATTTTTGTAATATTTTAAGAGTAACAATTTCTCTCCGACACCGCGGAAGAGATAGGAGTGATATGAAGATCGTGAACGTGAGATGTAGTGAGAGTGAAGGTGAGAAGCATGGAGATGCACACACACATACACACACACAACAAAGAGACAAGCAAGACACAATGGAAGGTAGGAAATCAACTCTATTGCTCAAGCTCTCAATTACAAGCTCACAATAACTCTAAGCTCACACTAACTAACCTCAAAAATGAGCTCTCTAGCTCTTTTTATAGATTCTAGACTAGTTTTGACCGATTTCACATCTAGTGACCGGCATAGTTAAAAAATAGGTCCTAGATGCTATTTGAAAGGGTAAACGGTGTCTAAAAATAACCAAAATTGATATGCTCATTCTACCTAAGCTCCTCAAGCTTGAGGACTCCTCGGCTTGCACAAAATGGATCTATAAATTACAAAAAGGGTTTTTCTATGTTACATATGGTACAAAAGTGATGAAAATCACTGTTGGAGGTTTTGAAAAGTATTTATAAAACATAATTCTTTGAAAAATGATTCGAGTGACTCCCTGCTTCTTCGTTCTGCTCTATCTTCACATGCTTCTACGTCTTCTATGCCTCTGGCTGCTGCCAACACCCTCCTCCCTCTCGCTTCTGTCGTCCTCGACAGAACCTTGTTGTGTGGTCTGTCGGATGTAGTTCTGTAGGAGTTCTTGAGCGAGGGTGTGCTATGATATTCGAATGCCTCAGGCCAGATCTGCCTTGAGTTTCTCCCAATCAATTGGCTGCGGTTCATCTGATGGGGGGAGTTGATAATGCGTGGAATATACCATCTGTTCATAGGCAAATAATTGAAGTAAATGCGTAGGCCTGCTGATGAACACTTCTAATGATATTCCCAGAAACCGATTGTGAACATTTCTTCGAAAGTCTGCTTATAGCACGCCGGTAAGTACTTGATTCTACAATGCCAAGCATAACACACCCGGAGTGATGGCGTTGTACTCATATCATAATCAAGATTTAGATTGTCGTGCTTGAAACCCGGGGTGCTCACATGGGGTGCCTTGACGCGACGGAAGACTTTGAAAACCATCTGCATCATGTCAAAAATTTTGACAGTCATGTGTGCAGCTATATCATCCATATGTTTTAAGCGAGGGATCTAGTGGTGAATCATTGCCATCATGTATCCGACTATAGGTAGTCCGGTGGGTGGAGTGAAGTATGGGTAATTTAACCAATCCTGGCATTGCTTGTTGTTCTGTACTTTAATAGCGAATGCCTTCCAGGAGCGGCGACATGGCACTGGTCCCCAACATGGGTTGTATTTTAAGTGTAGAGGTGCCTTAACCCAAGTACTCATCATCTCTGGATAATTCTATAAGAGATCCTTGCGCCAATCTGGTTGATAGATTTCTCCGCGCTTCGCATCTGTTGGCAAATCTTCAGGCTCAAACTGAGTAGCGTGAGAGGGTTTCTTGCCTGTTTCTTTCTCTATGGCTAAGTGATATTCCGCCATTAACATGAAATAGGGTTTATACTGTAGCTCATGCCCAGAGATGTATCTACGAGGGGCCAAATGAGCAAAATAAGGGGACTGTAAAATTCTTTCTTCAATCATTGCCATGGTGTGTAACTGCGCCTCTACCCTTGCGGAGTGGGTTGTTCCAAGTTCTTCTATCGTCTTCATCCATGCGGGAGTTGGAAGTTCGAAAGTCATCTGGCCTTCAGCTGTGACTCGTCCGCCTGGGATGGGTTGAGGTTCATAAGCTTCTTCAAAAGTTTCCTCCACCGGAATAGTCACTGTTTCTTCCTCTGCTGGTAGTTCCGGTGGGGAGTCTGGCCTGGCGGGTGCTTCATATACTGCTATCTGTGATTGAAGTGTTGACACCTGGGCCCGTAATGCGTTAAGTTCCTCTACAATGTCAGGAGATGGGTCCGAAGGAGCTGGTAGTCCTTGTTGTACAATTGCTCTTAACTGCAATATCTTGTGTTCTTCCTTGAGCTTCTGGAACTCTTAGTTCATGTTGTCATATTCATCTAACAATCTGACGTGATCATCTAGTAACAATTTCATAGATTCTAAGGGCACCTCTTTAAAGCGACTGGGACTTAATGGTTGGTTGGGTTGATCTAGGGCAGCTTCTAAATTCTCTCTGTTCTGTTCTTGTAAACGTTGGTTTTCTTCTTTTGCTGCTGCCAAGTGTCATCTGAGTAAGCCCATGTTCCTAGTGAGCATCGCATTGCGAATCGTCTGAGCCCTTAACAAATTATCAATATCTATGATGGCCTCTTTGGTCTTTTCTTCACTTTCTAGTTCCAGTTTATGATAAGCCTCTCGTAGCTCTTGGTAGCGGGTGTTTAGTGAGGCATTCTCGATGGTCAGTGAATTTAGCTGCGACCGTAAATCATTGGTTGTCTTCTGCAGCTGCTGATAATTAGTTCCCAAAGATGTGAACTCATCTCTTACTTGAGTCATGCAGGTGAACATCTATCGGAATGCAGTATCTACAGTGTGTGATAATATTAACGATGTGCTAAGCAAAGATGCAGTGGGTGTAGATGCAAAGGGAATGGGGAACGGGGGTGGAAAAGTGGATGCCGTGGTTATTGGAGTGGGTGATAATATTAACGATGTGCTAAGCGAAGATGCAGTGGGTGTAGATGCAAAGGGAATGGGGAACGGGGGTGGAAAAGTGGATGCCGTGGTTATTGTGGAAAAAAGTGAAGTGCCTAAATATGATTGTGTCAAATACAAGATTTACAAAAGTTGAAGAGTAATTTACAGAGGGGTTCTCGTGTACTGCTTGGTGGAAAGGGGGAAGAGGAATTACGATGGGTCGGGGAGGTGAGACTGCGGAGAAGGTTAATGGAGGTGGGAAAGGGAAAAGGTGTCTTGGAGGTGTGGGAAAGGATGGGAAGGATGGAGGGGAAAATGGACTGGATAGAAACGTAGAAGTCCTAGGGGGTAGACTAGGTTGAGTGGGTGCGGGAATTGTGGGATGAATGGAAGTAAGGAAGGCTTCTGCTACTTCGCCGTGGAAAAAGGTGGATGTTCTGGGAGAAGGAGGGTGTACGGGGGAGACTGGATGGACGGGAGGTGAAAGAGGAGCGGTTGGAGTGGCAGGTACTTCGGTCACAACGGTGGTATGTACAGTAGTAGTGTGGGGTGGGGAGTCGACGAGGATAGCTTCTTTGGTCGTAGATCTTTCAAGAATTAGGCGTGCTTCCCTGGCCTGTTGGGATGACTGAGCACCTATGGGTACACGAATGTATTTGCCTGGTTTTGATACTAGTCGTACTCGTCGGGGGCCATATTGCGGTAACGGCTTCCTTTGCAAATATCTTAATGCTTCGTTAGATCCCACTAATTTGACAAGTTCCCTGAAGCCTTTGATGTATACTTCTTCGAAATCGCCTGTGACGAGTTCTTGCTCTATTAGTGCTTGGCTCTCTTCCTCAGTTAACTTCTTACGTGCCCAAACCTTTTCCATAGTACGATATAACTTTTTGATTGCCAGCGTATAAGCTGCTGCTTCAAATGTTTCTTCTTCATGTGTGCTCGTGTCACCTTGGGTGTCGGTTTGCTGTCCTTGTTCGCCTGTCTGCACATGTTCTTGGGAGTCATGAGTGCCTTGGATGGCTTCATCATTGCCCTCTTCTTCATTTGTCTCTGTTCTTTCTCCATCCGAGTTGGATACTACTTGTCCTTGTTGTTGGTCCAGGGGAGTGGTAGGGTAGCTTGGACGTTCATATTCTTTAGAAAATATCTGGCCTTCAGAAAATTGAAATTCGTTTGAGAAAGCATCTGGCATTTCAAAATCAAGTGTTGTATCTATGGGCTCTACTTCCAAGTTGGGTATCCGAAAAGAAAATGCTTCTGCACCAATAGTGGTGGGAACTTCTACTGTAGTGGTGGTAGGTTCCTGGATTGATGTTGCTTGTGAGGTAACTGCACTAGTAGTGCCTTCTGTAACGATAGGTCAAGATAATCATATGCGAATAGGTTGTACAATTACAGGGGCTTCCGTCGAAGACTGTTCTGGAGAGGGTTGCGATGATGGTGATTTTGGAACCTGGAGGCATGGAATAGTGCCTCTCATGCGCTTTCCTGCTCGTCCTTTGGTAGCTTTCCTAGCTTTCTTTGTTGTCCCTTTGAATGCTTTTAACTCCTCGCTTGCCATTGCACGCTCGATTGGCAAGTCGTATGCCAAACACATATAAATAATTCTCGTGAGAGCGCAGCATCCATTGATTACCTTCTTTCTTTCCCA
This sequence comes from Ceratopteris richardii, assembly GCA_020310875.1. Classification (NCBI taxonomy): domain Eukaryota; kingdom Viridiplantae; phylum Streptophyta; class Polypodiopsida; order Polypodiales; family Pteridaceae; genus Ceratopteris; species Ceratopteris richardii. Next base: position 86,644,994 of record CM035442.1, on the reverse strand, counting down.
TCTGTGTTGTGCTAAGTACAACTGATCAATTATCAAGCTAGCCAGATCAACTGTTTGTGGTCCAGTACATGCTAAATAGAGTCCAAACCAGATACGCTTGTGGGGCATAGTGAATCGATCCTGAGCGGGGAAAGTGAAGTGCTGCATGCATATCCTTAATGGCTTAGATAGCTCAGGTGTGATTGCTGAAATATCTTCCCACTTAGTAACATCCCCGCGTTTCATAGGCTCTGGAATTAGCCTTTCTCGCTTTGTTGGAGTGTGGGTTCCATGTATCTTAATAGCAGCTCTAATCAAATCTTTAGACAGATAAAACTTCTTATATGGTAGATCATTTACCAAAGACGACAAAATGAATGTGCTTGGTATATCCTTGTTCTCTGAAGCTGTCAAAGTAGTTACTAGATAATAGCATCAGTAGAAATCTGGTTTAGGCAAAGGATCACTGAAATATTCTGTGAAGCCTGCTCTTGCCCAAACATGCGTTAAGTCTTCTGTATTCTATAGTCCTTCGAACTCTCTTGAGAAAAATTGGTACTTGCTCCAAGTACGGTGATCAAACGCCAAATTGGCCTCAAAAATGAAATCTGCATCCCCCAATGGTCCTGCTAGCCCTTGAAACCAATGAGAGTTGCGATGAATCTTCTCTGTATATCCCCTAGGAGGATCGTCGATCGGCATAGGTCCTGGAAATCCTTGAAATTCTGCTGGTTGAGCCGTCGGATGGGGTTCCGTGAGTAGTTCACCAATATTTGCCATGGGTACACTGGTGCCAGCTTCAGATGGTCCTTCTGCCTGCATGGTGAATGATGCGAGTGTGTAGCGGATTTGCTACAAAAGATTAACACATTAGCATGGAAATTAATAATGATCCCATTAAAGTGAGACCGCAATCCCTTTCCATAACCGATGTGTAAACTGTGTAGCCGAGTGTTGTGATATGGTTTATGGAATGATTTCTTGCAAACTAATGCAGGTCTCTAGACACCTACATGCTTTAGATGATACATACATTTCTTGATGAGATGTTATTACAAGTGATGTTGGTTTATAGTGTGTGGATTTGTACGAGGTTCAGTCGTGAATGAGTTATTACAAGGGTAGTGTTTAGTCGGGGTGGGAGAAATGTTAGATAATGGGGTCGGAAAAATGGTCTGGATACGTTTCGGTATCCACTTCCTAAGAGTTTCTGAGCGGCCAGAATGTTTCTTTTGAGGGACAAGAGTTGAGATCGGATGTGGTGGTTTTGAGGGGTGAAGAGATTTCTGAGGGGTATATATTACATGGCTTGAAGGTTGAGCTATAATACACTGTTTGGGTACCCAAATCTGCGTGGGTGTGGGTCGATTTGTAAGGTACTTCTTGGCGATCTAAATTTGTCGAATGTTCGTACTCATAGAAGAAGTTCGAGTAGACTTTGAATACTGACTCTGCTTCTGCCTTGACTTCTTCTTGTCAATGTCTACTTTGTTGAATTCTGTTGGTGGTTTCTGCCCTTTTGGCACCCATATTTGTTTCGTGCCTCTTGCTTTATGATACTGATACTGCTGCTTTCTTTGTGTCGTCTGATATTGTCATCCGCCTGGGTTCCTTTGTCGTGGTTGACTCCTTTGTGGTTGAGGTTGAGAGGTCGGATGGACACTCTGCTTTGGAAAAGAAGGGAGGTCCAACACTTGCGAAACCTACCCATTAGGAGGTGCTCCATTTTGTATCTTTAATCTAGGCCAGTCTGCAGTAAGTGTGGAAGGATGGGCACTGTAGGGTGTTTTGCCCATGTGGACGCTGATGAAGTCCACCTGACCACTGATTGTCCCCATCTGTCCTGCAATTGTCCCCATTTGTCCGCTGATCATGCCCATTTGTCCGACAATCATCCCCATTTGTCCGCTGCTGGAAGACCGAGGGAAAATCTCTTGACAATCTTCTATCTGGCCACGATCCATCGCCAAGCTCTCATGGGTTGACTTTGGAAGGAGCGTGCTTAGTCGAGGGATTTGGCCAAATATCTTCCTGTCCTCCGTCGCAAGCGTTTCATAGGGTCGCGGGTCACATGCCTCAGGCGGAGGGTTGTTAGAGAAGTCAAGCGGTATCACTCACTTCTAATCTAAGGTTCCAATCTGTAAGGAGCCTTGTCTAAGATTTAGGTCCATTGAGTGATCGTATAGCCAATCTTGGCCAAGGATTAGGGGTTCTATCAGGTCGTTGTCATGGCACACTAGTAGTTTCACTGTCAAGGTCACTTCGTTTATGAGGATAGGAAGGTCCACCTCACCCATGCAAGGGGTTTCCATGCCTCCTAGCCCTATGAGGTATGCCTCAATTAGCCGCATTTCTATTCTTGAATCCTTATAGTGGGACCATCTAATCGTGCTAGTCGCAGCACCTGAGTCAATTAAAGCCCTGAGCTCTTGGCAAGGGTCACCGTGCTCTAGCCTGACTGTAATGAATGGTCTTCGGTCCACTATGCTAGGATGAGTGCTTGATTTTACTTGACACATGGCCATGGGGTATCTGGGTGTTGTTTCCCGAGGGTCATAATGTTCTCTCCCTAGTCTTTGTCTTCTTAACTTCATGCGCTTAATGCGTTCTATAGCTTCTGCCTGAGCTTCAGCTCGTATTCTATTTTCTTCCTCCTTATGCTTCTTTGCCAACGTGAGTCGTCTAAGCATGTCCTCAGTAAGAGGTTCCTGGTATAACCTGACTCTACAACCAATAATGTAATTAGGCATTATGTCTCCTTCTAAGGTGGCTATTTGTACTGCTCCACTTGTCGAGAGTCTGTTAATGATCATAGGTCCATAACCTCGCTTTTCTAACTTTTGTGTGTGTTGTTTCAACATATATACTAGGACTAAATCTCCTTCTTTCAAGCCTTTATCTTTCACATGCGCGTCGAAGTATTCTTTTGTCGCTTCTTTGCTGCATATATTTATGCTGCTGCTTTCAACCTGGTTTCTCCCAATCGTTCCAAGTCCATTATTCTTGCTGATAATTCATGGCCGGTCCACTGATGTTCTTGTGCAACCTTAAGGGTCGGTATCAAGAAGTCCAAAGGAAGCACAACATTCTGACAAAAAATCATCTGAAAGGGAGTTGCATTGAGTACGGTCTTGTAGGCCACTCGATATGCCCAAACAGCATGGTGTAACTGTTTGTCCCTGTCTGAACGTTTGTTGTTCACGAGTTTCGTCACTACGTTACAAAGGATCTTGTTAGTGCTTTCATCTTGACCATTGGCTTGAGGATGATATGGTGCGGATTTCTTGTGAATCACCATAAAATCCTGTAACAAATATTCAATGACTTGGTTTATAAAGTGAGTTCCTCGATCGCTCACTAACTCTATAGGCAGTCCATATCTTGTAAATACATTTTCAAATAAGAATTTTGCAGTCGTGTGTGCATCATTCTTTTTTGTGGCTTTTGCCTCTACCCATTTGGTAAGATAATCTGTGGCAACAATAATGTATTCAGCATGAGTACCTTTTGCAGGGGGTTAGTGGGTCCTACAAAGTCTATACCCCACTTAGAAAATGCACATCCGCCCATCATGGGTTTCAATGGCATTTCATCTCTATGAGTAGGAAACTGAGTTCTTTGGCACACATCACATCTCTTGACATAGGTATGTGCATCCATGTGAAGAGTGGGCCACCATAATCCTGCAAAGAGGATGGCTTTGATGATCCTATCGGGTCCAAAATGACCTCCTGCAACACCTTGGTGTGCAGTCTCTAGTATGCTCAAGTAATCGCTTTCATGAACACACTATCTTAAATATCCATCTCGTCCTCGTTTGTATAGATTATCGCCAATAAGTGAATAGTCCTGAGCTTCCTGCTCTAGACTTCGTTGTCATGCTAAAGCCATTCCTTGAGGGAATGTGTTCGTCCTCAAGTATGTCACTAAGGGTTCACTCCATTCTGGTGTGAGAGACACGTGATATAATGTAGCATGTTCTACCGGTGGTCTTTCACAACAAACATGGCATTCTTTACACAACTTGTAGACATCTGCTTCCATCGAAGGCCAATAGACTCCTAGTCTATGTAGGGTCTGCAATGTACGATGTTTTGATTGATGTTGCTTCAATGCACCTACATGTGCTAATTGCAACCAATTTGCATGTTTCGATTCATCTACACAACAAGCAAGAATCTTTTGATTATCCTGTTTATATATACTTCCTGCTATGATTTGGTATCTTTGAGACTTGGTAATCTCTCCTTCCTTGATCCTTATCCTAGGATTCTTGGGTCCATATGTGAGAATAGGGACTATCAACTTAGCCCATTCTGGTGCTATCTCAAGGTTAAACAAGTATGCATCCGGTAATTCATCTGCTATCCCTTGAGGAGCTTCTCCTGTGGTTAGTCTCGAGAGGTGGTCAGCTCTAAGATGCGTCTTTCCTTTCCTGACTACTACTTAATCATACTCCATGAGTAATAGAAACCAACGTATTAATCTTCCTGTATGCTTATTGACTAAGTACAATAATGCTTGATGATCCGTAAAGAATTTGAACTTATTTGCCAACAAATAATGCCTGAATTTTTTTACTGCGTAGATCATTCCTAATCCTTCTCGTTCCGTAGTGGTGTAATTTCTTTCTGCTGCGTTCAATTGTCTACTCGCATATGCTATGGGGAGATCTATATTACCTTCATTCGTAGGTTGTGCTAACACACATCCTATGGCATAGTTGGATGCATCCACATGTACATGGAATGGCTTACTCCAATCCGGGTTTGTCAATATAGGTGCTGAGCACAAGCATCGTTTGAGTTCATTGAATGAATTCTCACACTCATCTGTCCATTCAAAATTGGTCAAAAGAGAGTACAGAGGCTTGGCTATGATTGCATACATGTGTATGAATCGTCTATAATAACTGCAATGACCCATAAATGCCTGTACCTCTTTCATGTTAGTTGGTCTAGGTAGATCGGCAATTACCTTCACTTTTTCTTCATGCGTCAAAATTCCATTCTTTGACACAATGTGTCCTAGAATTTTGCCTTGTCTGACCATGAAAATGCACTTTTCTGGGCTCAAACAAACCTGATATTCTCGACATTTGTCAAATACTTGCCTTAACTCGGGGATATGTGTCTGTCTCACATTCGAATGAGCACATAAGTCATCGACATAGACTTCCAAATTCTTGCGTAAGAATTCCTTAAAGACATGACACATGAGTCGTTGGAAAGTAGCGGGTGCATTTGTTAAGCCAAATGGCATCACACGAAATGCAAATATGCCCCATTCTGTGGCAAATGCCGTCTTGTGTTGATCTTCTGGAGCAACGAGTACTTGATTATAGCCTAAGAATCCATCAAGAAAGCTGTAAACTTCCTTGCCCGCGACTCTTTCCAATAAATGTTCAGTGATAGGAAGAGGATAACTGTCTCTAATCGTGGCGGCATTAACTTTTTTAAGGTTAATACACACGTGAAATTTTCCATTCTTCTTGGGCACAACCACAATGGGGGATACCCATTCGGTATGCTCAATTTCGTATATGAATCCTGCTTCTATCAAGCGATCTATTTCTTCTTTAATCTTCGCAGCGTAGTTATCATTGTACGTGTATGGTTTCTGTTTTGTAGGTTTTGCATATGGAGTCATAGGGATTCTATGAGAACATATATCCGGGTCTACTCCTTTCAAATCTTTGTAACTCCAAGCGAACACATCTCTATATTCGTGCAATAGGGCAACTAATTCTTCTTCTTCTTCAGTCGTCAAATCCTGCCCTATGTAGGTACATTTTTCTTCTTCTCCTTCTATGGCCACTATGATTTTTTTTGGTTTTCTCTCTGTTATCATATACTTCTCCAATGTCAGCTTTTCTGTTAGGCATTCGTAGCATGATTCATCTATCTTCTATGTCATATTTCTTGAAGTTCTTCGGAACCTCAAACAAGGATTCTTCTTCTTTTGGCATGGTTTCTTTCTTCTTTCTTTTCTTGCCTTCACTCTTGACAGTCACTTGTGTAGCTAACCTCACCTCATTTGTAATTTCTTCATGTTTCTGAGGATGAGTTTCTACTTCGTAGAGATATTCTTCCTCTGATGCAAATGGAGGGTCCATTATTATTGACTATAAGTCAAATTCACTCGCATCCTCAAATGCATCAGTGCTAAGTTCACATTCTTCTAAAATTGAATCACACATGATTGGCTCTATCGTGAAAACTGAAATGTCATAGCCATCCTCATCACAGTGGGGTGTCCATTGTTCTTCATTGATGGCTACATCCATGGTATCTAGGATTTCTGCCCAACCATGAGGTTCAAATTCTTCATATGGAAATACTACAGGTGCGTACGCGGGGTCTTGAAGAATTCGTGGATGTTGTTCTGAACCTAAAGTCCTGGCTTCTAACCGCTCTTCCTCTTGTTTTGCTACTTTACACATCCATAGATGAGTGTCCTCGTGCAACCATGAGGGGTCCGACTCTAATGAGTGTACTGATTCCGTTTCTTCTGGTGTCTTATGGATGGTATTCCATTGTATTGGAGGTACATCTTGATGTGAATAGTCTTTAAGATTGACTTTTGTAGTCACTCCTAAATGTTGCAAGTACAAAGAATTAGTTTCCCAATCTTGTACGATTTGCAACTGATGCATGAATGGTCGTCCTAAAATCATCTCATAAGCATGATTTTTACTAAAATCACAAATGGCAAAAGTATGTTCAAACTCTACACCACAAGTGGTGAGAGATATGCCTTCTAGTAAGCCTAAGGGTTTTTCTATGTGTCCGTCAGCCATTTGTAGCTTCATCCTGGTGGGTCTTAATGGTGGCTTACCCCAACGTTTCCATAAAGCGGTGGCTACTCCGGCTCCTGAATCTAAGATGGCTTTGGTGGTGTAGCCCTGATGGGTTATTGGAAGATAATTGTTACCTTTCTCTCCTTTGCTTACATCTCCGATCTTTTCTACTGGTATCTCTGGTACCTTCTTGTGTGTTTCTATCTGTGAGGGAGTAGTAGCAACCTCGGGGACTTGATTTGCTACATGTTTCCACAATTCTGGTTTAACCTTCAGCAATTCCTCTAGAGTAAGGTGACATTGCACTTTGGTGTTCTTGATCACTTCCGTATTTCTAGGGATCACTGATTCTTCATTCCTCACTATTATCGTGGGTGCTCTCATACTAATAGACTTAGCTTCCCAAGGTCCTGTGAACTGAGGTAATTCTTGTAAAGAATTAGATTCAAAACCTATGTGTTCACTCAGTTTCTCCTCCTCTACATCATCATAAATAGAGCGGATGTCTTGGGGAAATTGTTCCCGCAATTCGTCTATTTCTTGAATAGGAGGATGAGTTCTTTGTTCTTTTCTCCATTTCTCTTCTTGAATTTCTCTTAGGAATTCATGTGAATACCTATGTATGGAAGACAGGTTGTCTTGAGTTTCTGTATTGGGTACCTGAGACAAGGATGGTGTGTTTCTTTCCTGTGTCTCCGAGGCAATAGGGTTCCTATGCTGATTCTTTTTCTCCCTGCTATCAATCAAGTATTCTAGCCTCTCCATTAATCCTTGAAAGTGTAGTTCAGGTTTTGCCATGTTATTCCAATTAAGATATCTAGAGGCTTCAAACATAGCTTGTGCTAATTCTACCATCTTCATGCAGAGTTTAGTCCGCTCAATTTCTAAGTCTGCTCTTGGGTAGTTCTTACTCATTTCTGCTATCTGGGGTCCTTCTTTTAATCTTGCTTGATACACATGAAACATCATGTCTAGGTTTTCTGGTATGGGTTCCACTAAAACAGATCTTGATCTCTGAGCTGGGTTCTCCTGATGTAATTCGTGTGAAGTCAATTCTAGTATTTTGGCTCTACATTCCTTTAAACTTCCTTCCAACTCAATTATCCTTTTACTCCACTTTCTCTTAATCCTTTCTCTGGAATCTTTCCAAGATTTCGTTTTTTTGTTGCTAGACTCTCCAACTTCACTAGTTCCGGCTATTTTCTCCTAATTAAGCTGTTGATTTTGTTGGAGTTAGACGTCTTCGGAAGCACGCGAACAACACAAGGAAGAAGAAGAAGCTTGGAGCACAACACACAAGACTGAATGTATTACTAGAGAATGTACAAAGATAAGTAGCCCATTAGGGCAATAGGCGTATATACAAGCCGGGGGAAAAAAACCTCCTAAAGAGGGAAAAAAGTACCCCGGAAGTCCTAGAGTGTTCACACACATCACTACCTAAATATATCAACAAATCCCCCCTGGGAGTGATGCGGTGAACAAGGAGCTGGCACTCATGTATAAGGAAGTGCCAAGCTATGTGGAGATCACTCCACAAAAGGAAGTAAGCCCAAAGCTTTGCGGAAAGCTTCAAACTTCTCCCTAGGCAGAGCCTTCGTGAAAAGGTCTGCAATGTTCTCCTGCGTGGGCACATATGCCAAGCTGATCTCCCCAGCAGAGAACCTCTCCCTGACATAGTGATAATGCACCTCAATGTGCTTAGTGCGAGCATGGAACGCAGGGTTCCTCGCAACTGCCAATGCGCTCTGACTGTCAGTGAAGATGGTGGTGGCAGAAGACTGGCCAACACCCAAATCAGCCATAAGGCGTCTGAGCCACACACACTCAACAGTCGCTGTGAAAGCTGCCCTATACTCAGCCTCACAACTGGAAGTGGCCACAATAGGCTGCTTCTTGCTCAACCAAGATATACATGAGGTACCAAGCATGAAGCAAAAACCACTGGTGGACACACGAGTGTCATAGCAACCAGCCCAATCTGAGTCAGAAAAAGCATGCAAATCTGGCGGTAGTGATCCCCCCTTGCGATAAAACAACCCAAGTAGCCGAGTACCACTCAAGTAGCGAAAGATGCGCTTAACCGCTTTCCAATGCGTGACTCCTGGGCAATGCATAAACCTGCTCATCTGTGAGACAACAAACTAAATATCTGGCCGAGTAATGCATAAGTAAATCAAGCATCCAACAGCCTGCTGATAGAGAACAACATCAAATGCATCTCCAGCATCATGAAGACTCAATCGTAAACCTGTCTCCATAGGAGTGGCAATAGGCTTACAGTCTTCAAGGCCAAAACGCTGCAATAATGTGTCAATATATTTCATTTGACACAAAGCCATTCCACCATCAACGTGCATAAACTGAATGCCCAAATAGTGATGCAAATGCCCCAAATCAGACATCTCAAATGAGGCATGCAAATCAGCCTTAAAATCAGCAATATGTGTCTCAATAGGACCAGTGAGCAGCATGTCATCAACATAGACAACAATGATCAAAAGCACATCATTAGCACGCTTAACATATAAGGTGCTTTCAGTTGGACTGTTCTCAAAACCATGTGCAATCAGATAGGCATGTATCTTCTCATACCAAGCACGTGGTGCTTGCTTTAAACCATATAACGCCTTCTTTAACCTGCACACCTGGTTTTCATGCCCTTTCTGCACAAAGCCACGGGGCTGAAAAACATACACTTCTTCATGCAAGTCACCATTCAGAAATGCTGTTTTAATGTCCAACAGATGTACATTCCAACCATGATGGGCTGCAAGTGCACAAATGCTCCGAACAGTAGTCATACGGCATGTAGGTGCAAAGGTCTCATCAAAATCAATGCCTCTTTCCTGCGCATAACCCTTTGCAACAAGCCTAGCGTTATACCTGTCAACTGTACCATCAGGTTTACGCTTCAGTTTGTATACCCACTTAGTGCCAATGGCCTTCTTGCCAGGAGGCAAGTCACATAAATACCATGTACCATTCTTCATTATAGCATCATATTCACATTGCATAACAACCATCCAATTTTCTGAATTTTGTGCTTCATCAAAAGAAACAGGCTCATTCTCATCACAGAGACTAGATGCAGCCATAGCATAGCAATCTGATGCAAAGGAGGCACTATGAGAGCCTGAACGAGTACGATATGACAAAGGTGCATCTAATTTGCTGTCACGCAAAGTCTGCACCAGCCATTTTGGCATAGTTTTTGCCTGCTCAATATCAGCTCTCTCATCAGCAAGTGCATCATGTAAATCTGCATCAGAAATGGAATGATCTGCATCATCATATGAAACCTGCAAAGGCTGAGAAGTTGCCTCATTAGGACCAGCACTAGACTGTCCACCTGTAAAAAGAGGCATCAAAGTATCATACATGTCTTTGGAGCTAACAGATGTCTCCTTAGTACATGAAAGCAATGGCTGAATAGCATCTTCCACAAAGACAACATCACGGCTAACCAGAATGCGTTTAGTCTGTGGATGATACAGACGATAGCCTTTACTTTCAGAACTGTACCCAACAAAAATACATTTTACTGCCTTATCATCCAATTTTCTGCGATGTTGTTCAGGCAATAATGCATATGCCAAACAACCAAAAACATGCAGATGAGCAACAGATGGCTTGCGGTCATGCCAAGCCTCATATGGAGTGATAGATTGCAACGCTTTAGTGGGACACCTGTTCAGTACATATGCTGCACACATGACAACCTCAAGCCAGAAACTATGAGGTAAAGCCTGACTCTTGACCATACACCTCGCCATCTCCATGAGAGACCTGTTCTTCCGTTCAGCAAATCCATTCTGTTGAGGTGTATACGGCACTGTACACTGGTGTTTTATCCCACGTTCAGCCAGAAATGCATTAAAATCTGAAGACATATATTCCCCCCCTCGATCAGAACGGAGGGTGCCCATTTTACATGCTGACAGATTTTCAGCCAAAACCAAAAACTGTTTGAAGCACATGAACACTTCGGACTTTGCTTTGAGTGGATATACCCATGCATGCCTGGAAAAATCATCAATGAAAGTCACGAAGTAAAGGTAATTTCCAAAAGAGGGTGTCTGCATAGGACCACAGACATCACTATGTACAAGCTGCAATTTCTGCGTAGCCCGAACTGAACCATCTTTTGGAAAGGAAGAACGCTGCATTTTGCCCAAAATACAGCCTTCACAAACATGTTTTCCAGGTGCCTCAAGTTTGGGCAAAGAGGACACCATTTCAGATTTCTGCAGGCGTAACAAACTAGCAAAATTCAGATGACCAAAGCGTGCATGCCAAAGCTTTGCATCTGACATAGCCTGAGAATCATGAACTGCACATGCCGAATCATTCACAGATCTTTCATAGTCTATGAGCTTATACAACCCACGACATAAAATGCCAGAAGCAATAATCACATCGCCATTTGAGAGATCATGGACTGTACACCTGTCATCAGCAAATTTCACAACCAAGCCAATCTTGGCTAATGCAGAAACTGATAACAGATTCTTTTTGATCCCTGGCACAAATAAAGCATCTGACAAAGTGAAAGAACTACCATCAGCAGTAGTCAGAATGATCTTACCAACTCCCATAACAGGATAAGAGGAGTTATTGGCGCATGTGATAGTATTCCCTGTAGGAGCAGGCTCGAGTGAAGAGAAGAAACTGCGCTGCGAGGTAATATGTTTGGTCGCCCCACTCTCAAAGTACCAAACATCTGAGGCTACTGCAGACATGCACTGATCAGGAGAAGATGGGTCAAAACTGCAGACAGTAGTAAACGCCCATTCTTCTTCCTGCACAAGATTTGCAGACTCTGTTTTTGGTGTAGAGGCCTCTGCAACAACCATTCCAGCCTCTTTCTTCTTTGCCTCTTTAGCAGCCAGTTTTGGACAGTTCTTTATGATATGATCATTGCCTTTACAGTACTTACAAAACAATTTCTGCTTTTCTGATTTTTTCTCATCTTTGTCTTGGTTCTTTGAATGTGCAGCATTTGCAGATTTCTGCTTACTACTAGAAGAGCTCCATTTTCCTTTGCCCTTCTGACTAGCCAGGAAAGCTTGATCTGCAACACGCATAATGGACCTCTTCTGCCTGGACTGATCTTCCTGCAATAGAACAGAGACTAATTCCTCAAATGACAAGGCATTCGGATTGCCTTTCATCATCAACCGAAGAGTAGAGGCAAAACTCTGATATGAATCAGGAAGACCATTCAGAATGGTCTGCACAAGTGAGCTATCTGGTATAACCTCATCAGCAGAAATCAATTGTTCCTTCAGGTCTTTGATCTTTGTAAGAAAACTGTCCATAGAATCACCTTCATTCATGTGCTCACTCTCCAACTGTTTTCGGAGGTAAGCAACACGAGCCTCATTCCTAGCCTGGTACAAAGTGGTAAGTGTATCCCAAGCATCCTTTGCTGTTCTGCAAGAGCGAATGTGAGGAATAATGGCACGTTTGACAGACAAAGCTATCAATGCATGTGCCTGGGCATCTCTGCCATCCCAACGAATCTGCTCTGCAGTAGGTGCAACAGAAACAGCAGCACGAACAGGAATCTGCGGAATATCATCTTTGACACCATCTTCATCAACTCCAACACCTGTATTTGCAGTACCTGTCATTACAGGTGTAACAGGACGTCTTTCAACACCCTGCACAATGTTCCATAATCCTTTTGCAACCAGTACATGTCGCATCATATAAGCCCATAATGGGTAGTTGGTACCATCCAACTTATCCTCAACAGCCAACATACGGAATACATCACTGCTTTCAGCCATGGCCGGTGACTAAAATACCTTGATGCAGAAAATTGACTGTATCTAAAAAAGTTGAACGGAACTGCCCAAACGAGTTCTGCTAGACCTGTAGCGGACTTCGAGACGCTTAAACTGGCGAACAGAAACTGGTATATACCTTTGGCACAAAAGGACGAAATAGCCTGCACAAGCGCTGCGATAGTGCGTTCGGAGGCCGAAACGAAGGAGTGTCGACGGCTCCCTAGAAGAAGCGACGACCTGCTCTGATACCAATTGTTGGAGTTAGACGTCTGCGGAAGCACGCGAACAGCACAAGGAAGAAGAAGAAGCTTGGAGCACAACACACAAGACTGAATGTATTACTAGAGAATGTACAAAGATAAGTAGCCCATTAGGGCAATAGGCGTATATACAAGCCGGGGGAGAAAAACCTCCTAAAGAGGGAAAAAAGTGCCCCGGCAGTCCTAGAGTGTTCACACACATCACTACCTAAATATATCAACAGATTCTATAACAACGCCTGGGCTCTTGTTATAGCTTGGATAGGCACGTATGTAGGGTTGGATCCATCTGCATTGTGCACAATACCTACCACATTGATCGGTGTCACATTTGACACATTTGCAGGGTTCTTAGGACAATCTTTGATGACATGTTCTTTACCACAATCGGCGCAAAAGCCTTGTATGTTATAATATTGAGACTGTCCTGCTATTGGAGGATGTGGAAAATCCTTTATGAAATGATCTCCTTGGCACCTAAAGCATGGTCCTCTAGGGCCCTGTGGTCTCTGTTGTCTCAATTGGGGCCGTGGATTAGGGTTTGTGTACATCACATTAGCGTATTCGGGCTCCCAACTAGGTTCCACTGGTGGACTATCATACTGATATGTTTCCACATGTTATGGTGACTCTGAGTAGTATGCAGATGGACTATCTACATGAGTAGAGTCAAAACTGTTTGAGTTTGGATCACTGTCAGTAATTAGGGGTGAAATGGGAACTAAAGCCCTATTGAGGTTTTCTTCTGCAGCAGCGTATTTCACTGAGATGACATTAGCTGGTAGGGGTGGCTGCTGAGCTAAAACAGGTTGTGGTCGCTGTTGAGCCTGATATGGATACTTTTGAGGAGGCCTATAGTAATGAGGGTGAGCATTGTATTGACCTTGATACCTACCTGGTTGCGGGTATGCTTGCGGGTAGTTCTGTCTCACTGCCTGTTTGTTGTATGGACAGTCTTGAGCAGTGTGATTTGTGTATCGTCTCTCAATCGTACAGTATTGGCCACTAGGGTTGGCTTGCGGTTGTGTTGCGTTGGGACACACATTTGCCAAATGATTTCCACCACAGGTGTAACAACGTACGTTAGTTGTTAACTTGGGCATCTGTTTACTAGAAACTCCTAGTTTCTGGGCCACTTTTTCTACTAGGTCTTCTATCGAGCTAGACAACTTTGTGGATGCTAGAGATGAACAATCTGAATCCTTATAGACCTTTGAGAGTTCCAAATCATCTCCTAAGTTGTCTTCAATGTCTATGCAAATTCTTACACATTGCTCTAGCATTCTGGGTTCCTTCAAGTACACATAAGAGCATATCAACAAGCCGTCTAAAAAATATGACACTTGCTTGGCCTGTGAGGGTAACTCTTGCATTGGACACCTTTCAACATATTGTCTAAAACTACGTCCTGCAAGTCTAACTGTTTCTTGAGGGGTCTATTTGAAGCTATGAATCAACGAAGACGTATCATGTCTGATCCCACTTTTAGAGAATTCAGTGATGAATGACTCTAAAAAGTGATGGATGTCTCTAAATTGCCTTTGTTGCAATGGTTGAAACCAAGTTAAAGCTGTATTCTTTAACGTTAGTCCAAATGCGTTATATTGTGTGAACATGTCTTCGACTTGTTTTGCCCGAAGCACTTGCTTAAATTCTGCAATGTGGTCATAGGGATCTCCAGTCCCATCAAAATAATTTTTCATGGATTTTACTAATTGAGTGGGTCTTAGTATTCTTGCGTGTTCACGTGGTCTAGGTAGAGGAAAATCATCTCTACCACCTGGCATTCTTTGTCTTTCCACTCTGTCCGTGTCTATGGTGGTTCCATCTCTCCCTATGGGATGATTGAAACTTACTTCCGGTCTTTCTTTGTTTTTCTCTCTTTGATTACCATGGGCTGAGGATGTTCCTGCCCCTTGTTGACTCATGTTTACGTTTACTCGAGTTGGAAGGAATACCAACTCACCTCTCCATGTGTATGTATTTCTAGCGTGGTCTGGTACTACAAATACTCTTTCTGAAGTTTCATCCAAGTATACCACCTTTCCAGGTGTATTCGGGTCCTTGAACTCGTAGATTATGATGGAGCCTACCTCGCTAGGTTGTTTCGTTCTTCTCCTACTGGTTCTTTTCCTTGGGATTTAACTTCCGTCTTTAATTGAATTACATCAAACTCATTCGTATTGTTTGGCTGAGTACTTATGATGTACATCGTTCCTTCCTTGTCTATGTATGCGTCTCTCTCGAATTTCACCACTGGACGTTCCAATCCAATGGGTTGATCCGGGTTATGCATTTGCACTACTTGTCTTTGCAAACCATCATCATAGATGCGAGCACCTAAGCGGTTGGTTCGGAGAAATTCTAATTGAGTTCTATAGGGTCCTTCGGGTCTTTCTAAATATGCTACGTTTGACCCTCCTTCTGGTCTCTCCGTGCTAAAAGCCATTTCTGATTCACTCATTTCTGAGCTCTCGTAGGAGTAATTACTATTCAATTGTTGAGCCCACGATCGTGTAGTAGTTCCTATGCTTGCTTCTAATGATCTAAGACTTCGTCGGTCTGACTTACCTATATGTTTGCCCGATCTAAGGTTCATGAATTTACTTCCTCTGACCGTTAATATTCCTTGTTTTTAATTGCTTGGTTCTTTTTAAATTCCTTTAGATTCTTGTCTTATCTCAATGTATGCGTCAGGAATCAACTTTCTGTGGTACGTTCGAGTTCTCGTTCCGTCAGACTTATGTTCTTTCCTTTAGGTTTTCGTCTCACACACCTTTACTTTAGTCTTGTAATTGAAAAGTTAAATCTCTTGAACTTGATGCGTTCCTAGCATCGTTAATCCACAATGCTAATTGTTTAGCTTAAGCTAATAATTGACTGAGGGGGTTGAGTAATCTTCCAACCTCGAGTCAGCTTTGTTGGTTGCCCTGTTGCCCAAGAAGCCTGGCTTCCCAAGCCCTACGTTCTTCACTGCCTTGCCTTGATTGCCCTTGATTGCCTTGCTAGACCTATAAAATTCCAATGTTTAGACCAATTCACAATGGATGATCAAGCACTTGAGTATATACACCTTTAAATTTCCTTCCCTTTTGCCCAAAATTTCAATGCTGCCCCCTGGCTTTCTAGTCCCGACTGTGTCAACCTCAAATTATCCTCTCTAAAAACAATGTATTCTTTTTGAAAAAAATATTTGAGGTCACGTAGTACTCGTAAAGAGCTTTCTAACGAGCTATAAAGCTCGAAAAACAGACTTCGGATGAAAAAGATATGAGCGTTCAGGCCCCGGGGGGTAAAAACTGATAAACATATTTTTCTCCAAATATGAGCTAAGGGGTCTCCTACGAGCTTAATGGTCCAAAAGTTTGCTTAAAATAGCCCCAAAATTGGTCAAAAAATCAAACCCTAAAAATTGCATTTGGGGTGGACAATCGTGATGGTCTGGGAACAATCGCGATGGTGTGAATGAACCATCGCGATGGTATAATCAGTGAGCAATCGCGATGACATCGGTCAATGGTCAACGGGACAATCGCGATGGCGTGAGCCCATCACGATGGCGTGGCACAATCGCGATGGTCTGAAGATGCGAACTGTCGCGATGGTCAGGAATGAATGATCACGATGGTCCAAAAATGAACGATCGCGATGGCGTGAATGTGAACAATCGCGATGGTGTGAATGAACCGTCGCGATGGTATAATCAGCGAGCAATCGCGATGGTGTCGGTCAACGGTCAACGGGACAATCGCGATGGCGTGAGCCCATCGCGATGGTCACAAAGCACGATGGCGTGAGCCAATCGTGATGGGTCAAAAGTCGAGGCGTCGCGATGGTCTAAGGTATCATCACGTTGGTCTAGCTTGCCACGTGGCAACATCGGCGTGATGGCATGAGCCAATCGCGATGGCGTGGGGTCGACGGGATCGTCGCGATGGTCCAAGTGAACTGTCGCGATGGCTCAAGTGAGCCATCGCGATGGTGCGAGACCATCGTGATGGTCCGGCCGAGCCGTCACGATGGCGTGAGCCAATCACGATGGTGTGACACAATCGCGATGGCGTGAGCCAATCGCAATGGTCCACCAAAATGCAAATTTTGCAAATGCAAGTGTGGATTCGTGGATGCGCTTGTGTCGCCTACCTCCTGGTGTGCTCGCTTACCAAAAATGCCAAACTTGGCAGACCATCGTGATGGTCTGACACACACGGCAGATTTCTGACAGAAAGTGAAATTTTACCTTTTGCAAGCTTTTCTGATGCTCTAGAGCACTGTACCTGCAAGAAAACTCAAAAACACAATAGCACATGCAAGCACAAAAGCTCTCTCTCACTCTCTCGCATGCGCAAATGAGGGGAAATGAGGAGAATGGGTGGATATGGTGAATTTTCTGATTTTTTGGAGTGGAAGATGCTGATGCGGTAATGAAGATGGAGTGTGGGGAGTGTGGGGAAGGTTCCTTGATCTTGAAGCTTCATATGATCATTTCATGATCTTGTGCTTTCCTTTGGGAACTTGAAAACCTTTTGATGGAACATCCATCCTTCTTTGCTATGCCATGGGACGATATGCACTATGTTGTAAATATTCCACCATAGTTGGGCCATCAAGTTGGGATAACCATGATAAAACAAGTTGGCCATCTTTAGGACCATCAAACAATGAGAATTGGAAATTCTTTATGCCGATCTTGGAATGTGTGCAAGCTACTTGAGTGATAATTATGTGCTTCACCACTCATGCAAGATTGTCCTCCTCATAATGCATCTTTTGAAGTGATTCATCACATTCTCGAATCTCGTTTTAGGTGCCTTGGAGTTTGTGTTACAAGAGATCCAATTGCTGTTTGAGCAGTACTCTAGATAGAGGTGATTCACCAAAGTCCACCATGGTATGCATAGGGTCCATGGGTGTGTAAAAGAACTCCATTGCTAAAAATATGAAAAGAATTTTAAGAATTCCTGAATTAAAGTGAAAAGGGGAAGGCTCATTCCATGGAAAGTAAGAGAGATGAAAGTTATGTTAAATATAAGTAAACGGAGTGTACAGTGAAAACACAAGTGCATAGTGTAATGGTAAAACGCTTGACTTTTGAATGTGAGGTTGTGGGTTTAAATCCCTTCCTTGATAAATGAGAGGTCCTTATTGCCACTCCTTAGTTAAAGAGTTTTTGCTCATAACCAATGTCCAAGGGAGCCATGGGTTCTAGCGAAGCCAAAGATTCTATAGTTCTATGCCTTAGTCGAAACCTTGGAATAAGTCAACGGAGTAAAGTATAGGTTTAGGTTCATGAACTAGAACTAAAACCAAAACCAAAAATTGAAACAAAAACTAGAAAGTCAAACAAAAACCAAAAATTGAAATGGAAATAGAAATTGGAAACTGAAATAGAGACCAAAAACCAAAACAAAAAAGAGAACAAGAACAATGATCGAAATCAGAATCAAAGTTGGGTCAAAATTGGATGTCAAAATAGATAGCAATCAAATGCAAGCATGGACAGTGTGGATGTTGAAATAAACAACGATCGGGTGAAAAAATGCAGAGCACCAAAACGCCCTTGTAGTGACATGCTCAAGCTCTAATACCACTGTTGCAAGACCTTATGGACACCCATACACAAAGAGTACAAACTTTAAAAACACACAAAAACAAAGTTGCACAGTAGATGAGATAATACACAGTATTAGGTGCAATCTTCCCTACGCACTCTATTGGAAGAGTCTCCAAAGTTCATGTATTTACAGTTTTTTATTATGTCCAAAATAGAGGTTGCAATGAGGGCAGTTGCTTTGAAAAGCAAGCATGTGAATAAAAAGTTGCTTTCTTTTATAGAGAGCCTTAGCTTTTATTTACAAAAGTCGCATTCTACAATGATCCTTAGCTCAACCACTATTTTTATGACTTTCTAGAGAGAACCCTCTACATAGATCTTTATTTACAACATATATGGAAAATATAATTTCTCTTATTTGTGTCTAGACACATCCAAATAAGTGCATGACCATCCACACCCTCACAAATCTTCAAATACCATATCAAATTATAAAACACATTAATATCTCAATAATAAACTCTAGTAATTCAACATTCCAGAAGTGATAACATACCCCCACACAATGATGCCATTCAATCATGCAAATGAATCCCTCTTTCCTCTCTTTAACCGTTTGAAGAACTAAGCTTCAACCTCCCACACATAGCACCCTTTTCATTGGAAAAGCCCATATGTGGGATAAGGCAACCAAATGAAACCTCTCATGTCTTCTTTTCATCTCTTTGGCTTATCATCTACAAGCCACAAGCCCTTAGGCTAATATAACATGACAACATATGACCATTGTGTGCATTTGGTGAACCTTTGAGTTCCCTTGAGCCCAAGATCTTGGATAAGATCCCATGAACTGTTTTGTCTGATATTCACATAGACCTTCATTAGCCACCTATGCACATGACTCACAAATCATAATAGAAGGTCCACTTGGGGACTCTTCATATGTACCATGAGAACTCATAGCTTATCTAGAAGGGAACCATGCAATTCTTTTGATTAAATAAGGTTCTTGGTCTAGATTTGGACATTCCTCCATGTTGATGTTATGATGGTGAACTATCTCTTTGCAAAACTAACTTCATTGAAGCAACATATAATTTTTTCAAACAAAGAAATTGAGAAGATGCAATTATATACCTAAGATTGTAAGTTAGATGCCAATCACATGCTCTTAAATCATTCTTTCACAATTGTGTTAGTTTCTTTTTTGTATTGAAAGGAAATGCATGGTGATGCTATAATAAGCCACAATCATAAACCAAAATAGAAAAACAATTGGAAGAGAATAACGTGCACTAATAAACATTTACTCATAATACAATGTGATATGATTTGATACAATTGGTTCATTGTAGTTCGAGAAAAGATAATATCCTTCTTGTATTGCTCGAGATATGATAATAGTTCTCTTTTGAATGGTGAAGCTATGTCTTGACCATCATTTGTTTCTTGTCCTTGGAACCACGGGCTAAATCCTTTTGCATATGTGCTCACAATTAAAACTTTCTTGGGCTATGGCATGTTCTCACATTGGAAACTTTCTTGGGCACTTTTTGGTGGGGCATCTTCCTTGGGCTAGGGGAAGCCACCCTAGGTGACCCATCGTCCTTGGGATTGGAGGAAGATACCCTTGGAAACCACTCGCCCTTGGGCTTGGAGGGAGCCACCTTGGGCGACCCCTCTCCCTATGGGGTAGAAGGGTGAGCCTAAGGGCAACCCCTCGCCCTATGGGTGGAGGGTTGCCCTAGGGTAACCCCTTGCCTCGGGGGACATGGTAGACATCAAGAAATGAAGGCCAAGGTAGATACAAGATGAAAACTAAGACAGAAACAAGTGGCATCAAGGCCTAGGTTCATAAACAATGGCATAAGCACATATGACGTAAAGGCAACATGCTAGGGGCAAGGATCACACTAAGGTTGGTATTCCTAATCATTGGGGGTATGAAATGAGGGTGACCCTAGGATTAGGGAACCGTCTTGCCTATATGCTCTCATAGGGGCACCCATCTCCCTAAGGGTGAGTTGGGTACCAAGGTCATGTGAAGGGTGAATTGATCCAGGACTATGCAAAGTTACTTTGGCTTATTGAAGCAACCACTTATTGACGTACAAAAAATACTAGGATGATCTCTCGCTCTAATGGCGCCGAGGCAATTTTGGCACCTTCATTGAAGTCCTACTAGTCACTTGTGCCTCCTATTGGCATACATAACATTGGGCATCTCCACTAGAAGAAGTAGCAGTGGGTGAGCTCTTCTTTTAAAGTGAGTGGGGTGAACCCTCACCCATCAGGGTGATGGAAAGGGCGACCACTCACATGCCTATGTTAAGGATGAATGAATGGTGTGCTTCATAATGAGGAAAAGTGGAAAGATCTTAATACATGGAACCTGAGCAAAAGATGACTTTCATGCCAAGTTCAAGACATCTACTACCAATCTCCACCCATCTTGAAGCCATTTTGGGTGCCTTCTCTTTTGGGGTGACCCAACTCTCATCCACCATATACCTTCAAGCTTCATGGGCGACATCTCCTCCTCTAGCTGTGAAGGGAAATGCCTCTCATCCACCACTATGCACTAGTAATGAAGGCGACATCCCCTCCTTGGCTACCAAGGGTGAGGCCTCTACCCCACCACCATGCACCACTAATGAAGGTGACAAATCCTCCTTTGGCTAACAAGGGCAAGGCCTCTACCCCACTCGTCTCCTACTATGTCCACTACTCCACCCATGCAACAAGGCGACTGTTCTCAAGGGGCAACTCCCTATATGTGTACAAATGGATGATGGGCTTCCATAAGGCAACTTCATTCCTCATAGGGAGACTCCACCATGTGGCTTTATCATTAGGAGGTTTTGGGGCGGATTCTCCTCTTTCTCACTATGACTATTGAAGGACTTCTATAGTTTGGCATCAAAGACATGATCCTCATGGGCATGTACTCAAGATAAGGTAAGGATTCAATGGGGAAGGCTACACTATGAAGGCATGGTTTCACTCTAAGGCTTTAAATGGGAAATTATCAAGCTATGGAGAATCTACTCTTTTTTGGAAGAAGTTACACTCATTGTAAAGTAAAGATGCATAAGGGTAAAGAACATAGACCTCGGGTGGCCCAAAAGTGTCACATTGTCAAAAGAGCCACCTCCACCTCTTTTTCGTACTATCAAAACAAGGCGCCACCTCCACCCACTTTTGGCATGACTACCTTGGATGACACTATGATCATTCATGTGATATGGCATGGGGTAAATTTTCCTAGACTTGTCAGTAAATGGTTAAAGTGTAAATAAATGTAGGGATTACCCATTATGGGCTTATATGATGTTTCATGTATTGTTCGCAAAAGGATTGTGGAATATTGTGTAGGTTGTTGAAGAATGCCCTATTACACCTGCAAATGTAGGTACTGAAGATGATCCAGATGGTGTCAAAGATGGTGATATTCTGCAGATTCCTATTCGTGCTGTGGTTTTTACTACAACTCCTACAGAGCAAATTTGTTGGGATGACAGAGATGCTTAGGCACATGCATTGATACCTTTGTCTATCAAAATTGTATTGCTTACCTCCAAAAATAGTTGGAATTGGAGCACATGAGTGAAGGAGATTCCATGGATAGTTTTCTGACAAAGATCAAAGATTTGAAGGAACAATTGATTTCTTCTGATGAAGTCTTGCTTGATAGTTCACTTGTGTAGACTATTTTGAATGGTCTTCCTGATTCATATAAGAGTTTTGCTTCCACTCTTCATTTGATGATGAAAGGCAATCCAAATGCCTTAACATTTGAGGAGTTAGTCTCTGTTTTGTTGGAGGAAGATCATTCTAGGCAGAACATGTCCATTATGTGTGTTGCAAATCAAGCTCTCCTGGCTAGTTAGAATGGAAAAGGTAAATGGAGCTCTTCTACTAGTAAGCAAAAATTTGGTATTTATGCACAATCAAAGAAGGATGACAAAGATGACAAGAAAACAGAAAAATAGAAATTGTTTTGCAGCTACTGTAAAGCAAATGATCATGCCATAAAGAATTGTCAAAAAGTGGTTGCAAAAGAGGCAAAGAAAAAGAGGTTGGAATGGTTGTTGTAGAGGCATCTACACTGAAAACAAAATCTACTAATCTAGTGATCATGCTGACTACTCGTGATGGTAGCTCCTTTACATTTTCGAATGCTTTATTTGTGCCAGGGATCAAGAAAAATCTATTATCAGTTTCAGCTTTAGCCAAGATTGGCTTGGTTCTGAAATTTGTTGATGATAGATGTTTCATGGTCTGTCGATTGGCAACGTGATTATTGCTTCTTGCATTTTATGTTGTGGGTTGTATAAGATCATAGACTATGAAAAATATGTGAATGATTTGGTATGTGCAGTACATGATTCTCAGACTATGTCAGATGCAAAGCTTTGGCATGCATCTTTGGTCATATAAATTTTGCTAGTTTGCTATGCCTGCAAAAATTTGAAATGGTGGCCTCTCTGCCCAAACTTGAGGCACCTGGTAAACATGTTTGTGAAGGTTGTATTTTGGGCAAAATTCAGCATTCCTCATTCCCAAAAGTTGGTTCAGTTTGAGCTACTTAGAAATTGCAGCTTGTTCATAGTAATGTCTATGGTCTTATGTAGACACCCTCTTTTGAAAACTATCTTTACTTTGTGACTTTCATTGATGATTTTTCTAGGTGTGCATGGGTATATCCACTGAAGCCAAAGTCGGAAGTGTTTATGTGATTCAAATAGTTTATGGTTTTGGTAGAAAATTTGTCAGCATGTAAAATGGGCATCCTTCGTTCTAATCGATGGGGGGAATATATTTCCTCTGACTTTAATGCATTTTCGACTCAACATGGGATAAAACATTAGTGTACAATGATGTATACACCTCAACAAAATGGATTTGTTAAACAAAAGAACAGGTCACTCATGGAGATGGTGAGGTGTATGGTCAAGAGTCAAGCTTTACCGCATAGTTTCTAGCTTGAAGTTGTTATGTGTGCAACATATGTACTTAACAGATATCCCACTAAAGCATTTTAGTTTATCACTCCATATGAGGCTTGGCATGGTCGCAATCCATCTGTTTCTCACCTGCATGTTTTTGGTTGTTTGGCATATGCATTATGTGCCTAAAAAATAACATAGGAAATTGGATGATAAAGCAGTGAAATGTATTTTTGTTGGGTACAGTTCTGAAAGCAAAGGCTATCGTCTCTATCATCCACATACTAAACACATTTTGGCTAGCCGTGATGTTGTTTTTGTGGAAGATGCTATTCAGCCATTACTTTCAAGTACTAAGGAGACATTAGTTAGCTCCAAAAACATGTATGACACTTTGTTGCCTCTTTTTAAAGGTGGACAATCTAGTGCTTGTCCTAATGAGGCAACTTTTTAGCCTTTGCAGGATTCATGTGATGATGCAGATCATTCCATTTTTTATGCAGATTTACATGATGCACTTGTTGATGAGAGAGTTGATATTGAAGAGGCAAAAAATATGCCAAAATGGATGGTACAGACTTTTCATGATAGCAAACTAGATGCACCTCTATCATATCATACTCGTTTAGGCTCTCATAGTGCCTCTTTATGCTATGGCTTCCTCTAGTCTTTGTGACGAGAATGAGCCTATTTCGTTTGATTAAGCATAAAATTATGAAAATTGGATGGCTACTATGCAATCAAAATATGATGCTATCATGAAAAATGGTACCTAATCTTTATGTGACTTGCCTCCTGGAAAGAAGGCCATTGGCACCAAGTGGGTATACAAGCTGAAGCACAAGCCTGATGGAACAATTGACAGGTATAAGGTTAGGCTTGTTGCAAAGGGTTATGCACAGGAAGGAGGCATTGATTTTGATGAGATCTTTGCACCTACATGCCAAATGACTATTGTTCGTAGCATTTTTCAACTTATAGCTCATCATGGTTGGAATGTACATTAGTTGGACATTAAAACTACGTTTCTAGATGGTGACTTACATAAAGAAGTGTATGTTTTTTAGCCCCGTGGCTTTGTGTAGAAAGGGCATGAAAACTAAGTGTGCAGGTTAAAGAAGGCATTGTATGGTTTAAAGCAAGAACCACATGCTCGATATGAAAAGATACATGCCTATCTGATTGCACATGGTTTTGAGAATAGTCCAACTGAGAGCACCTTATATGTTGAGGGTGCAAATGATGTGCTTCTGATCATTGTGGTGTATGCTGATGACATGTTGCTCAGTAGTCCTCATGAGAAGCATATTGTTGAATCTTTTAAGGCTGATTTGCATGCATTTGGATGTTTGATTTACTTATGCATTACTCAAATAGATATTCAATTTTTTGTCTCACAGATGAGCAGGTTTATGCATTGCCTAGGTGTCAAGCATTGGCAGGCAGTTAAGCGCATCTTTCATTGCGTGAGTGGTACCCGACTACTTGGATTGTTTTGTCCCAAGGGGGGATCACTATCACCAGATTTACATGCTTTTTCTGACTCTAACTAGGCTAGTTGTTATGACACTCATGTGTCCACTAGTGGCTTTTGCTTCATGCTTGGTAGCTTATGTATATCTTGGTTGAGCAAGAAGCAGACTACTATGGCCACTTCCAATTGTGAAGTTGAATATAGGTCAACCTTCACAGTGACTTTTGAGTGTGTGTGGCTCAGACACCTTATGGCTGATTTGGGTGTTGGTCAGTCTTCTGCTACCACCATCTTCATTGACAATCAGAGCACATTGGCAGTTGCAAGGAACCCTGTGTTCCATGCTCGCACTCAGCACATTGAGGTGTATTATCATTATGTCAGGGAGAGGTTCTCTGTTGGAGAGATCAACTTGGCATATGTGCCCAGGAAGGAGAACATTGGAGACCTTTTCACAAAGGCTCTACCTAGGGAGAATTTTTAAGCTTTCTGTAAATCTTTGGGATTACTTCCTTTTGTGGATTGATTCCACATAGCTTCGCACTTCCTTATACATGAGTGCCAACTCCTTGTTCACTGCATCACTCCCAGGGTGGATTTGTTGATATATTTGGGTAGTGATGTGTGTGAAGACACTAGGACCACCAGGGCACTTTTTTCCCTCTTTAGGAGGTTTTTTTCCCCTGGATTGTATATATGTCTATTGCCCTAATGAGTAATGTCTTTGTACATTCTAGTGGTAATACATTCAGTATAATGTGTTGTGCTCCAAGATTCTTCTTCTTCCTTGTGTTGTTCGCATGCTTCCTAAGACCTTGAACTCCAACATACATAACCTTAGTTTTAGCTCACTAAATGCATTTTGAGCTTCAAGACACCAAGAGAAAGGGATCTTCTTACTAATAAGCCTTGATAAAGGCTTAGCTAGTTCTGAGTACATTTGTATAATTTGTCTATGGGATCCTATGTGGCCTAGAAAACCTTACACTTCCTTAGGAGTCGGTGGAATGGGCATGGA
Organism: Ceratopteris richardii; assembly: GCA_020310875.1. Classification (NCBI taxonomy): domain Eukaryota; kingdom Viridiplantae; phylum Streptophyta; class Polypodiopsida; order Polypodiales; family Pteridaceae; genus Ceratopteris; species Ceratopteris richardii. Next base: position 86,619,166 of record CM035442.1, on the reverse strand, counting down.
AAGAATGGCATCTACTTTATCCAAATCAACCGTGATCCCTTTGGCCGAAACTATGTGGTCCAAAAGAGTGCCTTTGTGACAAAAAATTGACATTTAGCAGGGTTGAGTTTCAAACTTGTTTTGAGACAATGCCCAAAGATTTCCTTCAAATTTTCCAAATGATGATGAAAATCTTGTGCCATTGCTCTTCTATCTGCACCTGAGAATACTGAAAATTCATCCATGAAAATGCAAATAAATGTTGTCAGCCATTTACCTAGTATTAGATACATTGTTCTTTTAAATAAAGCGGGTGCATTTTTGAGGCCAAAAGCCATGTGCATGTAGACATAAGTTCCACATGGAGTAACAAAGGCCATTTTTTCTCTATTTTTAGGATGAATAAGAATTTGATTGTAGCCATTAGATCTGTCAAGAAAACTATACAAAGTGTGTCTGACTACTTCTTTTAGTACCTGCTTTGTGAAGGCTTGAGGAGACCATCTTAAACATTCACTTTATTCAAAGAGTGAAAATCAACACATACTCGCATTTTGCCATTATTTTACTTAGTACAATAACCATAGATGAAAGCCACCCTGAGTGCTTTACATGAACAACAATACCTGCCTCCTCTAATTTTGTTGTTTCCACCTTGACTACCTCTGTGCACTTAGGATTGAGTCGATATGGCCTACTCCTTATAGGTACCTCTCCCTCTACTAAGGGTATTTGATTTAATCCAAGCTCCTCAAGAATACCTGATAGATCCTTGTAGGACCATGCAAAGGCATTTTTATAAGTATAAAGAAGATTGGTTACCTTCTGTAGTAAAAATGGGTAGTGCCACAACCATGTGGCTAGGTGGACTACTTGCAAGTTTTCTTCATTTCCAAGGTCCACTTCTCGAACAAGCACTTCAAGGGTAGCTTCACTTGAAAAATAATCAACATTGTGTGTTGGGGTAGAATTGAGCTTATGCTCCATAATGTGTTCCTTGGTCCACCCATTTGGAATATCTAGAAATGGTAGCTCTTCTCTGGTGCAAGGTCAAAATTAGCCTTCTGAGATGCTTGCATAGTTTTGGCACCTTCTAGACCTACATCCATAAAATTTTTGATTCATCATGATTACTCATTTCCTCCTTGCATACCAGTGTAGTGGTGCCTTTTGGCAAAATTTGACCACTTTGGTTAAGTAGCCCAATTGGAGGTGTCTACCTCTTGAGAGGTGCCTACAAAAAATAAGTTTGCCCACTTTGCTCTATAAGAGGAGTCAATTCTATAGAGAAAATTGGCCCATTTTGTCCAAGGGAAGGCTCCTTGCCTACTTGCCCAATACTGCTAGGTGCCTACTTTGTGATGGCCCTTCAAGATATAGCTTCCCAACTTCATGAAAATCACAAAAAATAAGGTGCCTCATTTCTTGATGTGTGCCAAATTTTAGACGCATAGATTTGTTCTACATGAAAATTGGTCGCCCAAAATTCTCACCTTGACCACTAGAAATTAGGCACCTAAATTGGCCACCTTGGCTATTAGAGAAATCTTGCCCACTTGGACCACCCTAGGACAGGTGCCCAATTTGGTCTACATGAGGCCCTATTTTGACTTCTGCATCTAGTTCCTTGCAATCACTTGATTTACCTCTTTCCTTGTTTTTCAAGTGCAAAATTTCATTTTTGATCTCTTTTTGGCCTCCTTGTGCATCCTCTACAAAATCCTCATTTATTTCACTTATTTCAATTGTGCAACATTCTGCACTGCCCATCATCCAACTTAACAGATTATGATGTTCATGAGGTAGAGGAGGCATTATCTGAGTGTCCACTATATACCCACTTGCTTTGGCAATGTCACATCCTTCCTTCAACTGTATCTGAAACTTATTAGCCTTAATAGAAATCTACTATTCCCTTCCCAATCCTATAATGCTTTGGCTTGCCTCAACCAAGGCCTTCCTAGGAGTAGTGGATAAGAGGTTCCTGGGGCAAGGCAATAACCACAAAACCCAAGAGAGATTGTCAACCTTGAAATACCATGAGTACCTTTTTGTTTGCAGTAGCCAGAGGCATAGAAGACGCGGAAGCATGTGAAGACAGAGCACGACAAAGTAGCCGGGAGCCAGTCAAATCATTTTTTCAAACAAATATGTTTTATATTACTTTTTCAAACACTCAACAGTGATTTTCATCACTTTTGTACCATATGTAACATAGAAAAAACCCTTTTTGTAAAGTGTAGCTCCATTTTGTGCAAGCCAAGGAGTCCTCGAGCTTGAGGATCTTAGGTAGAATGATCATACCAATTTTGGTTATTTTTAGATACCGTCTACCCTTTCAAATAGCGCCTAGAACCTATTTTTTAACTATGCTAGGCACTAGATGTGAAACCAGTCAAAACTAGTCTAGAATCTATAAAAAGAGCTAGAGAGCTCATTTTTGAGGTTAGCTTGTTTGAGTAGAGAAGAGCTTAGAGCCATTTTGAGTTTGTAAGAGTGTTCTTGAGTAATAGAGTTGATTTCCTGCCTTCCATTGTGTCTTGCTTGTCTCTTCATTGTGTGTGTGTATGTGTGTGTGCATCTCTATGCTTCTCACCTTCACTCTCACTTCATCTCATATTCACAATCTTCATATCACTCCTATCTCTTCCGCGGATTGACATTAAGGAGGTGGAGCTTCTTAACGTGGTTCTCACCATTGTGCTAGAGCAACACGAAATTTGGCGTCGTTGCCAGGGATCGAGTCTAGGACGAATGTGTGATGGTAAGAGTATAGCAAGAAGTGGCGTTGGAAGGTAAAAATTTCAGTTTTTGTTGTTGTTTTTACTTAGTTTTTGGTGTCTTTCACCTCCCCCACACTCCATCTTCATCACTGCATCATCTTCTTCCACTTCGAAAAAATCAGAAAATTCACCATATCCACCCATTCTCCTCATTTTCCCTCATTTGTGCATGCGAGAGAGAGAGAGAGAGAGAGAGAGAGAGAGAGAGAGAGAGAGAGAGAGAGAGAGAGAGAGAGAGAGAGAGAGAGAGAGAGAGAGAGAGAGAGAGAGAGAGAGAGAGAGCTTTTTGTGCTTGTATGTGCTTTTGTGCTTTTGAGTTTTCTTGCAGCTACAGTGCTCCAGAGCATGGAGAAGGCTTCCTACAGGTAAAAAACCACTTTCTGTCAGAAATCTACCGTGTGTGTCATACCATCGCGATGGTCTGCCAACTTCGGCATCTTTGGTAAGCGACCACACCACAAGGTAGGCGACACAAGCGCATATAAGAATCCACACTTGCATTTCAAAAATTTGCATTTGGGTGGACCATCATGATTGGCTCACACCATCGCGATGGCTCGGTCGGACCATCGCGACGGTCTCACGCAATCACGACGGTTCATTTGAACCATCACGATGGTCCTTGACCATCGCGATGATCCCGTCGACCCCACGCCATCGCACCGATGTTGCCATGTGGCAAGCTAGACCATTGCGACGATACCCTCAGACCATCGCGATGCCTCAAAATTCAAACCATCGTGATTGGCTCAAGCCATCGTGCCTTGTGACCATCACGATGAGCTCACGCCATCGCGATTGTTGCATTGACCATTGACCAATACCATTGCGATTGCTCGCCGATTAGACCATCATGGCGGTTCTTTCACACCATCGCGATTGTTCACTTCACGCCATCGCGACAGTTCGCTCCATCGGACCATCGCGATTGTGCCACGCCATCGCGACGGTTCACCTGGACCATCGCGATGTTCCCAGACCATCGTGATTGTCCACCCCAAACACAATTTTTAGGGTTTGATTTTTTTGGGCAATTTTGGGGCTATTTTTTGAAAATTTTTGGGTGATTATACTCATAGGAGACCCCTTAGCTCATATTTGGAGAAAAACCTGTTTGTCAGTTTTTACCCCCGAGGGCCTGAACGCTCATATCTTTTTCATCCGAATTCCGTTTTTGGAGATTTATAGCTCGCTAGAAAGCTCTTGACGAATACTAAGTGACCTCAAACTGTTTTTCTAAAAAAGAAGACATTGTTTTTTAGAGAGAATAAATTGAGGTTGACCATCTTTGGGACTAGAAAGCCAGGGGGCATTGAAATTTTGGGCAAAAGGGAAGGGACCTTTAAAAGTGTATATATATTCAAGTGCTTGATCATCCATTTGAGAATTGATCTAATAGTGAATTTTACAGGTTTAGCAAGGACAATCAAGGGCAATCAAGGCAAGGCAATGAAGAACGCAGGGCTCAGGAAGTGTGACTTCTTGGGCATCAGAGCAACCAAAGGAGCTGACTTGAGGTTGGAAGAATACTCAACCCCCCTAGTCAATTATTAGCTTAGGATAAACGGTAGCATTGTGGATTAATGACGATAGGAACACTTCAAGTTCAAGAGGCTTAAATTTTTCAAGTCCAAGACTAAAGTAAAGGTGTGTGATACGAAAACCTAAAGGAAAGAGTTAAAGTCTGACGGAACGAGAACTTAAAATTACCACAGAAAGTCGATTCCTGACGTATACAGTAAGACAAGACAAGAATCTAAAGAAATTCAAAAAGAATCAAGCAAGTTAAGAACAAAGAACCATTGATGATCAGAGAAGTGCAAGGAAGAAAATTCATGAACCTTAGATCGGGCAAACACATAGAAAAGTCAGATCGATGAAGCCTTAGATCATCAGAAGCAATTGTAGGAACTACTGCATGATCATGGGCACAACAATTGAATAATAATTACTCCTATGAGTTGAGTTCAGATATGAGTGAATCGAAAATGGCTTTTAGCATGGAAAGACCACAAGGAGGGTCAAACATAGCATATTTGAAAAAACCCGAAGGGATCTATAGAACTCAATTAGAATTTCTCTGAACCAACTGCTTAGATGCTCGCATCTATGAGGATGGTTTGCAAAGACAAGTGGTGCAAATGCACAATCCTGATCAACCCATTGGATTGGAACGTCTAGTGGTGAAATTTGAGAGAGACGCATACATAGACAAGGAAGGAACGATGTACATCTTTAGTACTCAGCCAAATAATACCAATGAGTTCGGCGTAATTCAGTTAGAGACGGAAGTGAGAGCCCAAGGAAAAGAACCATTAGAAAAACCTATGACACCTAGAGGGAAATCTGTACTAACAAGAGTACTAATCCTAGAGTGGATCCCTCAGGATAACAGAAGCATAGAGTTGTTCGTAAATAAAGAAATTGACAAAGCATTTTGGAGGTACAGAACGGAACAACCTAGTGAGGTAGGCTCCATCACAATTTATGAATTCAAGGACCCAGATACACACGGGAAGGTTGTATACCTACATGAAACTTTAGAACGAGTATTTGTGGTACCAAACCACGCACGAAATACCTATACATGGAGAGGTGAGTTGGTATTCCCTCCATCTCGAACAAACGTAAACGCAAGCCATCAGGGGGCAAGAACATCTTCAGCCCATGGCACTCAAAGAGAGAAAAACAAAGAGAGACCTGAAGTAAGTTTCAATCATCCCATAGGGAGAGATACAACCACCATAGACACAGACAAAGTGGAAAGACAAAGAGAACCTAGAATACCAGGTGGCAGAGATAATTTTCCTCTACCTAGACCACGTGAACACGCAAGAATATTAAGACCCACTCAGCTAGTAAAGTCCATGAAAAACTACTTTGATGGGACAGGAGATCCCTATGATCATGTTGTAGAATTTAAGCAAGTGCTAAAAGCAGAGCAAGTAGAAGATATGTTCATGCAATACAATGCATTTGAACTAACGTTAGAATACCGCTTTAACTTGGTTTCAACCATTGCAACAAAGGCAATTTATAGACATCCATCACTTTTTAGAGTCGTTCATCACGGAATTCTCTAAAAGTGGAATCAAACATGATACGTCTTCATTGATTCATAGCTTCAAACAAACCCCTCAAGAAACAGTTAGACTGGGAGGACGTAGGTTTAGACAATATGTTGAAAGATGTCCTATGCAAGAGTTCCCCTCACAGGCCAAGCAAGTGTCGTTGTTTCTAGATGGTCTATTGAGCTCTAAACTACAGTCCTATGTATACTTGAAGGAACCCAGAACACTAGAGCAGTGTGTAAGAATTTGCATAGACATTGAGGAGAATCTTGAAGATGAATTGGAACTTTCAAAGGTCTATAAGGACTTAGACTGTTCTTCTCTAGCATCCTCAAAATTGTCCAGTTTGATAGAAGACCTAGTAGAAAAAGTGGCCCAGAAACTAGGAGTTTCTAGTAAACAGATGCCTAGGTTAACAAAAAACAAGCATTGTTACACCTGTGGTGGTGATCATATGACAAATGTGTGTCCCAATGCAACACAACCGCAAGCCAACCCCTAGTGTCCAGTACTGTACGATTGAGAGATGATACATGAATCATACGACTCAAGACTGCCCATACAACAAACAAGCAGTGAGACATAACTACCCGCAAACATACCCACTGCCAGGTAGGTATCAAGGCCAATATAATACTCAGCCTCATTACTATAGGCCTCCTTAGAACTATCCTTATCAGGCTCAATAGAGACCTCAACCTATTTTAGCTCAACAGCCACCCCCACCAGCTAATGTCATCTCAGTCAAATATGCTGCTGCAAAAGAGAACCTAAGTAGGGCTTTAGTGTCTTCTTCACCCTTGATCACAGAAAGTGACCCGAACTCAAACAGTTTTGACTCTACTCATGTAGATAGTCCAACCACGTATTACACAGAGCCACCAGAACACGTGGAGACATATCAATATGATAGTCCACCATTGGAACCCAGTTGGGAGCCCGACTATTCTAATGTGATGTATACAAACCCTAATCCACAGCCCCAATTGAGACAACAAAGACCACAGGGCCCTAGAGGACCATGCTTTAGGTGCCAAGGATATCACTTCATAAAGGATTGTTCACATCCTCTGATAGCAGGACAGTCACAATATTATAACATACAAGGTTTTTGTGCCGAGTGTGGTAAAGAGTATGTCATAAAAGATTGTCCTAAGAACCCTGTGAATGCGTCAAATGTGACACCAATCAACGTGATAGGTATTGTAAACAACGCAGATGGATCCAACCCTACGTACATGCCTATCCAAGCTATAACAAGAGCCCAGGCACTCTTACAAAAACAACTGCTTAATCAGGAGAAAATAACTGGAACCAGTGAAGTTGGAGAATCTAGCAGTAAAAAGACGAAATCATGGAAAGATTCCAGAGAAAGAATTAAGAGAAAATGGAGTAAAAAGATAACTGAATTGGAAGGAAGTTTGAAGGAATCGAGAGCCAAAATCCTAGAATTGACTTCACAAGAATTGAATCAAGAAAACCTAGCTCAAAGATCAGGATCAGTTTTAGCGGAACCCATACCAGAAAACCTAGACATGATGTTTCGCACGTATCAAGTCAAAATAAAAGAAGGACCCCAAATAGTTGAAATGAGTAAGAACTACCCTCGAGCAGACTTAGAAATGGAGAGGACTAAACTTTGCATGAAGATGGTAGAATTAGCACAAGCTATGTTTGAAGCCTCTAGATATCTTAATTGGAACAACATGGCAAAACCGGAATTACACTTTCAAGGACTGATGGAGAGATTAGAATACCTGATTGATAGCAAAGAGGAAAAGAGTCAGCATAGGAATCCTATTGTCCCAGAGATACAGGAAAGGAATGCACCATCCATGTCTCAAGTACCCAACACAGAGGGTAAAGACAACCTATCTTCCATACATAGGTATTCACATGAATTTATGAGAGAAATCCAAGAAGAGAAGTGGAGAAATGAACAAGGAACCCATCCTCCTATTCAAGAAATAGATGACTTGCAGGAGCAATTTCCCCAAGAAATCCCCTCTATTTACGATGATATAAAGGAAGAGCAACTGAGTGAACACACAGGTTTTGAATCCAATTCTTTGCAAGAATTACCTCAGTTTACAGGACCTTGGGAAGCCAAGTCTATTAGCATGAGAGCACCCACAATAATAGTGAGGAATGAAGAATCAGTGATCCCTAGAAACATGGAAGTGATCAAGAACAATAAGGTACAATGTCACCTCACTCTAGAGGAGTTGTTGAAGATTAAACCAGAACTATGGAAACATGTAGCAAATCAATTCCCTGAGCCTGCTATTACTCCCACACAGATAGGAACACACAAGAAGGTACCAGAGATACCCATAGAAAGGATCAGAGATGTAAGCGAAGGAGAGGAAGGTAACACTAATCTTCCAATAACCCATCAGGGCTACACCACCAAAGCCATCTTAGATTCAGGAGCCGGAGTAGCCATTGCTACCACCGCTTTATGGAAATGTTGGGGTACGCCAGCACTAAGACCCACCAGGATGAAGCTACAAATGGCTGATGGACATATAGAGAAACCATTAGGCTTATTAGAAGGCATATCTCTCGCCACTTGTGGTGTGGAGTTTGAGCATACCTTTGCCATTTGTGATTTTGCAAAAGATCACGCTTACGAGATGATTTTAGGACGACCATTCATGCGTTAGTTGCAAATCCTACAAGATTGGGGAACTAATTCTTTGTACTTGCAACATTTAGGAGTGACTACCAAAGTCAATCTTAAAGACTATTCACATCGAGACATACCCCCAATACAATGGAACATCATTCATAAGACATAGGTAGAAACGGAGTCAGTACACTCATTAGGATCAGACCCCTCATGGTTGCACGAGGATACTCATCTATGGATGTGTAAAGTCTCAAAACAAGAGGAAGAACGATTAGAAGCCAGGACTTTAGGTTCAGAACAACATCCACGAACCCTTCAAGACCCAGCTTACACACCTGTAGTATTTCCAGACGAAGAATTCGAATCCCATGGTTGGGCAGAAATCCTAGCAACCATGGATGTAGCCATCAATGAAGAACAATGGACACCCCATTGTGATGAGGATGGCTATGACATTTCAGTTTTCACGATAGAGGCAATCATATGTGATTTGATTATTGAAGAATGTGAACCTAGCACCGATGCATTTGAGGATGCAAGTGATTTTGATTTGGAGTCAATTATTATGGACCCACCCTTTGCATCAGACGAAGAATACTTCTACGAAGTAGAAACTCACCCTCAGAGACACGAAGAAATTATGAATATTGTGCAGATGACTACATAAGTGACCACTAAGAGTGAAGGTAAGAAAAGAAAGAAGAAAGAAACCATGTCAAAAAAAGAAGAATCCTTGTTTGAGGTTCCCGAGAACTTCAAGAAATACAAAATAGAAGATAGATGAATCATGGTATGAATGCCTAACAGAAAAGCTGACATTGGAGAAGTATATAATAATCGAGAGAAAACCAAAAAAATAATAATTGCCATAGAAGGAGAAGAAGAGAAATGTACCTACATAGGGCATGATCTGACGACAGAAGAAGAAGAAGAATTAGTTGCCCTATTGCACAAATATCGAGATGTGTTTGCTTGGAGTTACGAAGACTTGTAAGGAGTAGATCCAGATATATGTTCTCATAGAATCCCTATGACTCCAGATGCAAAACCTACGAAACAGAAACCATACACTTACACAATAACTACGCTGTGAAGATTAAAGAAGAAATAGATTGTTTGATAGAAGCAGGATTCATTTATGAAATTGAGCACACTGAATGGGTATCCCCCATTGTGTTTGTGCCCAAGAAGAATGGAAAATTGTGTGTGTGTATTAAACTTAAAAAAGTTAATGCCGCCACGATTAGAGATAGTTATCCTCTTGCTATCATAGAACATTTATTGGAAAGAGTTACAGGCAAGGAAGTTTATAGCTTTCTTGATGGATTCTCAAGCTATAATCAAGTAGCCATTGCTCCAGAAGATCAACACAAGATGGCTTTTGCCATAGAATGGGGCATATTTGCATTTCGTGTGATGCCATTTGGCTTAACAAATGCACCCGCCACTTTCCAGTGAATTATGTGTCATGTTAGTAAGGAATTCTTACGCAAGAATTCAGAAGTTTATGTCGATCACATATGTGCTCATTCGAATGTAAGGCAGACTCATATTCCAAAACTAAGGCAAGTATTTGACAAATCTTGAGAGTATCAGGTTTGTCTGAACCCAGAGAAGTGCGTTTTCATGGTCAGACAAGGCAAAATTCTAGGACACATTGTGTCAAAGAATGGAATCTCTACTGATGAAGAGAAGGTGAAAGTAATTGCTGATCTACCTAGGCGAAATAACGTAAAAGAGGTACAGGCATTTATGGGTCATTGTGGTTATTACAGACGATTCATACACATGTATGCAATCATAGCTAAGTCTTTGTACTCTCTTTTAACCAAGTTTGAATGGACAGATGAGTGTGAGAATGCATTCAATGAACTTAAATGACATTTGTGCTCAACACCTATATTTACAACCCTGGATTGGAGTAAGCCATTCCATGTACATGTGGATGCATCCAATTATGCCATAGGATGTGTGTTAGCACAACCCACGAATGAAGGTAATATAGATCTCCCCATAGCTTACGCAAGCAGACAATTGAATGCAACAGAAAGAAACTACACCACTAGGGAATGAGAAGGATTAGGAATGATCTATGCAGTAAAGAAATTCAAGCATTATTTGTTGGTGAATAAGTTCAAGTTCTTCACAGATCATTAAGCGTTATTGTACTTATTCAATAAGCCTTGTAACACGGGACGATTAATACGTTGGTTTCTATTACTCATGGAGTATGACTTTGAAGTAGTAGTTAGGAAAGGGAAGACATATCTCAGAGCTGACCACCTTTCAAGATTAACCACAGGAGAAGCTCCTCAAGGAATAGCAGATGAGTTACCAGATGCATATTTGTTTAACCTTGAGATAGTACCAGAATGGGCTAAGCTGATAGTTCCTATTCTCACATATGGACCCAAGAATCCTAGGATAAGGATAAAGGACGGAGATATTACCAAGTCTCAAAGATATCAAATAATAGCAGGAAGTATATATAAACAAGATAATCAAAAGATTATTGCTAGTTGTGTAGATGAATTAGAACATGCGTATTGGTTGCAATTAGCACATGTAGGTGCATTAACGCAACATCACTCGAAACATCGTACATTCAAGACTCTGCATAGGCTAGGAGTCTATTGGCCTTCTATGGAAGCAGATGTCTACAAGTTGTGTAGAGAATGCCCTGTTTGTTGTGAAAGACCACCAGTAGAACATGCTACATTATATCACGTGTCTCTCACACCAAAATGGAGTGGACCTTTAGTGACATACTTGAGGACGAAAACATTCCCTCAAGGAATGACCTTAGCACAACAACAAAGTTTAGAGCAGGAAGCTCAAGACTACTCACTTATTGGTGATAATTTATACAAATGAGGACGAGACGGATACTTAAGAAAATGTGTTCATGAGAGTGATTATTTGAGCGTACTAAAGACTGCACACGAAGGTGTTGCAAGAGGTCATTTTGGCCCCGATAGGGTAATCAAAGCCATCCTCTTTGCAGGATTATGGTGGCCCACTCTTCACATGGACGCACATACCTATGTAAAGAGATGTGATGTGTGCCAAAGGACTCAATTTCACACTCATAGAGATGAAATACCATTGAAACCCATGATGGAAGGACGTGCATTTTCTAAGTGGGGTATAGACTTTGTAGGACCCATTAACCCCCCTGCAAAAGGTACACATGCTGAATACATTATTGTTGCAACAGATTATCTTACCAAATGGGTAGAGGCGAAAGCAACAAAAAAGAATGATGCACACACGACTGCAAAATTCTTATTTGAAAATGTCTTTACAAGATATGGATTGCCTATAGAGTTAGTGAGCGATCGAGGAACTCACTTTCTAAACCAAGTCATTGAATATTTGTTATAGGATTTTATGGTGATTCACAAGAAATCCGCACCATATCATCCTCAGGCCAATGGTTAGGCAGAAAGCACCAACAAGATCCTTTGTAACGTACTGAAGAAACTCGTGAACAACAAACGTTCAGATTGGGACAAACAGTTACACCACGCTGTTTGGGCATATCGAGTGGCCTATAAGACCGTACTCAATGCAACTCCCTTTCAGATGGTTCTTGGTCAGAATGCTGTGCTTCCTTTGGACTTCTTGATATTGACCCTTAAGGTTGCACAAGAACATCAGTGGACCGGCCATGAATTATCAGCAAGAATAATGGACTTGGAATGATTAGGAGAAACCAGGCTGAAAGTAGCAGCAGGCATATATGCGACCAAGAAACGACAAAAAGCCTATTTCGATGCGCATGTGAAAGATAAAAGCTTAAAAGAAGGAGATTTAGTCCTAGTGTATACGATGAAACAACACACATGGAAGTTAGAAAAGTGAGGTTATGGACCCATGATCATTAAAAAACTCCCGACAAGTGGAGCAGTCCAATTAGCCACCTTAGAAGGAGACATAATGCCTAATTGCATTATTGGCTGTAGAGTCAAGTTATATCAGGAACCTCTTACTGAGGATATGCTTAGAAGACTCACATTGGCAAAGAAGCGTAAGGAGGAAGAAAATAGGATATGTGCTGAAGCTCAGGCAGAAGCTATAGAACGCATTAAGCGCATGAAGTTATGAAGACAAGGACTAGGGAGAGAACATTATATACATCTGGAAACAACACACGGATATCCCATGGCCATGTGTCAAGTAAAGTCAAGTACTCATCCTAGCATAGTGGACAGGAGACCATTCATTATAGTTAGGCTAGAGCACGACAATCCTAGCCAGAGCTCAGGGATTTAATTGACTCAGGTGCTTCGACTAGTGCGATTAGATGGTCCCACTATAAGGACTCAAGAATAGAAATGCGGCCAGTTGAGGCATACCTCATAGGGCTAGGAGGCATGGAAACCCCTTGCATGGGTGAGGTGGACCTTCCTATCCTCATAAATGATGTGACCATGACAACGAAGCTACTAGTGTGCCATGATGATGACCTGATAGAACCCCTAATCCTTGGCCAAGATTGGCTATACGATCACTCTGTGGACCTAAATCTTAGACAAGGCTCCTTGCAGATTGGAACCTTAGTTCAATAGTGAGTGATATCGCTTGATTACCCTAACAACACCCCGCCTGAGGTATGTAACACTAGAACCTATGAAACGCTTGCGACGGAGGACCGGAAGATATTTGGCCAAATCCCTCGGCTAAGCATGCTCCCTCCAAAGTCAACCCATGAGAGCTTGCCGATGGATAGGGGCTAGACAAAAGGATGTCAGGAGATTTTCCATTGGTCTTCCAGCAGCAGACAAATAGGGACCATTGCAGGTCAGGTGGGTTACATCAGCGGTCTGGTGGACTACATCAGTAGCCACATGGGCAAAACACCCTGCAGTGCCCATCCTTCCACACTTATTACGGACTGGCCTAGATTAATAATACAAAACGGAGCACTTTCTAATGGGCAGGTTTCGCAAGTGTTGGACCTCCCTTCTTTTCCAAAGCAGAGTGTCCATCCGACCTCTCAACCTCGACCACAAAGGAGACAACCACGACGAAGGAACCCAAACTGACGACCATCTCAGACGACACAAAACGGAAAGAAGCATCAGTATCACAAAGCAAGAGGCACGAGACAAATATGGGTGCCAAAAGGACAGAAAGCACCGACAAATTTCACCAATGCGGACAATGACAAGAAGAAGTTACGACAAAATAAGAAGCAGTATTCAAAGCCTTTTTGACCTTCTTCTATGAGTACGAACAACAGACAGATTTGGATCGCTAAGAAGTACCTTACAAATCGACCCACACCCACACAGATTTGGGTACCTAAACAGTGTATTATAGCTCAACCCTCAAGCCATGTAATATATACCCCTCAGAAATCTCTTCACCCCTCAATACCACCACATCCGATATCACCGTTTGCCACTCAGCAGAAACATATCACCTGCCTAGAAACTCTTAGGAAGTGGATACAGAAATGTTCCCAGACGCCTTCTCTGGCCCCCTTCTCTAACATTACTCCCACCCCGACTAAACACTACCCTTGTAATAACTCATTCACGACTGACCCTTGTACAAATCCACACACTATAACCCAACATCACTTGTAATAACATCGCATCAAGAAATGTATGCATCATCTGAAGCATGTAGGTGTCTAGAGACCTGCAGTAGTTTTGCAACAATCATCCCATAAACCACATCACAACACTTAGCTACACGGGTTACACATCGATCATGGAAAGGGATTGCGGTCTCACTTTAATGGGATCATGATTAATTTCCATACTAATGTGTTAATCTTTTGTAGTAGATCTGCTACACACTCGCATCATTCATCATGCAGGCAGAAGGACCATCTGAAGCTGGCCCCATCATACCTATGGCCAATCTTGGTGAACTACTCGCAGAGCCCCATCCAACGGCACAACCACCAGAATTTCAGGGATTTGTAGGACCTACGCCAATTGACGATCCTCCTAGGGGATATACTAAAAAATTCATCACAACTCTCATTGGTTCCAAGGTTTAGCAGGCCCATTGGTGGATGCATATTTCCTTTTTGAGGCCAATTTGACTTTTGATACCCGTACGTGGGGCAAGTACCAGTTTTTCTCAAGAGAGTTTGAAGCATTACAGAACACAGAAGACTTGAAGCATGTTTGGGCGAGAGCCGGCTTCACTGAGTACTTTAGTGATCCACTGCCTAAACTAGATTTCTATGCTACTACTTAGTAACAACTTTGCAGCTTTGGAGAACAAGGAATTATCAGGCACATTCATTTTGCGGTCCTTGGTGAATGACCCCCCACTCAAAAGGTTTTATTTGACAAAAGATTTGATTAGAGCTGCAATCAAGATACATGGAACGCACACTCCAACAGAGCCAGAAAGGCTGATTCTAGAGCCAATGAAATGTGGAGATGTCATCAAGTGGGAAGATATTTCAGCGATCACACCTGAGCTCTCTGAACCATTGAGGATATGTATGCAACATTTTGCATTCCCTGCTCAGGATCGATTCACCATGCCCCACAAGCGCATCTGGTTTGGATTATATTTGTCTTGTATTGGACCCCAGACAGTTGATCTTGCAAGCTGGGTAATTGATCAGTTCTACTTCCCACAACATAGATGGGAAAGAAAAAAGGTAATCCATGGATGCTTCGCGCTTACGAGAATCATGTATATGTGTTTGGCATATGACTTGCGAATCAAGCGTGCAATGACAAGTGAGGAGTTGAAAGCATTCAAAGGGACAACAAAGAAAGCTGGGAGGGCTAGCAAAGGACGAGCATGAAAGCACATGAGAGGAACCATTCCATGCCTACAAGTTCCAGAATCACCGTCACCGCAACCCTCTCCAGAATAGTCTTCGACGGAAGCCCCTGTAACTGTACAACCTATTCGCATACGATTTTCACGACCTATCATTACAGAAGGCACTAATAGTACGATTACCTCACAACCAACATCAGTTCACGAACCTACCACCACTACAGCAGAAGTTCCCACCACTATTGGTGCGGAAGCATTTTCTTTTTCGATACCCAACTTGGAAGCAGAACCAACGGACAGAAAATTCAATTTTGAGATGCAGGATGTGTTTTCAAGTGAATTTCAGTTTTCAGAAGGACAACTCTTTTCTCAAGAATATGAACGTCCAAGCTACCCGACCACTCCCCGGGATCAACAACAAGGACAAGTAGTGTCCAACTCAGAAGAAGAAAGAACAGAAACAGATGATGACGAGGGTGATGATGAGGCTAGCCAGGGCACTCATGACTCCCAAGAGAATGTGCAGAAAGATGAACAAGGACAACAAACCGACACCCAAGGTGACACCAACACGCACAACGACGAAACATTTGAAGCAGCGGCATACACCTTGGCAATCAAAAAGTTATATCGCAGCATGGAAAAAGTTTGGGTGCGTAAGAAGTTAACTGAGGAAGAGAGCCAAGCACTCATAGAGCAAGAACTTGTCTCAGGTGGTTTCGAAGAAGTATACATCAAAGGCTTCAGGGAACTTGTTAAATCAATGGGATCTAATGAAGCATTAAGATATTTGCAGAGAAAATGACTTCCGCAATTTGACCCTCGACGAATACGACTATTATCAAAACTGGGTGAATACATTCATATACCGATAGGTGCTCAATCATCCCAATAGGCCAGGGAAGCACGCCTAATTCCTGAACGATTTGAGGTCGAAGAAGCTATCTTCGTCGACTCCCCGCCCCATACTACTATTGTACATACCACTGCTGTGACCGAAGTACCCACCACCCCAACCACTCCTCTCTCACCTCCCATCCATCCAGTCTCCCCCATACACCCTCCTTCTCCCAGAACATCCACCTCCTTCTACGGTGACGTAGCAGAAGCCTTCCTCACCTCCATTCCTCCCACACTTCCTGCACCCACCCAACCTGGTTTTCCTCCTCGGACATCCACCTTTCTATCCAGTTCATTTATCCATCCATCCTTCCCATCCTTCCCCACACCTCCAAGAACCTTATTTCCCTTTCCACCTCCATTGACCTTTTCCCCCGTCTCACCTCCCCGACCCACCGCATTTCCTCTTTCTCCTCTCCACCAAGCAGTACAAGAGAACCCCTCTGTAAATTACTCTTCAACTTTTGTAAATCCGGTATTTACACCCATGCACACACCCACTGTCACCCCACTATTCACGGTCACCGCACTTGATACCACATCAAGTGACATGGATATATCACCACCCACTGCACCACCGCTCACTTCCTTCATGACACCACCATATTTAGGCACCTCAATGTTTTCCACAATCACCACTGCATCCACATTTCCCTCCCCATTTCCCTTACCCCTTGCATCAACACCCACACCCACCGCATCTTCATTTAGCACACCATTAATATTATCACCCACTATAGACACCGCATTTCGCCAGATGTTCACATGCATGACTCAAGTGAGAGATGAATTTACATCTCTTGGAACCAGTTACCAGACGCTACAGAAAACCACGAACGATTTACAGTCACAGCTAAATTCATTGTTGATCGAAAATGCCTCACTAAACACCTGCTACCAAGAGCTACGAGTGGCAACCATAAACTTGAACTATAAAGTGAAGAAAAGATAAAAGAGGCCATCACTGACATAGACAACTTGTTAAGGGCATAGACTATTCGCAATGCGACACTTACTAGGAACATGGGATTGCTCAGACGCCACTTGGCGATAGCTAAAGAAGAAAATCAACGTCTACAGGAACAGAACAAAGAGAATTTGGAAGCTGCTCTAGATCAACCAGACCAACTATTGAGCCCCAATCGCTTTAAAGCTGTTCCTTCAAAATCTATGAAAATGTTACTAGATGATCATGTCAGATTGCTAGATGAATATGACATCATGAACGAGGAGTTCCAGAAGCTCAAAGAATACCGCAAATTGCTCCAATTAAGAGCACCTATAGAGCAAGGACCTCCAACTCCTGTGGACCCTTCTCCTCAGATCCTAGAGGAACTCAACGCATTACGGGCCCAGGTAGCAACTCTTCAATCACGGATAGCAGTATATGAAGCACCCCCAGGCCAGAATCCCCATCGGAACTACTAGCAGAGGAAGAAACAGTGACTATCCCGGTGGAGGATACTTTTGAAGAAGCATATGAACCCAAACCCATCCCAGGCAGACGAGTCACTTCCAAAGGCCAGATGACTTTTGAACTTCCCACTCCCGCATGGATGAAGACAATTGAAGAACTTGGAAGAACCCACTTAGCACGTGTAGAAGCTCAGTTACATGCAATGGCAATGATTGAAGAACGAATT
Source organism: Ceratopteris richardii (assembly GCA_020310875.1). Taxonomy (NCBI): domain Eukaryota; kingdom Viridiplantae; phylum Streptophyta; class Polypodiopsida; order Polypodiales; family Pteridaceae; genus Ceratopteris; species Ceratopteris richardii. The sequence continues at coordinate 86,601,396 of CM035442.1, read as the reverse complement.
TTACAATCCCCATACTTTGTTCATTTGGCCCCTCGCAGATACATATCTGGGCATGAGCTCCAATACAAACCATATTTTATGTTAATGGCAGAATATCAGTTGGCCATAGAAAAAGAAACAGGCAAAAAACCCTCTCACGCAACCCAGTTTGAGCCTAAAGATTTGCCACTAGATGTGCAGCGAGGAGAAATCTATCAACCAGATTGGCACAAGGATTTATCTAGAGATGATGAGTACTTGGGCCAAGGCACCACTACACTTAAAGTACAACCCATGTTGGGGACCAGTGCCATGTCGCCGCTCTTGGAAGGCATTCACCATTAAAGTACATAACAACAAGCAATGCCAAGATTGGCTTAATTACCCGTACTTCACTCCACCTCGCGGACCACCAACAGTTGGATACATGATGGCAACGATTCGTCACTGGCTCCCTTGCTTAAAACATATGGACGATGTAGCAGCGCATATGACTGTCAAAATCTTTGACATGATGCAGATGGTATTCAAAGTCTTCCGTCGCGTCAAGGTGCCACATGTGAACACCCCGGGTTTCAAGCATGGCAACCAAGATCTAGCATATAACATGAGCACGACACCATCGCTCCGGGTGTGTTATGCCTGGCACTGTCGAATTGAATACTTACCGGCGTGCTATAACAAACCTTCGAAGAAATGTTCACCACAGGTTTTTGGGAGTATCACTCCGAAGTGTTCATCAGCAGGCCCACACATTTGCTTCAATTATTTGCATGTGAACAAATGGTATATTCTACGCACTATCGAATCCCACCATCCGATGAACTGCAACCCATTGATTGGGAGAAACTCGAGGTAGATCTGGCCCGAGGAATTTGCATATCAGAACACACCCTCACTTAGGAACTACTCCAGACTTATATCCGACAGACCTCACAACCAGGTTCTATCGCGGACGACAGAAGCGAGAGGGAGGGGGGTGTTGGCAGTAGCCAGAGGCATAGAAGACGTGGAAACATGTGAAGACAAAGCACGATGAAGTACCCGGGAGCCAGTTGAATCAGTTTTTTGAAACAAATATGTTTTATATTACTTTTTCAAACACTCAACAGTGACTTTCATCACTTTTGTACCATATGTAACATAGAAAAAACCCCTTTTTGTAAAGTGTAGCTCCGTTTTGTGCAAGCCGAGGAGTCCTTGAGCTTGAGGAGCTTAGGTAGAATGAGCATACCAATTTTGGTTATTTTTAGATACCGTCTACCCTTTCAAATAGCGCCTAGAACCTATTTTTTAACTATGCCAGACACTAGATGTGAAACCGGTCAAAACTATTCTAGAATCTATAAAAAGAGCTAGAGAGCTCATTTTTGAGGTTAGCTTGTTTGAGTAGAGAAGAGCTTAGAGCTATTTTGAGTTTGTAAGAGTGTTCTTGAGTAATAGAGTTGATTTCCTACCTTCCATTGTGTCTTGCTTGTCTCTTCGTTGTGTGTGTGCATCTCTATGCTTCTCACCTTCACTCTCACTTCATCTCATATTCATGATCTTCATATCACTCCTATCTCTTCCACGGATTGACATTAAGGAGGTGGAGCTTCTTAATGTGGTTCTCACCATTGTGCTAGAGCAACACTTTTCATTGATGCCCAATGGTCTGACTCAATGTTGATTTGTCATTGTCACAGTAAAAGGTGTTGCCTTCGTGAGGTCCAAATGTAATTTTTTCATAGTAAAATCAGGTATCAAATCGATGCCAGAGCCACCATCTACAATGACACCTATCAAAGTTTCACTTTTTATGGAAACAGACAATCTTGAACTTTAGTTGTCTGCTAGTGGCATACGGGGAAAATCCACCATGAACCCATCTATACTTAGTGGTGGCCGTAGGCAAACAGACTATATGACCTTCAATAAATCATCTCTCACCTTCACATCCATAGTTATGAGTTGGAATAAACTAGCCTTGTGGCGAAATCCCTTCAAAATTTCTTAAATATGAACCTCCTATGTATTCTCCTAGGAGAGACTAGGTTGGTCCTTTGATGAAGTCCTCACCCTGTCATAGGCTTCTTCAATGGCCACTTGATCCTCCAAATTAACCTTCTTATCATCTTCTTGTTCCTTGACTCCCTATTTCTCTTCTATACAGTTTGTTGCTTCTTGCCTAACCTCACTCATTATATATGACCAAACAACAAAGGATTATGGAATCATACCTTCCTCTCTTGGAGAAATTGCAATCATATGAATGGGAATGGGGCAATTGCGAAGAAAATATCTTGTGTAATGATCCTTGGCATCGGGGCAATGTTGACAAGGAGACGTGCCCTCACATAGAGAGCATTTGCTTTGCATGTGGTCATATTCTCCACAACAATATCTAGGTTGATTTAGATGATTCTCCTCTTTGTTGTGCATATATGAAGCACTAGCATAAAATGTGTCAAGAACTTGGATATCACCTCTTTGTTGAGCTCCTTTGAGGCAGTAACAGTCATGAACCTCATTGCCACCTTTGCCACTGGATTAGGGAAGTTCATGTTGGAGGCATGAGATACACCAAATACACCTGCGAATGTCTTAGTAGTGCGCAACTCCTCCACTTCATTTCAAAGTTGCACCACTAAATCATCATTGTAGCATGTAGGTGGCAAAATATCAGACATTGATCCATAAGGGATCAGTCCATTTGATCCACAGGGATGAGTCCATTTGATCCACAGGGATCAGTCCATGTGTGTGAGGGACAAGGGCCAGCTAAGCAAGGTCCCAAGCTTGGGGGATACCCTAAGGTACGTTGGTAGTAATGGGAAGTACTTGGGTAGTAATGGGAATAAGTGTTGCATGATGGCCACATGTTCACACTAGAATATTCGAGATCATTGCTATTTTTAGAGTAAATCATTGCTATTTTTAGAGTATAAGAGGGTATATATGGATGAGAGGAGAGTCACACACACATCATTCAAGTGATTTCCAACACTTGGTATCACAACAGGAGCTTTTCATCATTTTCAGGTGTGTTTGCATTCATCATCGTTTTTTCGAGAGTTTTTTTTTCTGGGATCATCATTTGGTCAGAGCCCGCCATTGAGCATCATCGTTGCATTCTCTATAGCAGTTGGAGCCAAAGATCATAAAGGAGGTTGATGTGACCCCTTTTGTTGGGTGCATGTGCCACCTCATGGCTGCTAGACATCATACATTCAATCAAATTCGGTTCTGCACCTCCTCTAAATGTTTCCACATAAAGATTTGCCTGTATATGCCCTCAGAATTTTTGGCGCTACCCCTATTTCCACGCGGAGATTTGCCGGTGCCTGTACTCAGATTTTCGAGCATTGCCCTTGTTCAGAGCAACTCACGCTCAAAGGATGGAGAGAAGAAGATTTTTTTTTTTTTTTTAATGGAGGTTCGGTCGAGACCTACTCCCCCGGACTTTAACTTTGAAATTACAACTGTACAAGGAAGGGCGTAGTACCCATGGGACCCCCCTTATCCCACAAGAACAGGGGTTTACAAGACTGGGTTAAACGGCGGTCAACACTACCGTAGGGATAGACAAACGGTGGCACTCAGCCACAATGCAACATCTTTCCAGATTACATGTCCCTTACATGTTGCTGCCAGGGATTGAACCCTCGCCCTCGCCTCAAGAGGTGAGAGGCCCAACCACTAGGCCAACGAACTGGGACAAGAGAAGAAGATTTTGTTTCTTATTTTTTTTTTTGCATTCAACGACTTACCCATCGTAGATATACCGCTGGCGGCTTTAGATAGTGTTTGTGGGATAAGTCCATCACTCATATGCTCGTTCATGTTCATAGGTCGAGGTTTACCCTCACATCTATCACATGTGCATACCTCACATCTATCACATATGCATGGTTTTGGAGCTCAGGTTGTACTGCATACCTCACATCTGTCACATGTGTTGCATAGAAGGGCCGAGTTTGTAGAGGCACATGATGAACAAGGATATTGTCCAAAAAGTTTTTATTGCATTCTTAATAGAAGTTTTGGATGAGGAGCATGTTGTGCTAGACCATGATGCAAGGGCTCATCATGGAAAGCTTATAAATAGCTATTATCCTTATGTCCACGTTCCTGATGTTGAAATTTTGCAACAAATACAAGCTCCAATCCTCTTCCAAGCTTGGAGTTTGACTTTTCATTGTCAAAGATCCTCTTCCAATCATCGTTTTGAAGCACAACTTATTGGGAGAAACTTCAAAAGCTATTCCAAAGGAGTGTGGACCATCTTCAGCACCTGCACACACCTGCAAATTATTATTTTGTTGAACCTCCAGATAAGTCCTTTGTCAATTTATATGCATTGTTGCTTTCTTTTTACATCATATTGCATATAGGACATGCAAATTTTTCATAGTACCTAGAGTATACTCATAGTTAAGATGTGGTTTGTATTGTACGATGCATGTATCCTTCTTTGTAGGGACAGGTAAGAAAATACTTGTAAATTTATCAATGTGTGTAATCCCCTTTTGATGTACTTGTAGTTATATTGTGCATGTTGGCATCATGTGTAATCCCCTTTTGGTCTATTTGTAGTGAGATTATGCCTATCGGCACTGTTATCATGGAAATTGCTCAGTATAATTTTTTTCAATTTTCAAAATTGCACCGTTATCCTACCAAGCTCATCATGGTTGGAATGTACATCAGTTGGACATTAAAACAACATTTCTCAATGGTGACTTGCGTGAAGAAGTGAATGTTTTTCAGCCCCGTGGCTTTACACAGAAAGGGCATGAAAACCAGGTGTGCAGGTTAAAGAAGGCATTATATGGTTTAAAGTAAGCACCACGTGCTTGGTATGAAAAGATACATGCCTATCTCATTGCACATGGTTTTGAGAACAGTCCAACTAAAAGCACCTTATATGTTAAGCGTGCTAATGATGTGCTTGTGATCATTGTGGTATATGTTGATGACATGCTGCTCACTGGTCCTCATGACACGCATATTGCTGATTTTAAGGATGATTTGCATGCCTCATTTGAGATGTTTGATTTGGGGCATTTGCATCACTATTTGGGCATTCAATTTATGCAAGTTGATGGTGGAAATGGCTTTGTGTCAAACAAAATATATTGACACATTATTGCAACGTTTTGGCCTTGATGGTTGTAAGCTTATTGCCACTCCTATGGAGAAAGGTTTAAGATTGAGTCTTCATGATGTGGTAGATGCATTTGATGTTGTCCTCTATCAGCGGGCTATTGGATGCTTGGTTTACTTATGCATTACTCAGCCATATATATTCAGTTTGCTGTCTCACAGATGAGCAGGTTTATGCATTGCCTAGGTGTCAAGCATTGGTAGGCGGTTAAGTGTATCTTTCACTACTTCAGTGGTACCCGACTACTTGGATTGTTTTATCCCAAGGGGTGATCACTACTGCCAAATTTGCATGTTTTTTTTTATAGTGATTGAGTTGGTTGCTATGACACTCGTGTGTCCACCAGTGGCTTTTGCTTCATGCTTGGTAGCTCATGTATATCTTGGTTGAGCAAGAAGCAGCCTACTGTGGCCACTTCCAGTTGTGAGGCTGAGTATAGGGTAGCTTTCACAGTGACTGTTGAGTGTGTGTGGCTCAAATGCCTTATGGCTAATTTGGGTTGTTGGTCAGTCTTCTGCCACCACCATCTTCACTGACAGTCAGTGCGCATCGGCAGTTGCAAGGAGCCCTATGTTCCATGCTCGCACTAAGCACATTGAGGTGCATTATCATTATGTCAGGGAGAGGTTCTCTATTGGAGAGATCATCTTGGCATATGTGCCCACACAAGAGAACATTGCAGACCTTTTTATGAAGGATTTGCCTAGGGAGAACTTTGAAGCTTTCCGCAAAGCTTTGGTCTTACTTCCTTTCGTGGATTGATTCCACACAGATTGGCACTTCCTTATACATGAGTGCCAGCTCCTTGTTCCCCCCCATCACTCCCAGGGGGATTTGTTGATATATTTACGTAGTGATGTTTGTGAACACTATTGGACTACCGAGGCACTTTTTTCCCTCTTTAGGAGGTTTTTCCCCCCCGGCTTGTATGTACGCCTATTGCCCTAACGGGCTACTTATCTTTGTACATTCTAGTGGTAATACATTTAGTATTTTGTGTTGTGCTTCAAGCTTCTTCTTCTTCCTTGTGTTGTTCATGTGCTTCCACAGACGTCTAACTCCAACAAAGTCATCTAAGAACTTCCTGGATTTAGGAGTTGAGACATAGACTTTAGAGTTACTAGTTCTATAGAAGAATCATATATTAATTCTATAACAATGTAATATGGGTAGATGGGGTAGATCCATTTATCTATCTACCTAAGAGTGAAGAATAGAGATCTTAGGTGAACTCATGTTCATTAAGCAAGCAAGGCAAGCATGTAGGCCAAAAACTCTAGAATGGCCAAGATACACAAAAAGGCAAGGTTTGCAGAGAGAAAGCAAGGCAAGTCTGTGGGTCAAATATTCAAGAGTGGCCAAGATATATGGAAAGGCAAGATTTGCAAAGAGTAAACAAGGCAAGGCTATAGTCTAAGTCCCTACAGGGAGTGAGACAAGGTTATATAGCAAGGCACGGTTTGTAATAAGTAAGCAATGTAAGGTTGTGGTCACGATTCTTAGTAAAGAGTGATTACAGAACAATGCAAGGTTTCCCTTTATTAGACATGGGATCAACAAGTTGTTGATTTACCCATTCAGATCCAATCCTATAAGGACATATTGGATTTTGAGATAGCAAGACTAGCACATTCTGATGTCATCCTTAGTAAGAAGTAGCATGCGAGGAAGAGACCAGTCATTGAATTTGCTTCACATGTTTATTAGTTTGAGCATGAGGGGAGGCAATTAATACTCCATGGAGAGTGAGATCTCCAAGAGATGCGATTAGTAAATGCTACCATTTTGCTCAAAACTGATTGTTGCTCTAGCACAATGGTGAGAACCACGTTAAGAAGCTCCACCTCCTTAATGTCAATCCGCAGAAGAGATAGGAGTGATATGAAGATCGTGAACGTGAGATATAGTGAGAGTGAAGGTGAGAAGCATGGAGATGCACACACACATACACACACACAACAAAGAGACAAGCAAGACACAATGGAAGGTAGGAAATCAACTCTATTGCTCAAGCTCTCAATTACAAGCTCACAATAACTCTAAGCTCACACTAACTAACCTCAAAAATGAGCTCTCTAGCTCTTTTTATAGATTCTAGACTAGTTTTGACCGATTTCACATCTAGTGACCGGCATAGTTAAAAAATAGGTCCTAGATGCTATTTGAAAGGGTAAACGGTGTCTAAAAATAACCAAAATTGATATGCTCATTCTACCTAAGCTCCTCAAGCTTGAGGACTCCTCGGCTTGCACAAAATGGATCTATAAATTACAAAAAGGGTTTTTCTATGTTACATATGGTACAAAAGTGATGAAAATCAATGTTGGAGGTTTTGAAAAGTATTTATAAAACATAATTCTTTGAAAAATGATTCGAGTGACTCCCTGCTTCTTCGTTCTGATCTATCTTCACATGCTTCTGCGTCTTCTATGCCTCTGGCTGCTGCCAACACCCCCCTCCCTCTCGCTTCTGTCGTCCTCGACAGAACCTTGTTGTGTGGTCTGTCGGATGTAGTTCTGTAGGAGTTCTTGAGCGAGGATGTGCTCTGATATTCGAATGCCTCAGGCCAGATCTGCCTCGAGTTTCTCCCAATCAATTGGTTGCGGTTCCTCTGATGGGGGGAGTTGATAATGCGTGGAATATACCATCTGTTCATAGGCAAATAATTGAAGTAAATGCGTAGGCCTGCTGATGAACACTTCTAAGTGATATTCCCAGAAACCGGTTGTGAACATTTCTTCGAAAGTCTGCTTATAGCACGCCGGTAAGTACTTGATTCTACAATGCCAGGCATAACACACCCGGAGTGATGGCGTTGTACTCATATCATAATCAAGATTTAGATTGTCGTGCTTGAAACCCGGGGTGCTCACATGGGGTGCCTTGACACGACGGAAGACTTTGAAAACCATCTGCATCATGTCAAAAATTTTGACAGTCATGTGTGCAGCTATATCATCCATATGTTTTAAGCGAGGGATCTAGTGGTGAATCATTGCCATCATGTATCCGACTATAGGTAGTCCGGTGGGTGGAGTGAAGTATGGGTAATTTAACCAATCCTGGCATTGCTTGTTGTTCTGTACTTTAATAGCGAATGCCTTCCAGGAGCGGCGACATGGCACTGGTCCCCAACATGGGTTGTATTTTAAGTGTAGAGGTGCCTTAACCCAAGTACTCATCATCTCTGGATAATTCTATAAGAGATCCTTGCGCCAATCTGGTTGATAGATTTCTCCGCGCTTCACATCTGTTGGCAAATCTTCAGGCTCAAACTGAGTAGCGTGAGAGGGTTTCTTGCATGTTTCTTTCTCTATGGCTAAGTGATATTCCGCCATTAACATGAAATAGGGTTTATACTGTAGCTCATGCCCAGAGATGTATCTACGAGGGGCCAAATGAGCAAAATAAGGGGACTATAAAATTCTTTCTTCAATCATTGGCATGGCGTGTAACTGCGCCTCTACCCTTGCGGAGTGGGTTGTTCCAAGTTCTTCTATCGTCTTCATCCATGCGGGAGTTGGAAGTTCGAAAGTCATCTGGCCTTCAGCTGTGACTCGTCCGCTTGGGATGGGTTGAGGTTCATAAGCTTCTTCAAAAGTTTCCTCCACCGGAATAGTCACTGTTTCTTCCTCTGCTGGTAGTTCCGGTGGGGAGTCTGGCCTGGCGGGTGCTTCATATACTGCTATCTGTGATTGAAGTGTTGACACCTGGGCCCGTAATGCATTAAGTTCCTCTACGATGTCAAGAGATGGGTCCGAAGGAGCTGGTAGTCCTTGTTGTACAGTTGCTCTTAACTGCAATATCTTGTGTTTCTTCCTTGAGCTTCTGGAACTCTTAGTTCATGTTGTCATATTCATCTAACAATCTGACGTGATCATCTAGTAACAATTTCATAGATTCTAAGGGCACGGCTTTAAAGCGACTGGGACTTAATGGTTGGTTGGGTTGATCTAGGTCAGCTTCTAAATTCTCTCTGTTCTGTTCTTGTAAACGTTGGTTTTCTTCTTTTGCTGCTGCCAAGTGTCATCTGAGTAAGCCCATGTTCCTAGTGAGCGTCGCATTGCGAATCGTCTGAGCCCTTAACAAATTATCAATATCTATGACGACCTCTTTGGTCTTTTCTTCACTTTCTAGTTCCAGTTTATGATAAGCCTCTCGTAGCTCTTGGTAGCGGGTGTTTAGTGAGGCATTCTCGATGGTCAGTGAATTTAGCTGCGACTGTAAATCATTGGTTGTCTTCTGCAGCTGCTGATAATTAGTTCCCAAAGATGTGAACTCATCTCTTACTTGAGTCATGCAGGTGAACATCTATCGGAATGCAGTATCTACAGTGGGTGATAATATTAACGATGTGCTAAGCGAAGATGCAGTGGGTGTAGATGCAAAGGGAATGGGGAACGGGGGTGGAAAAGTGGATGCCGTGGTTATTGGAGTGGGTGATAATATTAACGATGTGCTAAGCGAAGATGCAGTGGGTGTAGATGCAAAGGGAATGGGGAACGGGGGTGGGAAAGTGGATGCCGTGGTTATTGTGGAAAAAAGTGAAGTGCCTAAATATGATTGTGTCAAATACAAGATTTACAAAAGTTGAAGAGTAATTTATAGAGGGGTTCTCGTGTACTGCTTGGTGGAAAGGGGGAAGAGGAATTACGATGGGTCGGGGAGGTGAGACTGGGGAGAAGGTTAATGGAGGTGGGAAAGGGAAAAGGTGTCTTGGAGGTGTGGGAAAGGATGGGAAGGATGGAGGGGAAAATGGACTGGATAGAAACGTAGAAGTCCTAGGGGGTAGACTAGGTTGAGTGGGTGCGGGAATTGTGGGATGAATGGAAGTAAGGAAGGCTTCTGCTACTTCGCCGTGGAAAAAGGTGGATGTTCTGGGAGAAGGAGGGTGTATGGGGGAGACTGGATGGACGGGAGGTGAAAGAGGAGCGGTTGGAGTGGCAGGTACTTCGGTCACAACGGTGGTATGTACAGTAGTAGTGTGGGGTGGGGAGTCGACGAGGATAGCTTCTTTGGCCGTAGATCTTTCAAGAATTAGGCGTGCTTCCCTGGCCTGTTGGGATGACTGAGCACTTGTGGGTACACGAATGTATTTGCCTGGTTTTGATAGTAGTCGTACTCATCGGGGGTCATATTGCGGTAACGGCTTCCTCTGCAAATATCTTAATGCTTCGTTAGATCCCACTAATTTGACAAGTTCCCTGAAGCCTTTGATGTATACTTCTTCGAAATCGCCTGTGACGAGTTCTTGCTCTATTAGTGCTTGGCTCTCTTCCTCAGTTAACTTCTTACGTGCCCAAACCTTTTCCATAGTACGATATAACTTTTTGATTGCCAGCGTATAAGCTACTGCTTCAAATGTTTCTTCTTCATGTGTGCTCGTGTCACCTTGGGTGTCGGTTTGCTGTCCTTGTTCGCCTGTCTGCACATGTTCTTGGGAGTCATGAGTGCCTTGGATGGCTTCATCGTTGCCCTCTTCTTCATCTGTCTCTGTTCTTTCTCCATCCGAGTAGGATACTACTTGTCCTTGTTGTTGGTCCGGGGGAGTGGTAGGGTAGCTTGGACGTTCATATTCTTTAGAAAATATCTGGCCTTCAGAAAATTGAAATTCGTTTGAGAAAGCATCTGGCATTTCGAAATCAAGTTATCTATGGGCTCTGCTTCCAAGTTGGGTATCGGAAAAGAAAATGCTTCCGCACCAATAGTGGTGGGAACTTCTACTGTAGTGGTGGTAGGTTCCTGGATTGATGTTGCTTGTGAGGTAACTGCACTAGTAGTGCCTTCTGTAACGATAGGTCAAGATAATCATATGCGAATAGGTTGTACAATTACAGGGGCTTCCGTCGGAGACTGTTCTGGAGAGGGTTGCGATGATGGTGATTTTGGAACCTGGAGGCATGGAATAGTGCCTCTCATGCGCTTTCCTGCTCGTCCTTTGGTAGCTTTCTTAGCTTTCTTTGCTGTCCCTTTGAATGCTTTTAACTCCTCGCTTGTCATTGCACGCTCGATTGGCAAGTCGTATGCCAAACACATATAAATAATTCTCGTGAGAGCGCAGCATCCATTGATTACCTTCTTTCTTTCCCATCTGTGTTGTGCTAAGTACAACTGATCAATTATCAAGCTAGCCAGATCAACTGTTTGTGGTCCAGTACATGCTAAATAGAGTCCAAACCAGATACGCTTGTGGGGCATAGTGAATCGATCCTGAGCGGGGAAAGTGAAGTGCTGCATGCATATCCTTAATGGCTTAGAGAGCTCAGGTGTGATTGCTGAAATATCTTCCCACTTAGTAACATCCCCGCGTTTCATAGGCTCTGGAATTAGCCTTTCTCGCTTTGTTGGAGTGTGGGTTCCATGTATCTTAATAGCAGCTCTAATCAAATCTTTAGACAGATAAAACTTCTTATATGGTAGATCATTTACCAAAGACGGCAAAATGAATGTGCTTGGTATATCCTTGTTCTCTGAAGCTGTCAAAGTGGTTACTAGATAATAGCATCGGTAGAAATCTGGTTTAGGCAAAGGATCACTGAAATATTCTGTGAAGCCTGCTCTTGCCCAAACATGCGTTAAGTCTTCTGTATTCTATAGTCCTTCGAACTCTCTTGAGAAAAATTGGTACTTGCTCCAAGTACGGTGATCAAATGCGAAATTGGCCTCAAAAATGAAATCTGCATCCCCCAATGGTCCTGCTAGCCCTTGAAACCAATGAGAGTTGCGATGAATCTTCTCTGTATATCCCCTAGGAGGATCGTCGATCGGCATAGGTCCTGGAAATCCTTGAAATTCTGCTGGTTGAGCCGTCGGATGGGGTTCCGCGAGTAGTTCACCAATATTTGCCATGGGTACACTGGTGCCAGCTTCAGATGGTCCTTCTGCCTGCATGGTGAATGATGCAAGTGTGTAGCGGACCTGCTACAAAAGATTAACACATTAGCATGGAAATTAATAATGATCCCATTAAAGTGAGACCGCAATCCCTTTCCATAACCGATGTGTAAACTGTGTAGCCGAGTGTTGTGATATGGTTTATGGAATGATTTCTTGCAAACTAATGCAGGTCTCTAGACACCTACATGCTTTAGATGATGCATACATTTCTTGATGAGATGTTATTACAAGTGATGTTGGTTTATAGTGTGTGGATTTGTACGAGGTTCAGTCGTGAATGAGTTATTACAAGGGTAGTGTTTAGTCGGGGTGGGAGAAATGTTAGATAATGGGGTCGGAAAAATGGTCTGGATACGTTTCGGTATCCACTTCCTAAGAGTTTCTGAGCGGCCAGAATGTTTCTTTTGAGGGACAAGAGTTGAGATCGGATGTGGTGGTTTTGAGGGGTGAAAAGATTTCTGAGGGGTATATATTACATGGCTTGAAGGTTGAGCTATAATACACTGTTTCGGTACCCAAATCTGCGTGGGTGTGGGTCGATTTGTAAGGTACTTCTTGGCGATCTAAATTTGTCGAATGTTCGTACTCGTAGAAGAAGTTCAAGTAGACTTTGAATACTGACTCTACTTCTGCCTTGACTTCTTCTTGTCAATGTCTACTTTGTTGAATTCTGTTGGTGGTTTCTGCCCTTTTGGCACCCATATTTGTTTCGTGCCTCTTGCTTTATGATACTGATACTACTGCTTTCTTTGTGTCGTCTGATATTGTCATCCGCGTGGGTTCCTTTGTCGTGGTTGACTCCTTTGTGGTTGAGGTTGAGAGGTCGGATGGACACTCTGCTTTGGAAAAGAAGGGAGGTCCAACACTTGCGAAACCTACCCATTAGGAGGTGCTCCATTTTGTATCTTTAATCTAGGCCAGTCTACAGTAAGTGTGGAAGGATGGGCACTGCAGGGTGTTTTGCCCATGTGGACGCTGATGAAGTCCACCTGACCACTGATTGTCCCCATCTGTCCTGCAATTGTCCCCATTTGTCTGCTGATCATGCCCATTTGTCCGACAATCATCCCCATTTGTCCGCTGCTGGAAGACCGAGGGAAAATCTCTTGACAATCTTCTATCTGGCCACGATCCATCGCCAAGCTCTCATGGGTTGACTTTGGAAGGAGCGTGCTTAGCCGAGGGATTTGGCCAAATATCTTCCGGTCCTCCGTCGCAAGCGTTTCATAGGGTCGCGGGTCACATGCCTCAGGCGGAGGGTTGTTAGAGAAGTCAAGCGCTATCACTCACTTCTAATCTAAGGTTCCAATCTGTAAGGAGCCTTGTCTAAGATTTAGGTCCATTGAGTGATCGTATAGCCAATCTTGGCCAAGGATTAGGGGTTCTATCAGGTCGTTGTCATGGCACACTAGTAGTTTCACTGTCAAGGTCACTTCGTTTATGAGGATAGGAAGGTCCACCTCACCCATGCAAGGGTTTTCCATGCCTCCTAGCCCTATGAGGTATGCCTCAATTAGCTGCATTTCTATTCTTGAATCCTTATAGTGGGACCATCTAATTGTGCTAGTCGCAGCACCTGAGTCAATTAAAGCCCTGAGCTCTTGGCAAGGGTCACCGTGCTCTAGCCTGACTGTAATGAATGGTCTTCGGTCCACTATGCTAGGATGAGAGCTTGATTTTACTTGACACATGGCCATGGGGTATCTGGGTGTTGTTTCCCGAGGGTCATAATGTTCTCTCCCTAGTCTTTGTCTTCTTAACTTCATGCGCTTAATGCGTTCTATAGCTTCTGCCTGAGCTTCAGCTCGTATTCTATTTTCTTCCTCCTTATGCTTCTTTGCCAACGTGAGTCGTCTAAGCATGTCCTCAGTAAGAGGTTCCTGGTATAACCTGACTCTACAACCAATAATGTAATTAGGCATTATGTCTCCTTCTAAGGTGGCTATTTGTACTGCTCCACTTGTCGAGAGTCTGTTAATGATCATAGGTCCATAACCTCGCTTTTCTAACTTTTGTGTGTGTTGTTTCAACATATATACTAGGACTAAATCTCCTTCTTTCAAGCCTTTATCTTTCACATGCGCGTCGAAGTATTCTTTTGTCGCTTCTTTGCTGCATATATTTATGCTGTTGCTTTCAACCTGGTTTCTCCCAATTGTTCCAAGTCCATTATTCTTGCTGATAATTCATGGCCGGTCCACTGATGTTCTTGTGCAACCTTAAGGGTCGGTATCAAGAAGTCCAAAGGAAGCACAACATTCTGACAAAAAATCATCTGAAAGGGAGTTGCATTGAGTACGGTCTTGTAGGCCACTCGATATGCCCAAACAGCATGGTGTAACTGTTTGTCCCAGTCTGAACGTTTGTTGTTCACGAGTTTCGTCACTACGTTACAAAGGATCTTGTTAGTGCTTTCATCTTGACCATTGGCTTGAGGATGATATGGTGCGGATTTCTTGTGAATCACCATAAAATCCTGTAACAAATATTCAATGACTTGGTTTATAAAGTGAGTTCCTCGATCGCTCACTAACTCTATAGGCAGTCCATATCTTGTAAAGACATTTTCAAATAAGAATTTTGCAGTCGTGTGTGCATCATTCTTTTTTGTGGCTTTTGCCTCTACCCATTTGGTAAGATAATCTGTGGCAACAATAATGTATTCAGCATGAGTACCTTTTGTAGGGGGGTTAGTGGGTCCTACAAAGTCTATACCCCACTTAGAAAATGCACGTTCGCCCATCATGGGTTTCAATGGCATTTCATCTCTATGAGTAGGAAACTGAGTTCTTTGGCACACATCACATCTCTTGACATAGGTATGTGCATCCATGTGAAGAGTGGGCCACCATAATCCTGCAAAGAGGATGGCTTTGATGATCCTATCGGGTCCAAAATGACCTCCTGCAACACCTTGGTGTGCAGTCTCTAGTATGCTCAAGTAATCGCTTTCATGAACACACTATCTTAAATATCCATCTCGTCCTCGTTTGTATAGATTATCGCCAATAAGTGAATAGTCCTGAGCTTCCTGCTCTAGACTTCGTTGTCATGCTAAAGCCATTCCTTGAGGGAATGTGTTCGTCCTCAAGTATGTCACTAAGGGTTCACTCCATTCTGGTGTGAGAGACACGTGATATAATGTAGCATGTTCTACCGGTGGTCTTTCACAACAAACATGGCATTCTTTACACAACTTGTAGACATCTGCTTCCATCGAAGGCCAATAGACTCCTAGTCTATGTAGGGTCTGCAATGTACGATGTTTTGATTGATGTTGCTTCAATGCACCTACATGTGCTAATTGCAACCAATTTGCATGTTTCGATTCATCTACACAACAAGCAAGAATCTTTTGATTATCCTGTTTATATATACTTCCTGCTATGATTTGGTATCTTTGAGACTTGGTAATCTCTCCTTCCTTGATCCTTATCCTAGGATTCTTGGGTCCATATGTGAGAATAGGGACTATCAACTTAGCCCATTCTGGTGCTATCTCAAGGTTAAACAAGTATGCATCCGGTAATTCATCTGCTATCCCTTGAGGAGCTTCTCCTGTGGTTAGTCTCGAGAGGTGGTCAGCTCTAAGATGCGTCTTTCCTTTCCTGACTACTACTTAATCATACTCCATGAGTAATAGAAACCAACGTATTAATCTTCCTGTATGCTTATTGACTAAGTACAATAATGCTTGATGATCCGTAAAGAATTTGAACTTATTTGCCAACAAATAATGCCTGAATTTTTTTACTGCGTAGATCATTCCTAATCCTTCTCGTTCCGTAGTGGTGTAATTTCTTTCTGCTGCGTTCAACCGTCTGCTCGCATATGCTATGGGGAGATCTATATTACCTTCATTCGTGGGTTGTGCTAACACACATCCTATGGCATAGTTGGATGCATCCACATGTACATGGAATGGCTTACTCCAATCCGGGTTTGTCAATATAGGTGCTGAGCACAAGCATCGTTTGAGTTCATTGAATGAATTCTCACACTCATCTGTCCATTCAAAATTGGTCAAAAGAGAGTACAAAGGCTTGGCTATGATTGCATACATGTGTATGAATCGTCTATAATAACGGCAATGACCCATAAATGCCTGTACCTCTTTCATGTTAGTTGGTCTAGGTAGATCGGCAATTACCTTCACTTTTTCTTCATGCGTCGAAATTCCATTCTTCTACACAATGTGTCCTAGAATTTTGCCTTGTCTGACCATGAAAATGCACTTTTCTGGGCTCAAACAAACCTGATATTCTCAACATTTGTCAAATACTTGCCTTAACTCGGGGATATGTGTCTGTCTCACATTCGAATGAGCACATAAGTCATCGACATAGACTTCCAAATTCTTGCGTAAGAATTCCTTAAAGACATGACACATGAGTCGTTGGAAAGTAGCGGGTGCATTTGTTAAGCCAAATGGCATCACACGAAATGCAAATATGCCCCATTCTGTGGCAAATGCCGTCTTGTGTTGATCTTCTGGAGCAACGAATACTTGATTATAGCCTGAGAATCCATCAAGAAAGCTGTAAACTTCCTTGCCCGTGACTCTTTCCAATAGATGTTCCGTGATAGGAAGAGGATAACTGTCTCTAATCGTGGCGGCATTAACTTTTTTAAGGTTAATACACACGTGAAATTTTCCATTCTTCTTGGGCACAACCACAATGGGGGATACCCATTCGGTATGCTCAATTTCGTATATGAATCCTGCTTCTATCAAGCGATCTATTTCTTCTTTAATCTTCGCAGCGTAGTTATCATTGTACGTGTATGGTTTCTGTTTTGTAGGTTTTGCATATGGAGTCATAGGGATTCTATGAGAACATATATCCGGGTCTACTCCTTTCAAATCTTTGTAACTCCAAGCGAACACATCTCTATATTCGTGCAATAGGGCAACTAATTCTTCTTCTTCTTCAATCGTCAAATCCTGCCCTATGTAGGTACATTTTTCTTCTCCTCCTTCTATGGCCACTATGATTTTTTTTGGTTTTCTCTCTGTTATCATATACTTCTCCAATGTCAGCTTTTCTGTTAGGCATTCGTAGCATGATTCGTCTATCTTCTATTTCATATTTCTTGAAGTTCTTCGGAACCTCAAACAAGGATTCTTCTTCTTTTGGCATGGTTTCTTTCTTCTTTCTTTTCTTGCCTTCACTCTTGACAGTCACTTGTGTAGCTAACCTCACCTCATTTGTAATTTCTTCATGTTTCTGAGGATGAGTTTCTACTTCGTAGAGATATTCTTCCTCTGATACAAATGGAGGGTCCATTATTATTGACTATAAGTCAAATTCACTCGCATCCTCAAATGCATCAGTGCTAAGTTCACATTCTTCTAAAATTGAATCACACATGATTGGCTCTATCGTGAAAACTGAAATGTCATAGCCATCCTCATCACAGTGGGGTGTCCATTGTTCTTCATTGATGGCTACATCCATGGTTGCTAGGATTTCTGCCCAACCATGAGGTTCAAATTCTTCATATGGAAATACTACAGGTGCCTACGCTGGGTCTTGAAGAATTCGTGGATGTTGTTCTGAACCTAAAGTCCTGGCTTCTAACCGCTCTTCCTCTTGTTTTGCTACTTTACACATCCATAGATGAGTGTCCTCGTGCAACCATGAGGGGTCCGACTCTAATGAGTGTACTGATTCTGTTTCTTCTGGTGTCTTATGGATGGTATTCCATTGTATTGGGGGTACATCTTGATGTGAATAGTCTTTAAGATTGACTTTTGTAGTCACTCCTAAATGTTGCAAGTACAAAGAATTAGTTTCCCAGTCTTGTACAATTTGCAACTGATGCATGAATGGTCGTCCTAAAATCATCTCATAAGCATGATTTTTACTAAAATGACAAATGGCAAAAGTATGTTCAAACTCTACACCACGTGGTGAGAGATATGCCTTCTAGTAAGCCTAAGGGTTTTTCTATGTGTCCGTTAGCCATTTGTAGCTTCATCCTGGTGGGTCTTAATAGTGGCTTACCCCAACGTTTCCATAAAGCGGTGGCTACTCCGGCTCCTGAATCTAAGATGGCTTTGGTGGTGTAGCCCTGATGGGTTATTGGAAGATAAGTGTTACCTTTCTCTCCTTTGCTTACATCTCCGATCTTTTCTACTGGTATCTCTGGTACCTTCTTGTGTGTTTCTATCTGTGAGGGAGTAGTAGCAACCTCAGGGACTTGATTTGCTACATGTTTCCACAATTCTGGTTTAACCTTCAGCAATTCCTCTAGAGTAATGTGACATTGCACTTTGGTGTTCTTGATCACTTCCGTGTTTATAGGGATCACTGATTCTTCATTCCTCACTATTATCGTGGGTGCTCTCATACTAATAGACTTAGCTTCCCAAGGTCCTATGAACTGAGGTAATTCTTGTAAAGAATTAGATTCGAAACCTATGTGTTCACTCAGTTTCTCCTCCTCTACATCATCATAAATAGAGGGGATGTCTTGGGGAAATTGTTCCTGCAATTCGTCTATTTCTTGAATAGGAGGATGAGTTCTTTGTTCTTTTCTCCATTTCTCTTCTTGAATTTCTCTTAGGAATTCATGTGAATACCTATGTATGGAAGACAGGTTGACTTGACTTTCTGTATTGGATACCTGAGACAAGGATGGTGTGTTTCTTTCCTGTGTCTCCGAGGCAATAGGGTTCCTATGCTGATTCTTTTTCTGCCTGCTATCAATCAAGTATTCTAGCCTCTCCATTAATCCTTGAAAGTGTAGTTCAGGTTTTGCCATGTTATTCCTATTAAGATATCTAGAGGCTTCAAACATAGCTTGTGCTAATTCTACCATCTTCATGCAGAGTTTAGTCCGCTCAATTTCTAAGTCTGCTCTTGGGTAGTTCTTACTCATTTCTGCTATCTGGGGTCCTTCTTTTAATCTTGCTTGATACACATGAAACATCATGTCTAGGTTTTCTGGTATGGGTTCCACTAAAACAGATCTTGATCTCTGAGCTGGGTTCTCCTGATGTAATTCGTGTGAAGTCAATTCTAGTATTTTGGCTCTACATTCCTTTAAACTTCCTTCCAACTCAATTATCCTTTTACTCCACTTTCTCTTAATCCTTTCTCTGGAATCTTTCCAAGATTTCGTTTTTTTGTTGCTAGACTCTCCAACTTCACTAGTTCCGGCTATTTTCTCCTAATTAAGCTGTTGATTCTGTAGCAGCGCCTGGGCTCTTGTTATAGCTTGGATAGGCACGTATGTAGGGTTGGATCCATCTACATTGTGCACAATACCTATCACGTTGATCGGTGTCACATTTGACACATTTGCAAGGTTCTTAGGACAATCTTTGATGACATGTTATTTACCACAATCGGCGCAAAAGCCTTGTATGTTATAATATTGAGACTGTCCTGCTATTGGAGGATGTGGAAAATCCTTTATGAAATGATCTCCTTGGCACCTAAAGCATGGTCCTCTAGGGCCCTGTGGTCTCTGTTGTCTCAATTGGGGCCGTGGATTAGGGTTTGTGTACATCACATTAGCGTATTCGGGCTCCCAACTAGGTTCCATTGGTGGACTATCATACTGATATGTTTCCACATGTTATGGTGACTCTGAGTAGTATGCAGATGGACTATCTACATGAGTAGAGTCAAAACTGTTTGAGTTTGGATCACTGTCAGTAATTAGGGGTGAAATGGGAACTAAAGCCCTATTGAGGTTTTCTTCTGCAGCAGCGTATTTCACTGAGATGACATTAGCTGGTAGGGGTGGCTGCTGAGCTAAAACAGGTTGTGGTCGCTGTTGAGCCTGATATGGATACTTTTGAGGAGGCCTATAGTAATGAGGGTGAGCATTGTATTGACCTTGATACCTACCTGGTTGCGGGTATGCTTGCGGGTAGTTCTGTCTCACTGCCTGTTTGTTGTATGGACAGTCTTGAGCAGTGTGATTTGTGTATCGTCTCTCAATCGTACAGTATTGGCCACTAGGGTTGGCTTGCGGTTGTGTTGCGTTGGGACACACATTTGCCAAATGATTTCCACCACAGGTGTAACAACGTACGTTAGTTGTTAACTTGGGCATCTGTTTACTAGAAACTCCTAGTTTCTGGGCCACTTTTTCTAGTAGGTCTTCTATCGAGCTAGAAAACTTCGTGGATGCTAGAGATGAACAATCTGAATCCTTATAGACCTTTGAGAGTTCCAAATCGTCTCCTAAGTTGTCTTCAATGTCTATGCAAATTCTTACACATTACTCTAGCATTCTGGGTTCCTTCAAGTACACATAAGAGCATAGTTTAGAGCTCAACAAGCCGTCTAAAAAATATGACACTTGCTTGGCCTGTGAGGGTAACTCTTGCATTGGACACCTTTCAACATATTGTCTAAACCTACGTCCTCCAAGTCTAACTGTTTCTTGAGGGGTCTGTTTGAAGCTATGAATCAACGAAGACGTATCATGTGTGATCCCACTTTTAGAGAATTCAGTGATGAATGACTCTAAAAAGTGATGGATGTCTCTAAATTGCCTTTGTTGCAATGGTTGAAACCAAGTTAAAGCTGTATTCTTTAACGTTAGTCCAAATGCGTTATATTGCGTGAACATGTCTTCGACTTGTTCTGCCCGAAGCACTTGCTTAAATTCTGCAACGTGGTCATAGGGATCTCCAGTCCCATCAAAATAATTTTTCATGGATTTTACTAATTGAGTGGGTCTTAGTATTCTTGCGTGTTCACGTGGTCTAGGTAGAGGAAAATCATCTCTACCACCTGGCATTCTTTCTCTTTCCACTCTGTCCTTGTCTATGGTGGTTCTATCTCTCCCTATGGGATGATTGAAACTTACTTCCGGTCTTTCTTTGTTTTTCTCTCTTTGATTACCATGGGCTGAGGATGTTCCTGCCCCTTGTTGACTCATTGTTGAGCCCCAGCAGGTTGGAACCAGCAAAGTCAAGACAAGAGGTATTGTAGAGAAGTATTTTGGATAATTCCCTTAAGGTCAAGGGTGTTCAAAGTAATCGGGAAGGTTCAGGTGAATCCCCCCTTTGTGCAAAAGTAAAAACTTAAAAGGAAGTGAGAAGTTGTGTGAAGCGGCAACGTACGCACAGGTGAAAGTATGGGCCCCATTAAAATTTTAATTTTTTATCTAAAAGTTACTACAATACAAAACAGTTAGTGGTTGGCTGTCGTTGAAGAGGACAATCTTGGGACAAGGGAAGGCAAAGATTCCAGTGCAGTTAGGCGCGTACCGGATCAACACACTTCAAGAGAGAAGCAAAGGTTATTCAAAAGGAGGAGGCAGAGAGGAGAAGAAGGGGGCAAGAAGAGAGTGAAGAATCACTGGTGTGCGACGACCCCAGGAAGTGAAAAGTGAAGAGTGAAAGAAGTGTAGCTAAGGAGGTGTGCAGAGAAGGTGAAGGGAGATTCCAAGAGTCTCAAGGTCTGTGTGTGTGCCGCGAAGGTATCCATTCCTCAGCTTGGTGGGAGCTTAGTGCAAGGTGTGCACAAGGGAAGCGTGAAGCAAGCGAAGGACTGGTGCAGAAGAGGCCGCTGCCAGAAGACTTGAGATAATTGGTCTTCTGTAACTGAGCATTCTCTGTAGTTGTATTTAGTTATTGACTTGGATTGTATTTGGTCTTTGTAATTGTTCGATATAATCAACCTTCAAGATTTCCATTGCGTACTCCTCTACAGAGGTTTTCAAGGTTATTCCACTTTCATTATCTTCTTTTTCTCCTACAAACCCTCAAACTCCTTCTTGTCCAAGAAACCCCCAACAAATTTGGCACGCACGGTGGGACCTCCAAGGAGATTTGAGCTTAGGAGAAGGTCAATTACAATTGGAGAACAATACTCCAGTGTCGACATTAACACTTCAGTGGACTACTAAGAGGTACATACTTATACCAAGTGTTTCATATTAAGTAGACTATGAATAGCTCATGACCGCAACCCGGTCACAAACCTTGAGGGTCAAGTGCAAGCAGACAAGAAGAAAGGCGGTCAGAGGATCATCGAGTCCACTTTCATCAACTTCATCTGTAGGAAGCATGGCAGGACAAGTAGACCTAGAAACCTTACTCTCCAGATTAAACATAAAATTTCCCTCTTTCAGAGGTTTAGCCCATGAGGATCCAGATGAGCACATTCGAAGATTTCTTGCATTATGCAAGACTAGAGGTCTAATGGGTAGGGAAGATGCTTTCTTGATACTTTTCCCTGCCACATTGGAAGGTCTGGCAGACAAGTGGTTTAGCCAGTTTGTTGAAAACCACTTTACCTCTTGGGATTTGATGAAAGAGGCCTTCAAAAATCAGTTTCAGCATGGCAACACGGCGGAGATCATTATAGAAGAGTTAGAAAACTTGAAATTGGTTCCAGGAGAAAAGTTCCCGGAGTTTGTGACCAGGGCCAAAGCCCTAATGGCTAAACTACCGGATCCACCACACGACTTCTTTGTCAAGAAGTGGTTAGCCAAACCCCTACCTGTGGTCACCCAATGCAAAATAAAAGAGTTGGTGTTACCTACGGCCCCTGTTGAGGAATTCATCAGTACGGCCACACGCTTGGAGCAGATAAGGCACCAATATGGTGCAACTTCTTCCCAACCAACCTATGGTACAGAACTGGAGGACCCAGTGATCCAGTTAAGAAGAGAGCTAGAGGGCTTAAAAAGGAATAAGCCTTTCACAGAGGAGGAGACTGCTGTAGCTCAGCTGAGAAGAGAGATTGAAGTACTCAAGCTCCAAAAGGAAGAAGAGGCCCAAGCAGAAGAATTAGCTGAGCTGAGACAAGAATTGCAGGAACTCAAAGGAGGCAGAGAGGAGAAGAAGGGGGCAAGAAGAGATTGAAGAATCACTGGTGTGCGACGACCCCAGGAAGTGAAAAGTGAAGAGTGAAAGAAGTGTAGCTAAGGAGGTGTGCAGAGAAGGTGAAGGGAGATTCCAAGAGTCTCAAGGTCTGTGTGTGTGCTGCGAAGGTATCCATTCCTCAGCTTGGTGGGAGCTTAGTGCAAGGTGTGCACAAGGGAAGCGTGAAGCAAGCAAAGGACTGGTGCAGAAGAGGCCGCTGCCAGAAGACTTGAGATAATTGGTCTTCTGTAACTGAGCATTCTCTGTAGTTGTATTTAGTTATTGACTTGGATTGTATTTGGTCTTTGTAATTGTTCGATATAATCAACCTTCAAGATTTCCATTGCGTACTCCTCTGTAGAGGTTTTCAAGGTTATTCCACTTTCATTATCTTCTATTTCTCCTACAAACCCTCAAACTCCTTCTTGTCCAAGAAACCCCCAACACTCATGTTTACGTTTACTCGAGTTGGAAGGAATACCAACTCACCTCTCCATGTGTATGTATTTCTAGCGTGGTCTGGTACTACAAATACTCTTTCTGAAGTTTCATCCAAGTATACCACCTTTCCAGGTGTATTCGGGTCCTTGAACTCGTAGATTATGATGGAGCCTACCTCGCTAGGTTGTTCCGTTCTTCTCCTACTAGTTCTTTTCCTTGGGATTTAACTTCCGTCTTTAATTGAATTACATCAAACTCATTCGTATTGTTTGGCTGAGTACTTATGATGTACATCGTTCCTTCCTTGTCTATGTATGCGTCTCTCTCGAATTTCACCACTGGACGTTCCAATCCAATGGGTTGATCCGGGTTATGCATTTGCACTACTTGTCTTCGCAAACCATCATCATAGATGCGAGCACCTAAGCGGTTGGTTCGGAGAAATTCTAATTGAGTTCTATAGGGTCCTTCGGGTCTTTCTAAATATGCTACGTTTGACCCTCCTTCTGGTCTCTCCATGCTAAAAGCCATTTCTGATTCACTCGTTTCTGAGCTCTCGTAGGAGTAATTACTATTCATTGTTGAGCCCACGATCGTGTAGTAGTTCCTATGCTTGCTTCTGATGATCTAAGACTTCGTCGGTCTGACTTACCTATATGTTTGCCCGATCTAAGGTTCATGAATTTACTTCCTCTGACCGTTAATATTCCTTGTTTTTAATTGCTTGGTTCTTTTTAAATTCCTTTAGATTCTTGTCTTATCTCAATGTATGCGTCAGGAATCAACTTTCTGTGGTACTTTCGAGTTCTCGTTCCGTCAGACTTATGTTCTTTCCTTTAGGTTTTCGTCTCACACACCTTTACTTTAGTCTTGTACTTGAAAAGTTAAATCTCTTGAACTTGATGCGTTCCTAGCGTCGTTAATCCACAATGCTAATCGTTTAGCTTAAGCTAATAATTGACTGAGGGGGTTGAGTAATCTTCCAACCTCGAGTCAGCTTTGTTGGTTGCCCTGTTGCCCAAGAAGCCTCGCTTCCCAAGCCCTACGTTCTTCACTGCCTTGCCTTGATTGCCCTTGATTGCCTTGCTAGACCTATAAAATTCCAATGTTTAGACCAATTCACAATGGATGATCAAGCACTTGAGTATATACACCTTTAAATGTCCTTCCCTTTTGCCCAAAATTTCAATGCTGCCCCCTGGCTTTCTAGTCCCGACTGTGTCAACCTCAAATTATCCTCTCTAAAAACAATGTATTCTTTTTGAAAAAAATAGTTGAGGTCACGTAGTACTCGTAAAGAGCTTTCTAACGAGCTATAAAGCTCGAAAAACAGACTTCGGATGAAAAAGATATGAGCGTTCAGGCCCCGGGGGGTAAAAACTGATAAACATATTTTTCTCCAAATATGAGCTAAGGGGTCTCCTACGAGCTTAATGGTCCAAAAGTTTGCTTAAAATAGCCCCAAAATTGGTCAAAAAATCAAACCCTAAAAATTGCATTTGGGGTGGACAATCGCGATGGTCTGGGAACAATCGCGATGGTGTGAATGAACCGTCGCGATGGTATAATCAGTGAGCAATCGCGATGACATCGGTCAATGGTCAACGGGACAATCGCGATGGCGTGAGCCCATCGTGATGGCGTGGCACAATCGCGATGGTTCGAAGATGCGAACTGTCGCGATGGTCAGGAATGAATGATCACGATGGTCCAAAAATGAACTATCGCGATGGCGTGAATGTGAACAATCGCGATGGTGTGAATGAACCGTCGCGATGGTATAGTCAGTGAGCAATCGCGATGGCATCGGTCAACGGTCAACGGGACAATCGCGATGGCGTGAGCCCATCGCGATGGTCACAAAGCACGATGGCGTGAGCCAATCGTGATGGTTCAAAAGTCGAGGCGTCGCGATGGTCTAAGGTATCATCACGTTGGTCTAGCTTGCCACGTGGCAACATCGGCGCGATGGCATGAGCCAATCGCGATGGCGTGGGGTCGACGGGATCGTCGCGATGGTCCAAGTGAACTGTCGCGATGGCTCAAGTGAGCCGTCACGATGGTGCGAGACCGTCGTGATGGTCCGACCGAGCCGTCACGATGGCGTGAGCCAATCGCGATGGTGTGACACAATCGCGATGGCGTGACCCAATCGCAATGGTCCACCAAAATGCAAATTTTGCAAATGCAAGTGTGGATTCGTGGATGCGCTTGTGTCGCCTACCTCCTGGTGTGCTCGCTTACCAAAAATGCCAAACTTGGCAGACCATCGCGATGGTCTGACACACACGGCAGATTTCTGACAGAAAGTGAAATTTTACCTTTTGCAAGCTTTTCTGATGCTCTAGAGCACTGTACCTGCAAGAAAACTCAAAAACACAATAGCACATGCAAGCACAAAAGCTCTCTCTCACTCTCTCGCATGCGCAAATGAGGGGAAATGAGGAGAATGGGTGGATATGGTGAATTTTTTGATTTTTTGGAGTGGAAGATGCTGATGCGGTGATGAAGATGGAGTGTGGGGAAGGTGAAAAACACTAAAAACTAACTAAAAACAACAACAAAAACTGAAAATTTTACCTTCCAACGCCACTTTTTGTTATACTCTTACCATCACACATTCGTCCTCGACTCGATCCCCGGCAACGGCGCCAAATTTGGTGTTGCTCTAGCACAATGGTGAGAACCACATTAAGAAGCTCCACGTCCTTAATATCAATCCACGGAAGAGATAGGAGTGATATGAAGATCGTGAACGTGAGATGTAGAGAGAGTGAAGGTGAGAAGCATGGAGATGCACACACACATACACACACACAACAAAGAGACAAGCAAGACACAATGGAAGGTAGGAAATCAACTCTATTGCTCAAGATCTCAATTACAAGCTCACAATAACACTAAGCTCACACTAACTAACCTCAAAAATGAGCTCTCTAGCTCTTTTTATAGATTCTAGACTAGTTTTGACCGGTTTCACATCTAGTGACCGGCATAGTTAAAAAATAGGTCCTAGACGCTATTTGAACGGGTAAACGGTGTCTAAAAATAACCAAAATTGATATGCTCATTCTACCTAAGCTCCTCAAGCTCGAGGACTCCTTTGCTTGCACAAAATGTAGCTATAAATTACAAAAAGGGTTTTTCTATGTTACATATGGTACAAAAGTGATGAAAATCACTGTTGGAGGTTTTGAAAAGTATTTATAAAACATAATTCTTTGAAAAATGATTTGACTGACTCCGTGCTTCTTCGTTATGCTCTGTCTTCACATGCTTCCGCGTCTTCTATGCCTCTGGCTGCTGCCAACATTGATTGTAAGTTTATTTATTTTCTTTACTTTGTGCATTTGTCATGTAGTATGATGGATTCATGCAGTCATGGAGACTCTAGTTGGAATGTTTTAACACTTTCAAAAAAAGTGAGAGCAGAATTCCAAGAGTTGTTCCTAAAAGAATTACCTTCTACTTTGCCTCCTTGCAAGAACATAGAGCATAGAATCGAATCGGTACCGAGAGTGAGTCTGACTGCTCGGCCACCATTTTGAATGAGCTTGTAGGAGGAGAATGAAGTCCGCAAGGTTGTGGATGAGTATTTATAGAAAGGGTCGGTTAGACCCAACTATCCTTTGTGGCATCAGTTCTTCTAGTGAAGAAGAAACATGGATTTTATAGGATGTGCATCAACTATCGAGCACTCAATAAGATTATTATCAGACACAAATATCCTATGCCTAGGATTAATGATCTTTTAGATGCTCTAGGTGGAGCCGTTGTATTTAGTAAAATACATTTCACAAATGGCTACCATCATATTAGAGTAAGAGATCATGATGTACATAAGACTCAGTTAATCTAGAGAAGGCTTAGTGGTCTCTCCTGAGGATAGAGTACCCAAGGCATGTGGTATTAGCAGATGGGGTTTAGATGGATCCCAAGAAGGTTCCAATTATATTATCTTGGCCTACTCTTCAAGATGAGGGGCAGTTACAATCATTTTTAGGACTTTCCAGTTTCTATAAGAAATTCATCTCTTCATATTCGTCGATAGCAGCACCTATGATGAACTTGCTTCTAGGCAAAGTTCTATCTGCATGGAAGCAAGAGCAACAAGAGAGTTTTGATACTTTGAAACAAGCTGTTTCATAGGCTCCTACACTCAAAGTGGTAGATCCACAAAAACCCTTTGAGTTAGAGATAGATGCTAGTGGCATAGCCATAGGGACAATTTTGAGCCAAGATTGTAGGCAAATAGCTTTTGAAAGCAAGAAATTGACAAGCACACAATGCAACTGGTCAGTGCATGAACAAGAGTTGTATGTAGTGGTATATGCACTTAAAGTCTAGAGACACTATCTTTATACTGCAAACTTTAAGGTATACATAGGTCACCATACACTTAAGTATTTTTGTAGTCAGTCAGATTTTCGAGACAGACAAGCTCGTTGGGCTGAGCTCATGCAAGAATTTCACATGGAAATCCTGTATAGAAGAGCAAAGAGAATATAATTGCTTATGCATTATCACGAATAATGTATCAAATGAGCTTTACAATTCTAGAATGCTCATTCCTTCAAGAGATAAAGGAAGCACGGGTGGAAGATCCACATTTGTCTGAGCCATCAATGATGACTCTATTATAGGAGATTGGACAATTCCAACTATTTCTTCCCCTAGTAGAGGGAACAAGTCCATTCCGTATTCCAATTTCTCACTGGAGAATGGAGTAGTTAGACGAAAAGGAAAGGTTTGCATACCAGATCCTTGGGATTTGAGAAGAAAATTCAGGCATGATAACCATGATGTGCCTTGCACAGGACATCCAGGTGTTGACAAGATAATACAACTTGTTAGAAGAACATTTTGGTGGCCTGGTTTAGCTAGAGATGTCCACACTTATGTTCAACAATGCTTTATGTGTCAAGTCAACAAAGCAGAAAGGGTAAAGAAACCAGGTTTTTTGCATCCTTTACAAACAAGATCACAACTGGGATAGTGTATCCATGGACTTCATAGTCGGATTACCATGGACCCAAAGGAAGCGGGATACTATCCTAGTTGTGGTAGACAGATTGAGCAAGATGGCTCATTTCATATCCATGCAGGAGATGATAGAAGCTCCGTAAGTGGCAGAGTTTTTTTATCCAGCATGGCTTCAAATTGCATGGGTTACCGACATCCGTAGTTTCAAACAAGGATGTCAGATTTACAAGATACCTTTGGAAGTTTGTGTTTGACAAATTGAAGGTGTCATTAAAGATGAGCAGTGGTGATCATCCTCAGACAGATGATCAGACTGAGTGGGTCAAACAAATTTTAGAGGACATGTTGAGGGCATATGTGTCTAAGAGATAGACAAATTGGGATAGTTATTTTCCACTAGTTGAGTTTGCTTATAACAATAGGCCTCACAAGGTGATAGGTATGTCTCCTTTTGAGATGAACTATGGCATGAATCCCAATACCCTCAATACCATAGACATGCCAAAGAAATGTCCTAGTGCTTTAGAGTTCTTAGCGAATGTCCAAGCAAATTTAAAATAGCTAAGCCAAGATGGAGCAAGCCGCTGATAGGGCTAAAGAGTATGCTGATATACAGAGATCTCCTAGATTCTTTGAGGAGAGAGATAGAGTTTTTCTTCAAGTACCCGCTAGATCTACTTCACTCTCTACAGGGAAGTGTAGTAAGCTATCACCAAGGTTTTGTGGACCTTGGAAGATAGTTCAAAAGCTAAGTGAAGTTGCAAACCGATTAGAGCTTCCTCCAGATTGCAAAGTTCATCCAGTGTTTCATGTCAGTAAACTTGGGAAGTACATCTCTAGGGAGTATAATCTAATAGAAGGTATTGTTTCTTTGCAAGAAAGTGATAACATGGATCATTCTCCAGATAGCATACTAGATCAGAGGCAGAAGCGATTGAGGAATCATGTCATCTAGGAGTATCTAGTGGCATGGAGAGGATTAGCACTTACTGACTCTACTTGGGAATCAGAAGCTCGAGTTTGCATGTACTTTACCTCATTGATCATTGAGGACAATGATCTTTAGAAGGGGGAAAGAGTGTTAGACATTAATCCACAGGGATTAGTCCATTTTATCCACAAGTCCATGTGTGTGAGGCACAAGGGCCACCTAGCCAAGGTCCCAATCTCGAAGGATACCCTAAGGTACATTGGTAGTAATGGGAAGTGCTTGGGTAGTAATGGGAATAAGTGTTGCATGATGGCCACATGTTCACACTAGACTATTCCAGATCATTGCTATTTTTAGAGTACATCATTGCTATTTTTAGAGTACAAGAGTGTATATATGGATGGGAGGAGAGTACACACATCATTCAAGTGATTTCCAACACGAAACGACCTTATCCTCTTTTTGAATTCATTGTGGATTCATTGCTTCACTTCCCTCCTAAGTTGTTCAATTGGGTCCGGGCCAGTGGCATAATTTGCTTGAATTTCACCTTCGAAATGCACTATGCCTGCCTCAATGCGAGAAGCGACCACCACAAAGTCATTCAATGTGGCATCCAGTCTTAGTGATTCTTGAAGCTTCTATTGAGAAGACCTAGGGAGAGCCTTCTTTTTATCCACTTTTTTTTTACCAGAAATCTTCCTGGAACATGCAACAAACGAGAAATGAGTGCTTTAGCATGTGTACAAACTTCATGGAAGGATTAACTTGGCTGGAACTTCAAATTCTCTAATTGATCCAAGGCTCGCGCAGAAGAGTTGCTTGACCAAAATGTTTGACAGAAGGAAGTCTTCACGGCCTCCTAGGAGGTGAAGTGCCCATCCGCATGTTGTTTGTACCATTTGTGTGCAAGTCCGTCTAAGGTAGAAGCGAACAATACTAGCATGGCATCCTCCCAATGTTGGAGCCCTTGTCCATGACATAAGGAGATAAAACTCCTTACATGATCATTTGCATCTTCATGTACTAAACCTTTAAAAGTAGGGAACTTAATATTTAACATAGAGAGTAGATTTGAGAGGTCTTCCATTGGCACCTGAGTTCCTTTTGAGGTGTTTGAAGCAAAATCAAGGGTCCTTCTAAGCTTCTCTTTTGAAAGCAGTGTAGAGGCTAAATCAATGGAGAAATTTAAAGGTAGAGTGTTGAATTGATCGGATGAAGGTTTAGTTTACTTCTTGAGGTTCTTATCTACATGAAGAGGCTCCCTATCTGCTCTAGTATCGTTCATGTACCCACTCATAGGACAAAAAATCAAGAGAAACACTATAAGAAACAACTGCTTATTGCATTACATACCTCATACACAACATGCAAGGATCTCGCCAGCCTTACCAAACTATAGTAGAGGCCATCAAGACCACAATCTAAGTACTCCTTCTACTCAAGGGGGATTCTTACTTAGGGAAGTATACACTGTGACATGTCTTTGTGCAAGATTAGAACTTGATAGTGAAGCCATAATGATGGAAAAATTACAAGAAATCAGATGAGAAAAGCCTAGTTTCTTAAGACTCAAAATGGTTATAGTAAGTCAAAATAATCCAAATCAGCATTACAAGTGGGCTAGTAGCCACTGTAGAGGCTAGAGCTTGACTACACAAAAATCAATAACCAAAAGCATCTGAAACAACAAAGTACTCTCTACAAGAGAAATGCAATAGACTCCAATTGAGATACATTAAGCCAGACTACTCAATCACATTTTCATGCTAACTGCCACACAATTGAGAAGCCACCACTCTATGTAGTCACCATAGAGTGGCCTCGGCACACAATGGGGAGAATTGCAACATAGTGTAGAGGGAAACCAAGAGATAACTCAACAAAGAGATAGATATTAGAAAAAGATGCTAGATGATAGATGGGAAAAATGAGTGCCAAGATTCTTCATATTTACACTCCAGATACCAAGTGGAGTGGCCTTGCCAAGTCCAAACATTTATTGTCACATGCACCAAACTAATGAGACTGATGCAACGTGGGATAATTTTGGCACTGGTTGCCAACCCCTTTTAGGTCCTCCAATTAGATCTTCTAACACTACTAGGCCTTGCAGTGGCTTTCCTTGCATTTATTAATTACACTTTAACCATTTACTAAAAGTCTAGGAAAATTTACCCCATGTCGAGTCGGATGAGCGATCATACTCTCACCCAAGGTAGTCATGCCAAAAGTGGGTGGAGGTGGCACCTGTTTTGGTAGTACCAAAAAGAGGTGGAGGGGGCACCCTCTTTTGGTAGTGTGGCACTTCTAGGCCACCCAAGGTCTATGTTCTTTACCCTTACACATATGCATTTTACAATGAGTGTAACTTCTTCCAAAAAATTAATCTCCATAGATTGATAATTTCCCACTTAAAGCCTTAGAGTGAAACCATGCCTTCGTAGTGTAGCCTTCCTTACCTTAGCTTGAATACATGCCCATGAGGATCATGCCTTTGATTCAAAATTGTAGAAGTCCTTGGATAGTCATAATGAGAAAGAGGAGAAGCCGCCCCAGAATCTCCCAATGATAAAAGCACATGGTGGAGTCATCCTAGGAGGAATGAATTCGCCTTGTGGAAGCCGATCACCCATTCATGAACATATAGGGACTTGCCCCTTGAGAACAATCATCTTGTTGCATGGGTGGAGTAGTGACCATAGCAGGAGACAAGTGGGGTAGCGGCCTCGCCATTGGTAGCCAGAGGAGGAGTTGTCACCTTCATCAATGGTACATAGTGGTGGGGTAGAGGCCTCACCCTTGTTAGCTAGGGAGGGGATCTATCCTTCATTACTAGTGCATAGTGGTGGAGTAGAGGCATCATCCTTCATAGCC
Source organism: Ceratopteris richardii (assembly GCA_020310875.1). NCBI lineage: Eukaryota > Viridiplantae > Streptophyta > Polypodiopsida > Polypodiales > Pteridaceae > Ceratopteris > Ceratopteris richardii. Next base: position 86,569,305 of record CM035442.1, on the reverse strand, counting down.
AAAGGAGGAGATGTCACCCATGAAGCTTGAAGGTAGATGGTGGATGAGAGTTGGGTCACCCCAATAGGATAGACACCCAAAATGGCTTCAAGATGGGTGGAGATTGGTAATAGAGGACTCTCCCTTGGCATGCAAGTCATCTTTTGCTTGGGCTCCATGTAGTAAGATCTTTCCCCGTTTTTTCATTATGAAGCACACCATTAATCCATCCTTCACATAGGCAAGTGAGGGGTTGCTTTCCATCATCTTGATGGGCGAGGGTTCACCCCACTCACTTTAAAAGGAGAGGTTGCGCATTGCTACTTCTTCTAGTGGAGACGTCCAATGTTATGCATGCCAATAGGGCAAAAGTGGTCAGTAGGACCTCAATGAAGGTGGCGAGTTGCCTTGGTGCCATTAGAGCAAGAGATCGTCCTAGTCTTCTTTGTAAGTGGTTTCTTCAATAAGCCAAAGTAACTTTGCATAGAACCGGCTCAATTCACACTTCACATGACCTTGATACCCAACTCACCCTTATGGAGATGGTCACCCCTATGAGAGCATATAGGCAAGAGGGTGACCTAATCCTAGGTTCGCCTTTACTGTATATGTGCTTATGCCATTGTTTATGAACCTAGGCCTTGATGCCCTGCTTGATGCCACTTGTCTTTGTCTTAGTTCTAATCTTGTACCTACCTTGGCCTTCATGTCTTGATGTTTGTACCATGTCCCCCTAGGCAAGGGGTTGCCTTGAGTCAACCCTCCACCCATAGGGTGAGGGTTCACCCTTAGGATCGCCTTTCTACCCCATAGGGAGAGGGGTCGCCAAGGGTGGCTCCCTCCAAGTCCAAGGGTGAGGGGTCGCCTAGGGTGGCTCCCTTCAAGCCCAAGGGCGATGGGTCACCTAGGGTGGCATCCCCAAGCCCAAGAAAGATGACCCACCAAAAAGTTCCCAAGAAAGTTTCCAATGTGAGAACATGTCATAGCCAAAGACAACTTTCAATGTCAGCGCATATGCATAAGGATTTAGCCCTTGGTTCCAAGGACAAATGCTAGCAAGGCATAGCTTTTCCATTCAAAAGAGCAACTATTATCATATCATGAGCAATACGAGAAGGATATTATCTTTTGCCGAACTACAATGACCCAATTGTGTCACATTGTATCACATTGTATTATGAGCAGATGTTTATGAGTGCACGTTATTCTCTTCCAATTGTTATTTTATTTTAGGTGATTGATAGCTCTAAGTGCCAACGCATTGTGGAACTATATTGACGTGCGCTATTATTTGCTTTGATGGATAATAAAATGTACTCAAAATATGATTATGGCTTATTAAAGCATCACCATGCATCTCCTTTGAGTGTAAAAAAAAAAAATCTAACACAATTGTGAAAGAATGAATTGAAGACCATGTGATTGAAATCTAACTTGCAATCTTAGGCATATATATGGAATCTTCTCATTTTCTTTGTTTGAAAAAATTGTATGTTGCTTCAATGAAGTTAGTTTTACAAAGAGATAGTTCACTATCATTACATCAACATGGAGGAATGTCCAAATCTAGAATAAGAACCTTATTTAATCAAAAGAATTGCATGGTTCTCTTACAGATATGCTACGAGTTCTCATGGTACATATGAAGACTCCCCAAGTGGACCTTCTATTATGATTTATGAGTCATGCTACGAGTTCTCATGGTACATATGAAGACTCCCCAAGTGGACCTTCTATTATGATTTATGAGTCAGGTGCATAGGTGGCTATTGAAGTTCTATGTGAATCTCAAACAAAATAGTTCATGGGATCTTATCCAAGATCTTGGGCTCAAGGGAACTCAAAGGTTCACCAAATACACACAATGGTCACATGTTGTCATGTTATATTAGCCTAAGGGCTTGTGGCTTGGAGATGATAAGCCGAAGGGATGAAAAGAAGACATGAGAGGTTGCCTTTGGTTGCCTTATCCCACATATGGGCTTTTCCAATGAAAGGGTAGTATACGTGGGAGGTTGAAGCTTAGATTCTTCAAAATGTTAGAAGAGAATGGTAGAAGAAAGAGGGATTCATTTGCCTGATTGAATGGTGTGGTTGTGTGGGGTCTGTTATCACTTATGGAATGTTGACTTATTAGAGTCTATTATTGAGAATTAATGTGCTTTATGTTTTGAGATAGCAATTGAAGGTTCATGAGGGTGTGGATTTTTGTGGACTTATTTGGATGTGTCTAGACACAAATAAGAGAAATTATATTTCCCATATATTTTAAATAAAGATCTATGTAGAGGGTTCTCTATAGAAAGGCATAATAATAGTTGTTGAGATAAGGATCATTGTAGCATGCAACTTTTGTAAATAAAAGCTAAGGCTCTCCATAAAAAAGAGAAACGTTTTATTCACATGCTTGCTTTTCGAAGTGACCACCCGCATTGTAACCTCTTTTTTGGAAATAATAAAAAACTATAAATGCATGAACTTTGGAGACTTATCCACTAGAGTGCATTGGGGGAGATTGCACCTAATACTGTGTATTATCTCCTCCAATGCGCAACTTTGCGTTTGTGTGTTTTCAGATTTTGTACTCTCTGTGTACGCTTGTCCGTAAGGTCTTGCAACAGTGGTATTAGAGCTTGAGCATGTCACTAATAGGTGTTCTGGTGCTGCCCATTTTTGCACCCAATCGTTTTTTATTTCAATGTCCACACTGTCAATTTTTGCATTTGATCACTGTCTATTTTGGCATTTGATCTTGACTCGATTCTGATTTCGATTTCGATCCATGTTCCTGTTTTCATTTTTGTTTTGGTTTTTGGTCTCTAATTCAGTTTCTAGTTCCTATTTCTATTTGGATTTCTGGTTTCTATGTTAATTTCTAGTTTGTGTTTTGGTTTCTACTTTTGGTTTCAGTGACAATTGCTGAACCCGAACCTATATTTTACTCCTTGGACTTACTCCAAGGTGTTGACTAAGGCATTGACCTATAGAATGTTTGGCTTCCCTAGCACTCATGGCTCCCTTGGCCATTGGCTACAAGCAAACACTCTTTAATTAAGGAGTGGCAATAAGGACCTCGCATTTAGCAAGGATGGGATTTGAACCAACAACCTCACATTCACAGCTCAAGTGTTTTATCACTACACTATTCACATGTGTTTTCACTCTACACTCCATTTACTCATATTTAACATAACTTTCATCTGTCTTACTTTTCCAATTCCCAAGAACCACCCTTCCCTTTTTCATTTTAATTCAAGAAGTCTTAAAATTCTTTTCATATTTTTAGCAAGGGAGTTTGTTCTTTTACACACCCATGGACCCTATGCATACCATGGAGGACTTTGGTGAATCACCTCTACGCAGAGTAGTGCTGAAACAACAATTAGAGCTCTTGTGGCATGAACTCCAAGGCACCCAAAATGATATTCGAGAATGTGGCATACATTTCGAGATACGGCATAAAGAATTTCCAATTCTCATAGTTTGATGGTTGTAAGGACGATCAACTTGTTTTATCATGGTTATCCAACTTGATGATTTTTATTTAGATGAATCCTACTTCAAAAATGATAAAGTGAAGTTTGGTACTACTTATTTAATAGGAAAGGCCCAAATATGGTGGAATATTTTATGGCATGGTGCAGATCGTCCCATGACATGGAAGGCCTTTCAAGACAAGTTCAAGAAATCTTTTCTTCATCCTTAGTTCCATCTACATGTTCATCATTCATGTACCACTTTCACATGAAAGAAGGGTGATGTCATTACAACTTACATCGAGCAATTTTGACATAGTCTATTACTTATTCATATGCTTAAAGATGGTCCAAAAGATACCTTGCAGAGGAAGTATGAATATGGTTTGGAGATGGGGATCCAAGCCAAGCTTTACAAAATCTGAACTACAATGATTTAAAAAGCTATTTTTTTTGCTCATGACGCACAAAGGGAGTTTCAATCGATTACCAAGTCTATTTGTTTGTAACAACTGTATTAACAAAAACCTTTCATCAAGCCTAATTTTCTTTGAAGCGTAATTTTACTACCTCTTCTTATCCTAGTTTTCAACAAGCTCCTCAATCTAACTATTCAACAACATCTGTAGCCTCATTCCTCCAACCTACCAACCCCCCTATCCTTCAAACTTCAATAGTGGATGCTTAATAGAAGAGACCATGTATCACTTGTTGGAATTGTGGTAAACCCAGACATATTAAAACAAAGTGTAGATTGCAAGCTCTTCAATGAAACCTCTTGTAGCCCAAATGCACAACATGGAGACAGTCCACGAAGAAGTTCCTCCTTTTTGGATAGAGGAAGCATTGGAAAAAGATTTAAGTACCTTGGGTAACAAAAATGCAAGGTACTATTAATAATAAAATTGTTAATATCTTTCATGATGATGGTAGTTCTCATGATTTTATCTCACATGTGTTAGTGAAGGAACTCAAATTAAAGACATTTTCTTCCTTATATAAAGTCAAGGTTTCAATTCAAGGAAGTCAATATAATGTAACAAGTGAAGTACATGACATTAAGATTTGCATATAGGTTCATATGTAGATACACAAACATTTTTAATTGCCCCTTTGCAATCTTAAGATGTTATACTTGATATGCTTTTTTATCATCATTATAACCCACATATTGATTATCATAAACATACATTTAATTTTGAATTTAAAGGTCAAGTCATTTCTTTGTCTGCAAGGCACGAATTCTAACCATTTCCATTAATTAGTCATACTCAAGTAAAACTTGCATTCAAGAAAGGTTACAATTCATGCATCATTTTTGTAAATGTGATAAAATATTATACTCATACCCTCTTTGATGCACATAACCATTTTATGAATGCTTATAAGGGTTGTTTTATGTCTGATTTTCCTTCTAAACTACCACCTTCTCAAGGATCCTTTGACCATAGTATAGATCTAATTCCTCATAGTTCTCCTCCTCATAAAGAACCTTATAGGCATGGCCCTTTTCACCAAGAGGAAATAGAAAACCAAGTTAATGATTTACTTCAAAAAGAACTTATAAGGCCTAGTTCTTCCCCATTTGGAGCACCCATTCTCTTAGTTGACAAAAAGAATAAAATGTATAAGATGTGCATTGACTATAGATCCCTCAACAAGATCATAACTAAGAATAAATACCCTTGCATTATTTCAACATTTTGGTTGAAAAATAGATTTTACTTATGCCTTTAATCCTAAAGGTAATGGGAAAAGTGAAGCTACAAATAGCACTACTATTGTTTTATTGCATTTTTTTTCGTTAGATATCCCACTAACTAGGATGAGAAATTACCATTGCTTCAATTTGGTTACAATAACAACTACTATCCATGCACGTTTTGAAATTTAGTATGGTAAAAAGCTTCCAATTCCCTTGTCACTCACTCAAATTGATATTCCTATGGTTGATTCTATTGCTCAAGCTCACATTTCTATACTTCACAAAGTCCATGAGCACATTAGGAAAATTCAAGAATGTTATACTCGTAATGTTAAAAAATTTAAGGAAAAAGATTTAGTATGGTTACGTATCAATAAATGACATTTGGAAATATTCTACAACATGCTAAAGTTAAACTTGCTCCACGCTATTATGGACCGTTTCACATTATTCAAAAGATCAATGAAAAATCATTTGGATTAGATGTACCATCTAATTGCAACATGCATGATTCTTTTCACATTATTTTACTAAAACCATTCAAGGCACATTATCACTAACTCCTATTCTTGATGATCCTTATTTGCTTGAATAAGAGTATGAAATCTTAATTCCTGAGAAAATAATGGGCCGTGACATAACCACTACATATACAGGTACTCAATATCATAGATATGTAGTAAAGTATAAAAACCATTCTATTGAAGAATGTCATTGGATCCATAAGACTTCATTAATGTCTCATTATAATCACTTAATTTCTACATATCATTCACAATCACAAAAACTTGACTCTTCGAAGATACATTTCCATGCATGCGTTTTTACATGGAACATGTTTATTTTTGTTTAGTGATGGGACATGTGGCTAGCCATTCATGTCTATTTTATTCATATCAATTGAGGTCAGTTTCTTTCTCAATGAGGGTCATATCGTCACTTATGTAATATTGAATTATTAGTTTATTATTGAGATATCAATGTGCTTTGTGTTTTGATATAGTAGCTAAGGTTTATGAGGGCATGGATGGCCATGGACTTGTTTGGATGTGTCAGGATCCAGATAAGAGATTATATTTTCCACATATTTTGTAAATAAAGACCCACATAGAGGGTTCTTTCTAGAAATTCATAAAAATAGTGGTTGAGATAAGGATCACTGTAGAACATGACTTTTGTAAATAAAGTTAAGAATCTCCATAAAAGAGAGCAAATTTTTACTCACATGCATGCTTTTTGAAGTGGTAGCCCCTATTGTAACCTCTATTTTGGATTTAATAAAAAACTATAAATACACACACACACACACACTCTAAAGACTCATCCAACAGAGTGCTTGAGGGGAGATTGCACCCAATACTTTGTACTATCTCATCTATTGTGCAACTCTATTTTTGTGTGTTCTCAGATTTCATACTCTCTATGTACGCATGTCCATAAGATCCTGCAACAAGGTCCTTCTTCTCTCTCCTCTTGAGCATCTCTTGCCCCTCTTGGGCATCTCTCGCCCCTCTTGGGTCCCACACTTGTGCAAGGAGGTTGGGGGCCGGCCTTAAGCCTTCCTTCTCTCCATTTGAAGCTCTACAATGAGCTCATAATCATGCAAATCTAGATTTAAAAAAATTATTTGATATATACCACACTTTTTCATAAGATAACTCTGGGGGCAACATGAACATATCAAAGACATAGTATAAACACACATACATGATGATATCAAAGGCTCCAACCCATTAATTTTCGACCCACTTTTCTAGTGTAAAGCATGGTCTAGGATGGGAATCATCCTGATCACTCATCTCTTTCATAAGATACAAGTGTTGTAGACTCACAAGCATAATGCATAACCAACATCTAATGGTCTAGATCGACTTTAATGTCAATATGAGCATGAGTACCATGTTCAAGTGTATGAAGAAACTTTTTCTAGAAGCTATGGAGATTATACACACCCACTCTTGAAGAAGATCAACCCGAAAAACCTACAAAAATGATGAGAAATACACACTTAAAGCATATAAAAACACTTACCGCTGATAGAGTGGGGTTGGGACACCTCAACCATGCCATGCAAGCTCCAAATGAAGAAGGAGATAGAAGAAAAGAACTCAAGAAATAAGATTCACGAAATTCACTTGAGAACTCCAAAAAGTATCTCTTGCCCATTTTGGGTTTAATTATAATCTTGATATAGGTGTCTAGACCACACTAGTTAATTTGTGGATTATCCTTAGGTCTTGATGCATGGAACCATGACAATGGTATCAAAGTAATCTCTTTGGAGATTTTGGGAGTGTAGTGTATGTTTGTTCATGAGTCATGTTGGTCCTTTTTTGGGAGTGTAGTGTATGTTTGTTCATGAGTCATGTTGGTCCTTTTCCAACATCAGGAATAGTGCCACTTGTGTAATTGTTTTTATCTCCCTTCTTTGCAAAAAGAATTTTTGCTATCCCCTTGAATACATGGGAGGCCCAGTTATTGAGGAGCCAATGGAGGGCACCAAATTATGGCCCCTTGTAATGAAGTATAGGAGATATGAACTTGCAACCTCCCAGTTAGGAGTGTGATGGGCTAAGCACTTGCCCCAAAATACATGGTTGAGGATTAATTCCTTATCCTCCCTCTTAGGGTGTAGTTCAACCATCTCCTATCGATCAAGGGTTTGGTTCAACCATCTCCTACCTATCAGTTTATTACATTCTTCCCCCCTTGGTCGATCATTGTCCTCAATGATCTGCTCTTGTATCCCTCTAGAGTCAATGATCAACTCCTTGAACTCCTTAGGTACCCTTGAATTGATGTCCTCAAACTTGCATAGCTTCTTGAACCTCGTTTGCAACCTTGGTATTTTAAACCCTTTCTCTCAACCTTGGTGTCTTGGACCTTCTTGTTCACAACCTTGGTGTCTTGAGCCCTTGTTCTCAACATCTATATCTTGAACCTCCTTCTCAACCATGTTTGGTACGTTGAAACATCAATCAAGTATCACCCATGGTTTCCCAAGGGCTTCACAATTCCTAATTGTCTCAGTAGAATTGGCGAAGTTCATTTTGAGAGCTTTCAAATAGTATCTTATACGCCTCAATATGGCCTATGCATTGAGAGATATGCTCTAATCTTTGTTGGGTGGAATTCTCAAAGTGCTTCCTCCTCCCTTAGTACCTTTGTACATGATAGAGTTCCCAAACACCTTTTTTATAGAGAATTGGGTCAATCCACTTTCTCAAATCTACTTCCTAGGCTCTGATACCGATGTAATGAACTATAGGAGATTTGAACTCACAACCTCTCAGTTAGGAGTGTGATGGGCTAACCACTTGGCTCAAAAGTCATGTTTGAGGATTACTTCCTAATACTCCGTCTTAGGGCGTATTTCAACCATCTCATTGCGGTCAAGGGTGTGGTTCAACAATCTCCTACATATCACCTTATTACACCCCTTTCATACACTAGAGAGGACATGTGCTCATGGTTGTCCATGGAGCTACATGAAGCTCATGAGCTCACAAGATCCTTCTTCTCATGAAATAAAATAGATTGAAGAGAACGCTTTCTTTTATAGTCCTTTTCGGTAGTCAAGACATCACATATGGGATATATATGCACCCACACAATGATTTAAGACAACTTTGATGAATCAACCTCATGAGTAACTTATTTGTCTCTTATAAAAAGAGGCCTAATGCACAAGTGGTAGTTAGCGGATGTTTGTAAATCTCTAATGTATATATATTTTTTCAAGACATGATAAATAGCTCTCCAAGTGCATTACATGAAGCCCAATTGTAGCCATTTTACTTCATGTATGGGATTTAGGAACCATGTTACTGCATGTATGCACCGAAGTCTACTCTAGTTGCTCCTTCTTCAACCCAATTTCCTTTAAGTTTTTTGAAATTAGGAGCTTTCCTCTTCCTTCATGTTGGCTATGAACCTTGATCATCTCATGTGAACCCTCTCTATTTAAGAGGATAATCCAATCCTCTTCTTATCTTATTTTTATTGGCTGAAAGCTTCTCCAAATTTGTATAAAAAGGCCCATTGGGTCACTAAATGAATAGGCACAATTTATCGTTCTTATCCATGCGTCTATTGGAGTTCTCTCTCTCTCTACCATAGTTCGTTTCTGTCTCTTTCCGTTATCGCTTCATCCTCACCAATGATGGTTGCACCATGGCTTATCATCTGCTTCTCTGTGGCATCGGTGCTTCAACACCAGGCTTAAGCGACATCAGATGGTATCAGAGCTTGGGGTGAACAAGGAGATATGTAAGATCATTCTCCATTATTCAGAGTTGAGCTGCTTGCCCAGGCCTCGCAGCTATCACAGGCACCGGATAATGTCTTCCCTTCGTTTCTAGACCCTCCTCCGGCTATGGCTTCCTGCAATTTTACTCACTGCTCTCTCTCCACTCCTTAGAACTAGCGGGTGCCACTTAGACTCCTTCGTCATCGCTGTCTGCGGGTTCTTCTACTATTGCCCACATACTAAGTTCCGCTGCATCTCTCTGGCATTTGAGCTTTAATTATGGACTGTGTTTGTGGTGATTCTCGACGACGCATGCATCTGCTAGTTCGTGCCGCCCATCAGATGTTTGAACGCACCAAGTCCGATGTAAATATGATGAAGTAAGGATGCCGAGGAGAAGAAATAGAGTGCAATCTTCAGACGGGAGCCCAACTTGAAGCAGGAACCAAACCTGTAGATAACAGTTTTTTTTCTACATCACTGCTGCTAGCGACACCATAGTCTGCGCTGCTAGAAGGAAGGAGGTTCGAAAAACTTTCAAACCAAGTTCACTGGGAAACGAAACATCACGAGCATTGCTTCTACTTCCTATTCTGCAATCGCACTGTTGTACTTGATATGGAGAACCATCATCAAAGTTATTGACGCTATTTCTCAAACAGTGAATCAACTGCACCAGCTTCACTAGAATTCACTTTCTTGCGCTTCTCGGCAAGTTCTAATTCGTACTTCTTGCCTTTGTTTTCTTGTGATAGTGCCTTGCAGAAAGCACGAGCCTTGACTCTGACTAATTTGTGTGAGCCTTGAGCCCGACCAATTTGTGTGGGTGACATGCATCAAGAGAATATGGGACACAGGATAAATGTCTACGCATCACCAAACATGATTTTTTAGTATGTGACTTTCTTCTCGCTCCAATACAAATGTCACACACTTCAACTTCTATGTAAAGAGTAGCACATTTGTAAAAATATTCATGTAATCGTGTGGGCGCACATTGTTCAAATATGGATCATGCATGTAAACTGTCTTTTGCTTTAGGTTTTATGGGATTAGACACTACCCTCATATAAATATGAGCGGCAAGACCTTCCCGATAAATAAAATTCTTGAGAAAAACATTGTTGTAAGGAGTTAGACACCGCCAAAGTGAGTCACTTTGGTAAGACCTCTCCAAAATGAGTGAAAAGCCTCTAGATAAGTTCAATGGTCAAGGATTTCACACATGGCGAACAAAAATCAAGGGGCATCTCATGACAAAACAATTATGGTCTGTCACGAAACCATTAGCACCAAACGAAACACTTGAACATAGAAGAGGACTACCATATTTCATGGAAAAGGATGAACAAGCACTTGGGATGCTACTTACCTCTCTAGATGATAATTATGTACGTTTCTTGGATGATTGCACTACGGCAAATCAAGCATGGATTACCTTAGTGCAAAACTTTGGAGCTATCTCTAGAAACTCCAAAATAGCACTTAAAATGCAACTTTATTCTCTTACGATGTCTCAAGGAGAAGATATACCTACTCTTGTAAACAAGCTAACGAGTATATGTACCCAGTTATCTTATGTGCAATGCCCTATTGAAAATGAGGATCAAGTAGCCGTACTACTCAAAGTTGTTCCTGATGACAAATTTGGACAAATTGTAACTGTTCTAAAAGAAAAAGACCCTATCCCTAGGCTAGAGGATGTAATAAACTCTCTACAACAACATGAAAATAAGTTGAAAACACATGATGAATTCACAACAAATGCCTTGGTTGTAAGAGCTACAAAATGCATTCATTGTAATCGCACCAACCATTTGTCGAAGGATTGCTATCAAGTCAACCCTTGCAAAATATGTGGTAAAACCAACCATGCTACAAAGCATTGTAGTCTATGCAACAACAACGTCAACAACAACAAAGGAGCTTTCAACAAAAATCCAAGCAATGTCAACATAGCAAAGGAAACAAATGAAGAAGAAGCTCAAGTCAATTTCGTCTATGATTATGTGTTGTAAAAAATCCCTCTTGTACCATCCTCATATATATAGGGAAGGATTTGTACCACCCATGAGTTTGTTGAAGGAAGGATATAAACATTGTACCACCTTCTTTGTACATGGGAAGGAATCATATTTTTTGTACCATCCTAGTCTAGCTGTGAGGAAAGGATAGTTCCCAAAGATCTATTTGTATGATCAAGCTCAAGGGGGGGATTGTTGGCTATGAGCCTTGATCGTCTCATGTGAACCCTCTCTATTTAAGAGGATAATCCAATCCTCTTCTTATCTTCTTTTTATTGGCTGAAAGGTTCTCCAAGTTTGTATAAAAAGGCCCATTGGGTCACTAAATGAATAGGCACAATTTATCGTTCTTATCCGTGCGTCTATGGGAGTTCTCTCTCTCTCTACCATAGTTCGTTTCTGTCTCTTTCCGTTATTGCTTCATCCTCACCAATGATGGTTGCACCATGGCTTATCATCTACTTCTCTGTGGCATCAGTGCTTCAACACCAGGCTTAAGCAACATCACTTCATAAGGAGCCAAAAAAGTCTCCTTTTGGGTAGCCTGAGAATTTAGAATTGAAGTATCGTTATTTTTTGGGATGAAGTAAGACTTCATCTAATAGTTATAAAGGTTCATGGATTGAGGCATTAATACTGTGAGGAGTGATGGGTAAAATGCACAGAGATGAGAGGGTTTTGTCAAAAATAGGATCTAGAATAGCCTAAAAAACTCTAGAAATCTTTAAAAGAATCTCTAATCTTCCAATGTATACATTTATATCACCATAGTACTTTGTAACATCATCCTAAAAACCATATGCCAAAACAGATAACTTTTGTGTACACTTCAACTTGAGAAAACCTTCTATTATGGAAGAAGGTACTCAAAGTTTACTCAGAGCTCACATCCTGGTTGGAATTGACCCAATATTTTTTTCACACTGAGTGAGCTATAAAAAGTTGTTTTATGAATTTATAAGGACTACACTGGGAGAAATATGCATGAGAAGTTAGGGGGTAATCCCAACTTTTTAGGATGATGAAGGTGCATAAACATGGTCAGCTTGATTTGTTTATAACTCAATATTTAGAATTTAAATGACTATAAAACTTTGTAGGAATACTCAAAAGATCATGATATTATACTCCAATCTATAAATTAGATGAGGCCATACACACATAGTAGTGACTCAGACAAGATGACATACTTCAAGCCAATTACTATAGCAACAAGTAATGAACAAAAGTAGCTATGAAAATATATTGTAAATGTATTATTAATTGAGATATGATACTCTGAGAGGTTGGAGGACTCCACAATCTTTGAGGTAGTACATGAACAAATCAAAAGAATGTGATGACCATCTCTCTTTTTTGCAACCAAAAGACCAATACACATTTTTTGCTCATGGCTATTGGTTGATTTGACCTAAAAGTAATCCGTAATTTCAGGAGTTTATTTTGAATTTGAATTCAAATATAGGGATGCAATTTGGCTCTCAATATGAACAAGTGATTCTCTCCAAATATTCTCTTTATTTTTAACCAAGATAAATTCTTACATTAACCACCTCATTCAGTGTATACAGGCATATGTACGAGATTATGCCTTAAATACCATGTGAAGTCCTAATGCATAAAACAAGAACTTAGGCTTGGTTCATGCACCAAGAAATCTTCCTCATCCTAAGATTCTTGAGTCTTCAATCCATTTATATCTCTTGAAGTCCAATCATAGCTTTGAACCCACTTAGCTTCACTCCATCCAATGCTTTGGTCATCATATCTACACATTCTTGTTGAGTAGATACATATGAGAGTTCAATCTTCTTGCTTGAGATTTTCTCCCTAACATAATGATAATGGATTTCAATGTTTTTTTTCCTAGCATGATAAATTGTATTAGCTACAAGATTTAGTGAGCTTATGTTGTTCCAAAGATATGAGGTGTGGAAGACATCACTCCCAAGTCAGAGTATAAAGTCTTAATCCACATGGCTTCCTAAGTTGCATTTGCCAAACCTTTATATTCAGCTTCAATAGATGAAAGAGAAACAAATGGTTCCTTCATGGATGACCATGAAATGAGCTTTGTACTTGCAAATGTAAGATAACTAAAGTACTCCTATCATCTTTTGATCCTGTCCAATCTGCATCATAGAATAGCTTTATATACACACCAAAGGTACATAGGTAAAATAAACCTCCAATTATGGTTCCCTTCGTATATTTGAGAATTCTTTTAGATGCTTCCATGTGTGGCTTCCCAAGAGTATGTGTGAATTGGCTCGAAACAATTACACTACAAAAAATATCTACCCTAGTGAGTGTTGCATGATTCAAACTACCCACCAAGCTTTGATAGCTTGTTACATCTTCAATTAGCTCATCTTCATGGGAACTTTGCTTTGAATTTATCTTCATGGGTGTAACTTTAACCTTAGCATTATCCATTTTGAATTTGGCTAGCATGTCCTCAATATATTTCTTTTGGGTGAGATAAATACCCTTCTCTGTTATACTACTTTCAATCCAAGGAAGTAAGTGAGCTCCCCTAGGTCGCTGATCTTGAATTTCTCCTTCATCTATAGTTAAATCCTTCTAATACCTTCAACATCATTAATTTTTAGTATTATGTCATCTACATGTACACAAATGTATATGACTTCTCCATGTGTCCTCTTGATAAAGAGTGAAGGATCTGTTTTTCTAACAATAAACCCTTGCAAATATGTTACAAGCCTATGATTTCAAGCCCTTGGAGATTGCTTTAGACCATATAAGGCTTTCTTTAACCTGCATACATGTTGAGGGAAATGTGGTCCTCAAACCTAAGGGTTTTAGCCATACATACCTCTTCAGATATACATCCATTTAAAAATGCATTTTTGACATCCATTTGATAGATCTTCCAATTCTTGGCAACTGGAATGCTCATAAGCACTCTAAAGAGGGAAATTATTCTCATAATTAATACCTTGAGTTTGAGAATATCCTTTAGCCACAAGTCTATATTTGTACCTATTAATGGTTCCATCGTAGTTCTTCTTCACTTTGTATATCCATCTGGATCCCATGATCTTCATGATTGGAGTCTTGGGAACCAATTCCGAAGTGCGATTCTCCTACAAGGCTTCAATATCTCTTTCCATAGCATTCATCCATTCTAGTTTCATCTTGGCCTCCTCATAAGATGAGGGCTCTTCAAGGTTTAAGCCATGTGCTAAATAGATAGAATGTTTAGTCATTAGTGATGTATCATAGCCATACCTCTCTTGCTTCTTCTTCTCTCTAGTAGATCTTCTGATGTTTTGCTGAGAGGATTCTGCAACATCCCTCAACTCTTATATCTTAGCCTTGCCCTTGGAGTTCCATTAGATAATTGCCTTCCTAGGAGTCTTCTGAGCATCTTCAAAATCACTTGATGCTTCAAGTGTATGTGTACTCTTGATTGAGATTGTTGGAAAGTCTTCTTCTAAGTCATATGGTAGCTTGATCTTCCTGCAATCATCTTCAAACCATGATTTTTTTCATCAAACACAACATCTCAAATTTAATTATAAAGCCTTTGTTGCTAGGGTTATATAGTTTATAAGCTTTCTGATTAAGGTCATAGCCTATAAAGATACACTTATATGCTTTATGGTCTAATTTAACTATGATTTGAGATGGTATGTGTGCATATGCAATGCACCTAAATATCTTGCAATGGTCCAAGATTGGTCTCCTTCCATTCCAAACTTCAGAAAGAGTCAAACCATCCAAGGCTTTTGAGGGTATTAGGTTTATCAAGTATGTGGTAGTGGACACAACCTCTTCCCATAAGTAATTTTGTAGCTTCTTCTCATTGAACATGGACCTTTTTGCTTCAACAATGGTTTTATTCCTCCTCTTTGCTACTCCATTATGTTCGAGTGTGTAGTTGGAAGTGATCTCTGTTTTGATTCCTCTATCTTGCAAGTAGGAATCAAATTCATGGGAGAAGTATTTCCCCCACCATCACACCTTAGTCATTTTAAGAGTTTTACCTATTTCATTTTCCACAAGAGCTAGATACTTCTCAAAACATGAGAATGCTTCATCCTTATGCTTCATAAAGTAAAAAATAGTCCATCTGCTACAATCATCTATAAATGACACATAATACCTTGACCCTGAGATGGATGACTCTTTGCTTGGTCCCCAAAAATCTGTGTGGACAAGCTCAAGAAGGTCTCCATGTATGTACCCTTTCTTTGTGAATGGTTGGTTGTGAGATTTCCCAAACTGACATGCACTACACTTGTATACCATGTGCTACTTTGAATTATTTGGTGATCCAAGCACACTTTGATCTTGACTTATTTGTTTAAATGCCCTCTCTCCAATGTGAGCCAACCTTTATGCCAAACTTCTATCTTTAATAGGGTGGTCTAGGTATCATAATTTAACAAAGCAATGTTCTTGGCATCTTGGAGTACGAATGTGAAAAATCTACTTGTTTTTTCTCCCTTTTCTATCCTTTTGAAGCCTTGATATGGATCCTCTACATAGGCTCCATGCTTGATGAATCTCACCTCCAAAATTTTCTCCACAATCTGACCTGCACTTATTAGGCTTTTAGTAATTCTTGGCATGTAGAGGACTCTACTCAACATAATCATATTACCATTGGAAGTCGTCAAACTCCCTATTTTCTCCACACAGTGTCTTGTATCATCACCTATCTAGACTTAATGCTTATTCTTTGGATCTTCAAAGTCTAAGACCAAGCTACATTCCCTGCTACATGATTTGAGCATCCATAGTCAATGTAGGACACATGTTCATTAGTCTTACCTTCCTTCATTTTCATATTCATAAGTAGAAGTGAATCATCTTGAGCTTGATCATCTGTGTAATTTTTGTAGTCTCTCCTTGCCTTATATCCTCCTTGATATTTTTTGCTATAGGTGTTGTTTTTGTATCCATATGAATTGTTATATCTACCTCTAAAGCTCCATATCCACCTATGTTGTATCCTCTTCCTCTCTGATTCCTTTCATTTATGAAGCAATGCTATATAATGTGATGATAGGCCACATATGGCACAAGAAGAGGAACTTTGAGCTCTCCACTTGCTTTGTCAACCTCCTCTTTCTCTTCCTCTTGAACTTCTACCTCTACTTGCAAAGTTATCTTGGAAGGTGCTTCCTTCACCATCATATTGTTTACCTTTTCCTTTGTTATCTTTGGCTTTGTTTTTATATATGTAAAACGTAGAGGATTGGTTACCTTTATGGTTCTCACCATTCTTCATAAGTTTGACCTCATGAATAAAGAGTGTCCCCGTGAGAGTGTTGAGGTCTAGCACTTGCATATCCATGTACAGATCCATGGAAGTGGTGAAAGCTTCCCATTTGTCATTAGCCTTGATTCGATTGATGAATTGCCTCATAATTTGCTCTTCCTCAATGTTTTCTCTAATGCTCCCAAGTTTTATGCAATGTCCTTCATCTTGGTGAGAAAATTAGTCGCACTTTGCTTGGGAATTTTCTTGAGTGTTGTGAACTCCATCCACAATTGATTCTTCCTAGCTTTGGTACTTGAGGAGAAGAATGCTTTCAAAGCATTCCATGTCTCTTGGGAGGTCTTAAAGATCCTAATATGAGAAAGTAAGAAATCAAACATAGAGTTTAGAATATACGACCTTGCCAAAGCATTCTTTGCACACCATGTGTTCAACCTTTCTTGCTCTTCTTGAGTTGGTTGAACTTTGTTTTTGAGTACATGCATCAACTCATCTCTTGAGATATATCCATATAGGTTTTCATAATTTTTAGAGCTCATTTGAGCCCCCAAATTAGCTTAGGAACCTAATTTTAATGAGGCCAAAACTAGGTTTGAAGAGGGCCAAAACTAGGCAAAAACTATAAAAGGAGCTAGAGAGCTCACTTTTGATGTTGGATTTTTTATGAAACTTTGTATGAAGAGCAAATGATTAAAGGATTCCATTGTTTATCTCTTTGTCTTACCTTATATGTGCATGTGTATGTGTGTGCATGTTGGTGTGCTTCTCACTCACAAGCTTGTACTTTCACTTGCTCATGGTCATCATACCACCCTCACATCTCCTCAGATTGATAATTATGAGGTGAATCTCCTCACCTTGATATCCATAATTGTGCTAGAATGACACCAAATTTCAGGCCATTGCTGGGGATTGAGCTTTGAGGACGAGCGTGTGATGGTAAGATGTAGATATTTGACATCTTAACTATAGGTAATTTCTTCACTTCTTCTTTACTTTTATACTCCATCACCCTCTCCACTCACCTCCTACATCCATTTATACCTTTGTAAAAAATACACCTCCTTGGTCATATCCCCACTTCCATTCTATCCCATTCATTTCACTTGTGAGAGAGAGAGAGAGAGATTGTGTGTGCTGTGTTTTTGTGTGTTTCTTGAGCTTTCTGGCAGGATCTGGCATCCACAGTAGCAACGCTAGCTATAGTAAGTACCACATCACTATGCATGCACCTAGGGAGGTCTCTGTTAATCACCACAAATAGTAAAATTGGCTATTTGGTAAAATAGAGTACAACATAGTAGAGTAGATAACCTTCACATTCTAAATATATAATTTTTTCCAAAAGTTTTGTGTTTCAATGTCCATTGCGATAGAGAAATTTCTATCATGCGAGGGACGATGGACATACCTCGATGGATAGGTGTGTCCATCATGATGGATAGTCTGTCCATCATGATAGACACCCTTGAGATAGATATAACTTCACAAACAAACTTTCCATCATGATAGACACCCCATGTGATAGACACATGCCTCAAAAATTTTTCCATCACGACAGATAACTTGCATGATAGATCAAATTATCAAAGGCCCTATCCATCGCCATGGATAGCCTATCAATCGTGATTGACACTACCCATCGCATGTTCGATAGCATCCATCACAATTGAATTGTCCATCACAACGGACACTTTGTCCATCATGACAGACAACCTCTAGCGATTGCAATAGACAAGCAATTGTGAGCAAATCTAGGGTTTGCAAATTAATGTATTTTTGAGCTAAAATTTGATATTTTTGCAAAAAATTGGAGCTTCCTCCTAAGGCTAAAGCAAGTTAGTACATGGGGTACACCTGTAAGAGTGCTTCCTGGGCATTGGAGCATTCATAAGAGCATCTGAATGAAGGTTGTAAGTCCATCGAACCCCCTCTCAATCAATTTCTAGCCTAGGCTAAGAGCGAATAGATAATTAGATTAACACAAGGTTAAGATAAGAATGAAAGAAGCCAAGATCCTATAAATTATCAAGTCTAAGGCTAGTATAAGATAATCACAGATAACCTATGATGGAAAGAACATAATCTCATAAAAAACAATCACAAACATGAAAAAATCAAGTGATCCTTACGATGTTACATTGAACAAGAAAATACATTCACAAAAATCTAAAAAGAACAAGTGCTCAATACAAAGGAATTTGCAATGGGGTTATACTTGGGAAACTGGGCTAATTAACAAAGCATAGGAACCTTAGGTCATTGGGATAGGCAAAACATCATATCCTTTGAATCTAGTGTCCATCATACCGCTAGGTAATGGCTTTGGAGCTCAAGGATTATCCTTATGTGCTAATCTCCAAGGCTAGTGATTCGAAAATGTGGTTTATTATGGAAAGACCCATAGGTAGTTGAGGGATAACCTATTTACAAACACTAGAAGGTCCCCATAAGACTCAATTGGAATACATTCAAACCAACCAGTTAGGTGCTCGCATCTATGAGGACAGTTTGAGAAGATTAGTGGTCCAACTCAAAAACCCTGATCAACTCTTCAGACTTGAACACCCAGTGGTCAAGTTCAAAGAAGGTTCATATATCAATAAACAAGGAACCATGTATGTAGTTACCAGTTCACTAGGCACGACTGATGAGTTCAAAATCATTGTCCTCGAGTCTGAGATAGGAGACCTAGACAAGGAGAACATTGAAAAAGAACCTAGAACACCTCGTGGCAAGTCAATCCTGTATAGGATTACACCATAATGGATTCCCCAAGATAACAAAAGCACCAAGATCTTCTTGAATAGAGACATGGATGAGTAGCGAGATAGGAGGAGTCACCATATATGAGTTCAAGGACCCTGAGGCTCGAGTGAAGGTTGTCGACTTAGACAACAATTCAGAAAGAGTGTTCTTAGTGATGGCGCATGGTATACATGCATACACTTGGAATGGTGACTTGTCTTTTCCCCTTCAGGATCTAACATTTCTCATGGTCAACACAGAGCTAGGTCATCTCATATTCATGGTATCCATAAGGAAAGAGCTATAGAAAGGCCATAAGTAAGCTTTCTAAACCTTGTAAGAAGAGATAGATCAAAGCTGGAGACAGATAGAGCATATGGAGAGAGAGAGAGAGAGGTACATCAAAGAGGCATGGATGAATTTCCCTTGCCAAGACCTAGAGAACACCCTAGGATATTGAGACTCACTCAATTGGTAAAGTCCATGAAAAATTACTTTGATGGAAATGGAGATCCATATGATCATGTAACCGAGTTCAGACAAGTGTTGAGAGTTGAGAAGGTTGATGCCTTGTTCACTCAATATAGTGCTTTTGGTCTAATGCAAAAGAATACAATCTTGAAATGGTTTCAACCACTACATCAAGATCAATTCAGGAACATTGATTAGCTATTAGAGGCATTCATCACTGGATTTTCTAAGAATGGCATCATGCACAATACCTCATGCTTGACTTATAGTTTTAAGCAAATACCTCATGAAATAATCAAGCTAGTAGGACGCACATTTAGACAATACCTTGAGAGATGTACCACCCTAGAGCTACCCACAATAGCTAAACAGGTGGTATTATTCTTCGATGGATTGTTAATGCAAAATTATGATCATATGTCTACTTGAAGGAACCTAGGAACATTGAACAATGTGTACATGTGTGCATAGATATCAAGGATAACTTGGGCGATGAGTTAGAACTTTCAAAGACTTATAAAGATTGAGATAGTTCTACTAGTCTCACTTCAAACAAATTGACTTCAATTGACAAATTGGCTGAAAAAGTAGCTCAAAAGTTAGGAGTCTCAAGCAAACACACCCCTAGAATTGTCTCTATGCAACGGTGTTACAAATGTGGAGGAGACCACATGGCCAATGTATGATCAGTCATGAATCAACCCGAAGGGAACCCTAATAACCAATACTGCACCATTGAGAGAAGATACACTAACCACACGAAACAAGATTGCCCATACAACAAACAAGTGGTTATACAAAATTACCAACAACTATACAAGTAGCCATGGAGATACCAAAATCCATATCAACAACCACCATACTTTAGGCCCTAGTAACCTTATCAACCTCCATAACAAGCTCATCAAAGTCCTCAACCGATGCTAGGTCAACAAACTCCACCCCCTGCTAATGTTATCCTAGTCAAGTATGCACCAACACAAGATAACTTGAGTAGATCCCTAGTACCAATAGCCCCATTGATTTCAAAAAGTGATCCTAATGCTCACAAATTTGACTCGACACATATAGATAGCCCACACGCTTACTACATGGATCCACTAGAGCATATTGAGATCTATCCTTATGATACCCCTATTTGACCTAGTTGAGAGCTAGAATATTCAAATGTGATGTACACCAATCCTAACCCTGGACCCAAACTCCTCCATATGAGACCTCAAGCACCTAGAGGGCCATGCTATATATGTCAAGGTGATCATTTCATTCGTGAGCGTCTACTTCCTCCCCTTGGACCATCCCAATCAGTGAATATTCAAGGATTTTGTCTAGAGTGTGGAAAAGAGCACCTCTTGAGAGACTACCCAAAGAATCTTGCCAATATACAAAAGATTACACCAATCAATGTTATTGGTTTGGTTGTGGATTCTAATGGAAGTGCTACAACTACAACCCCCATGCAAGTAGTGACTAGAGCTGAGATGCTATAACAAACTCCAGACATAGGTCAAGATAAGAATTTAGAAACTAGTGAGACCGAGAGGGTAACTAAGAAGAGAATGAGAGCTTGGAAGGATAGCCGTGAAAGGATGAAGAGACAATGGACAAAAAAGATGAGTGAGTTAGAAGACGGATTAAAGGAAACAAAATCCAAATTGATAGAGATTGCATCCCACACACACTCTCAAACCCCACCATCCTCATCACTTCCGAACCTCCTCCCCGCTATACAACCCCTGACCAAAGCAAGGTCACTCCTAGCATATCCTATTCCTAAAAAATTAGACATGAGGTTCAAAGCATACTAAGCCAAAATCTAAGAAGGGCCAAATGTAGTAGATTTAGATAAGTGTTATCCTAGATCCGACTCAGAAATTGAAAGGACCAAACTTTGTGCAAAAATGGTACAACTGACTCAAACCATGTTTGAGGCTAGCCACCTTTTCATTTGCACTAACTTAGCCAAGACCTAGTTGCATTTCAATAGGTTGCTAGAGAGATTAGAGAGGATGATAGAAAAACCTAGGAAGCTAGCTACATCAAAGGTAAGTAATGCTGGAAGTGAAAGGATAAACATGCCCCCCAAGGAAGCTTATGCCCCTAACTCCACAAACATGGGAATCTTTTCTTCTATGAATTGCTATTCCCAAGAATTCTAGAGAGAGATTCACGAGGAGAAATGGGCCAAGGAGATCGAGAACCCTCCTCCCATTGAGATAGTGGATGATCTCCATGATCAATTCCCACAAGACATTTCCTCTATCTATGGGGAGCAGGAAGATGCACAATCCAATGAGTGATTAGATGTTGAATCCAATTCCCCGTAAGAACTACCTCAATTCATAGGCCCATGGGAGTCTAATTCTATTCACATGAAAGTTCCCACCATTATGGGACAAAATGTGGAATAATTTCTACCTAGGAACACAGAACTAGTGAAGAACACTAAGGTATAGTGTCACCTCACCTTAAAGGATCTATAAAAGTGAAACCTGAATTGTGGAAGCACATAGCAAATCAAGTGCCAAAAATAGCTAAACCACCCTCTCAGGTAGGAATGCACAAGACAGTGCCAAAGATACCCCTGGACAAGATTGGAGATATGAGTGAAGGAGAAGAAGGAAATAACGATCTCCCTATTGCTTATTAGGGTCACACCACCAAAGAAATTTTGGGCTCAAGTGCAAGAGTTGCCATTGCTACCACCTCCTTATGGAAGCATTGGGGTAGGTCAACACTCACACCAACGAGGATGAAATTGCAAATGGCAAATAGTCACATTGAGAAGCCTTTAAGACTACTAGATGCAATAACTCTCACCACTTGTGGTGTAGAGTTTGAACATACATCCATCATATGTGAGTTTGGCAAGAGCCATGTCTATGATATAATTTTAGGTAGACCTTTCATGTGACAGTTGCAAATAGTACAAGATTGGGGAACCAATTCCTTGTACTTACAACACTTAGGTGTCACAACTAAAGTCAATCTCAAGAACTACTCTCATAGAGATGTACCCCCTTTGCAATGGAATCCAATCCATAAAACATTAGCTGAAACATAATCAATGCTTTCTATAGGATCAAGATCCTCCGGGATGCATGAAGACACCCACTTATGGATGAGTAAAGTTATAGTGAAGGAAGAGAAACGAGCAACCTCTAGAGACATAAGTGCTAAGGATAACCCTAGATCAATTCAAGACCCAACCTATGCTCATATAGTGTTTCTAGACGAGGAATTTGAACCCCATGGTTGGGCAGAAATTCTAGCCACAATGGACATAGTTGTTAATGAAGAATAGTGGACTCCCCATTGTGATGGGGATGGCTACTATGAAATTTTGGTTTTTACTATAGAACCACTAATGTGTGATTCAATTATCAAGGAATGTGACCCTAGCACAAGTAAACTCAAGGAGGATAGTAATGAAGATGAGGAATCCATCCTCATGGAACCTTTTTCTTCCTCAAAGGAGGAGTATCTTTACCTAATAGAAGTTAGGACTCAAGAACATGAACAATGTGAATGAGAAAGGATTTTAACAATGACAAACGACAATCAAAATGAGAAAAATAAAGGAAAGAGACCTGTCACCTCACAAGAAGAAGAAGAAGTAACATTTTAAGTTCTAGAGAACTTTAAAAAATATGAGATACAAGATTGAAAAGTCATGATACAGATGCCTAACAGGGAAGCAGTCACAAGAATAGCATACGATAATAAAGAGAAAACCAAGAAAATCATGGTACCATAGAAGATGATGAAGAAAGATGTACATACATAGGACATGATTTGATCGAAGAAGAAGAGCAAGGGTTGATTGCATTACTGAGAGAGTATAGAGATGTGTTTGCATGGAGTTATAAAGATTTGAAAGGAGTTATAAAGTTTCCCATGTCTTTAGAAGCCAAATCTACCAAGAAAAAGCTTACACTTACAATGATAATTATGTAGCTGAAATCAAAGAAGAAATCGATCACTTGATAGAAGCAGGATTTGTCGATGAAATTAAACATACCAAATGGGTCTTCCCCATTATGGTAGGGCCCAAAAAGAATGGCAAGCTATGTGTGTGCATTAAATTGAAAAAACTTAGTATATCCACCATACAGGATAGATATTCGCTTCCTATCATCGATCATTTATTAGAACATGTAGCAAGAAAGGAAGTCTACAACCTTCTTGATGGATTCTCAGGTTACAATCAAGTAGCCATTGGTGGATGTGTCACATGTTTAAGGAATACTTGCAAAAGAATTTAGAGGTCGATGTTGATGATTTGTGCACTCATTCCAACATTAGATAAACACATATCCCTAGATTGAAACAAATATTTGATGAATGTAGAGAATACCAGGTTTGCTTGAACCCAAAAAAGTGTGCTTTCATTTCCATGAAAGGCAAGATTCTAGGACACAGTGTCAAAGAATGGAATATCAACTCATGAAGATAAAGTTAGAGATATAGTAGAGCTACCTAGGCCAAAGAATGTCAAGGAAGTAGAGGCTTTCATGGGTCACTATGGATATTACCAACACTTTATTCACATGTATGCAACAATTGCAAAGCCCATGTACAACCTTTTGACAAACTTTGAGTGGAATGAAGAGTGTGAAAACTTTTTCAAAGAGCTTAAGTGACAATTGCATTCAACACCAATTCTAATCACACCAGATTGGACTAATCCATTCCATGTTCATGTGGATGCTTCCAACTATGCTATTGGATGTGTGCTAGCACAACCTACGAGTGAAGGAAACATTGACCTTCCCATTGCTTATGCAAGTAGCCAGTTGAATGAAGCAAAATAAAATTAAAAAACTACAGAAAGAGAAGGATTAGGTATGATCTATGCAGTTAAGAAGTTTAGAAATTATTCGTTTGCAAATAAGTTTAAATTATTTATAGATCATCATGCATTACTCTACCTATTAAACAAACCTTGCAATACAGGTAGGTTAGTAAGATGGTTTCTCTTACTACTGGAATATGATTTTGAGGTAGTTGTCAGGAAAGGCAAGACTCACCTTAGGGCAGATCACCTTTCTAGACTTACTTCAGGAGAATCCCTGCAAGGAGTATCAGATGAACTTCCTAATGCTTACTTATTCAACATGGAAGTAGTGCCTAATTGGGCCAAAAATATAGTGCATATTCTTACTTTTGGACCTAAGCACCCCATAATGAAAGCAAAGGGTAAATAAGTGGTGAAATCTCAAAATTATCATATCATGGCACGAAGTTTATACAAACACATGGATTAGGAGATCTCAACTTCTTATGTGGAAGTTCATCTGATACTCCCTGCAAGGAGTATCAGATGAACTTCCTAATGTTTACTTATTCAACATGGAAGTAGTGCCTAATTGGGCCAAAAATATAGTGCATATTCTTACTTTTGGACCTAAGCACCCCATAATGAAAGCAAAGGGTAAATAAGTGGTGAAATATCAAAATTATCATATCATGGCACGAAGTTTATACAAACACATGGATTAGGAGATCTCAACTTCTTATGTGGAAGAAGACGAATATGCTAAATGGTTGCAGTTAGCACATGTAGCTACATTGGAGAAACACCATTTGAAATACAAAACCCTACAACCTCTACAAAGATTAGGTGTGTCTTGGCCAATGATGGAAGTAGACATCTATAGGATGTGTAAGGATTGTCCAACGTGTATTAATAGACCTCCGATGGATCATGCACCTTTATATCAAGTGTCTTTACTATCAGATTGGAGAAACTCAATAGTTGATTTTCTGAGGACGAAAATATTCCCTCAAGAAATGACCTTGGCAAGGAGAAGAAGTTTAGAACAAGAGGCTCAAGATTATGCTCTCATTGGAGATAATCTATATTGGTGACGAAGAGATGGGTATCTTAGACTTTGTGTGCATGAAAGTGAATATCTCAAGATATTAGAATCTACACACCAAGGTGTAGGAGGACACTTCACGACTAATCGATTGATTAAAGTTATACTATTTGCAGGTCTTTGGTGGCCAACCCTTCACATGGATATACACACTTACATGAAGAGATGTGACATATGTCAGCATACTCAGTATCCGATATGTAAGGATGAGATGCCACTGAGACTCATGATGGGAGGACGTGGATTCTCTAAGTGGGGAATAGACTTTGTTGGTCCTATTGATCCCCCAACAAAGAGTTCACATGCAAAATATATCATTGTTGCTACGAAATATCTAACCAAATGAGTGGAAGTAAAAGCAACTAGAAAGAGTGATGCACAAACCATAACTAAGTTTATGTTCAAAAATGCATTTATGACATATGGATTACCGATAGAGTTGGTAAGTGATTGTGGCACCCACTTCTTGAATGAGATCATTGAAAACTTCTTACAAGAATTCATGGTTATTCACAAGAAGTCGGCCTTGTATCACCTCCAAGCCAATGGACAAAGTGGAAAGCACCAATAAGATCCTATGCACTATTTTGACTAAACTTGTGAATAATAAACATTTTGATTGGGACAAATAGCTACATCATGTTGTTTGGGCTTACAGAGTGGCCTGTAAAATGGTACTCAATGCAACCCCCTTTCAAATGATGTTTGGTCAGAACGGGATTCTACCATTATAATTCTTGATACCCACATTGAAGGTATCACAAGAGCACCAATGGACTGGGCATCAACTATCTTCTAGGATCTTTGATTTAGAATGATTAGGAGAAACTCGACTAAGAGCAGCTGTTGGGATCTATGCAGCTAAGAAAAGACAAAAGACATACTTTGATGCACATGTACAAGATCAAGGCGTGACGGCAAGAGACCTAGTCTTGGCATATACACTGAAGCAACATGTGAAGAAAATAGAAAAGCGGGGCTATGGATCTATGATAATCAACATAATATCGACAAGCAGAGCTATCTAGTTACCTACTTTAAATGGTGATATACTACCAAGTTACATTAGTGGTTGTAGGGTGAAACTTTACCAAGAACCATTAATAGAAGAAATGTTAAGTTCACTCAACATAGCAGAAAAACACAAAGAAGAAGAGCAAAGCATTAGAGAAGAAGCCGAGGAAGAGGCCTTAAAACATATCCAATGCATGAAATTAAGGAGACAAGATAGAGACCAACATAGACAAGTGAATCATGAGGCACCAGGGTATCACATGTGCTAAAACAAGAACATTACTCCTCACCACATAGTTGATAGAAGTCCCTTCATACCCAATATCTGCCTCTAGTCTTTATGATGAGACTGGACCTGTTTCATTTGCTGAAGCACAAAATTCAGAACATTGGATGGCTGCGATGCAATCTGAATATGATGCTATCATGAAAAATGGTACATGGCCTTTATGTGACTTGCCTCCTGGCAAGAAGGCCATTGGCATTGAGTGGGTATACAAGCTGAAGTGTAGACCTGATGGAGCAGTTGATAGGTATAAGGCTAGGCTTGTTGCAAAGGGTTATGCGCAGGAAAGAGGCATTGATTTTGATGAAATCTTTGATCCTACTTGCCGAATGGCTACTGTTCATAGCATCTGTGCACTTGCACCTCATCATGGTTGGAATGTACATCAGTTGGACATTAAAACAACATTTCTGAATGGTGACTTGCATGAGGAAGTGTATGTTTTTCAAGCCCGTGGCTTTGTGCAAAAAGGGCATGAAAACCAGGTGTGTAGATTAAAGAAGGTATTATATGGTTTAAAGCAAGCACCACGTGCTTGGTATCAAAAGATACATGCCTATCTGATTGCATATGGTTTTGAGAACTGTCCAATTGAAAGAACCTTATATGTTAAGCATGCTAATGATGTGCTTTTGATCATTGTGGTATATGTTGATGACATGTTGCTCACTGGTCCTCATGACATGCATATTGCTAATTTTAAGGCTGATTTGCATGCCTGTCTGATTTGGGGCATTTGCATCACTATTTGGTCATTCAATTCATGCAAGTTGATGGTGGAATGGTTTTGTGTCAAACAAAATATATTGACACATTATTGCATTGTTTTGGCCTTGAAGACTATAAACCTATTGCCACTCCTATGGAGACAGGTTTACGGTTGAGTCTTCATGATGCATTCGATGCATTCGATGTTGTTCTCTATCAACAAGCTATTGGATGCTTGATTTACTTTTGCATTACTTGGCCAGATATTTAGTTTGCTGTCTCCCAGATGAGCAGCTTATGCATTGCCCAAGTGTCAAACATTGGCAGGCAGTTAAGCGCATCTTTCACTACTTGAGTGGTACACGACTAATTGGGTTGTTTTATCCTGATGAGGGATCACTACCTCTAGATTTGCATGCTTTTTCTGACTCTGATTGGGTTGGTTGCTATGACACTCGTGTGTCCAATAGTGGTTTTTGCTCATGTATATCTTGGTTGAGCAAGAAGAAGCCTATTGTGGCCACTTCTAGTTGTGAGGTTGAGTATAGGGCAACTTTCACAGCGACTGCTGAGTGTGTGTGGCTCAAACACCTTATGGATGATTCGGGTTTTGGTCAATCTTCTACTACCACCATCTTCATTGACAATCATAGCGCATTGGTAGTTGTGAGGAACCCTGTGTTCCATGCTTGCACTAAGCACATTGAGGTGCATTATCATTATGTCAGGGAGAGGTTCTCTGTTGGGGAGATCAGCTTGGCATATGTGCCCACGTAGGAGAAGATTGCAGAGCTTTTTACAAAGGCTTTACCTAGGGAGAAATTTGAAGCTTTTCACAAAGCTTTGGGCTTACTTCCTTTTGTGGATTGATTCCACATAGCTTGGCACTTCCTTATACATGAGTGCCAGCTCCTTGTTCACTGCATCACTCATAGGGGGGATTTGTTGATATATTTAGGTAGTGATGTGTGTGAACACTCTAGGACTGTTGGGGCACTTTTTTCCCTCTTTAGGAGGTTTTTTCCCCCGACTTGTATATATGCCTATTGCCCTAACGGGCTACTTATCTTTGTACATTCTAGTGGTATACATTCAGTATTGTGTGTTGTGCTCCAAGCTTCTTCTTCTTCCTTCTGTTGTTCACGTGCTTCCATAGATGTCTAACTCCAACAACTTTGTATGAAGAACACATAATTAAAATAGTCTATTGTTCATCTCTTTGTCTTATCTTCTATGTGTGTGCATGTTGGTGTACTTCTCACTCACACACTTGTACTTTGACTTGCTGCCTCCTCAGATTGACAATTATGAAGTGATTCTCCTCATGTTGACACTCATCATTGTGCTAGACACATATGATACTCCAATGAATAGATTAGATAATGAGACCATATACGCAGAGCAGTCACTTAGACAAGATGATAGACTTCAAGCTAGGTATTGTAGCAACAAAGAGTGAACAAAAGTAGCTATGAGAATATATTGTAAATGTGTTAATAATTGAGATATGATATAGTAAGAGGTTGGAGGCCTCCAAAAGCTTCAAGGCTAATACATGAACCACTCAAAAGAGTGTGACTATCAGCTCTCTTTTCTATGACTAAAAGAACAATCTGTAAATACACTTTTTTTTGCTCATTACTATTGGTTGATTCTACCTAAAAGAAATCCATACTTTTAGGAGTATATTTTGAATTTTAATTCAAATAAAGGCATGAAATTGGGCTCTCAATATGACCACAAGATTCTCTCCAAATATTCTCTTTACTTTTAACCAAGATAAATTCTAACATTTATCTTAGAACTCATTCAATGTATACAAGCATATGTACAAGATTATACCTTGAATACCATGTGAAGTCGTAATGCATAAAAAAAAAAGTTAGTCTTGCTTCATGCACCAACAAACACCACACTAGAGTTTGGTAGATGGATGATGGTTTAAATTTATTCAAAGAATCTTTTCGAGAAATCAATTCAATCTCATAAAGAGAGACATAGCACTTCAAAGCTTTGACTTGAATGGATCCTTAAAGTTTTATGAATTATTTAGTTTTAGTATATTAGAAGCTTGATTCGATTACACAGAGTCTCAATTCTTCCCTCCCAACTCTCAAAACCTCAAGCTCCACTCTGAAGAATATTTGAGTCATTTCTAGACCAAGTATGGAATAGATAATTGAATTAAACATCATAGATGGATGTTTTGTATAAAACCCATTCAATCTTAGAAGACACTTGAGCTTAAGAGGAATCATTCATCCATCAAATTTTGCTTCAAGATCAATACTCATAGCAATGGATGAAGAAAGATTCTAGTTCTTTAAAACACTTTGAATAAACTCTTGAAGGGAAATAGGAATTGTCCCTAGTTTTTGACAATTACAAAAGAAGAGAAGTCTTTAAGAGACTTCGATTTATTAGTTGAAATTGCTTGATCAAAGAAGTAAATGAAACATTTATTTCCAACCTTCTACTTGGACTCTAAATTTCAATTGGACATATTATTCAGTAGATGTTGGTTAAGAAGTAGAAACATCTAATTTAGATGTTTTGGCCAACCTTAACTTCATTTTTGTTGATATCAAAATTAAGGAGATTTTTCAAAGTTTTGATATTATGAGAAGTCCATCTATTTTTCCAGATCCATGCATGGAAATATATTTATATAGAAAGTCAGTTGTAAATACTTAGATTCCATCTACTTCATATGTTTGTGTTATGGATTCCTAGGTTCACACATAACAAAACATTGAATTAGGCAGGGATGTTTTAATCCACCCTTATCATTATTTTCATACTTTGCACTTGATATGGTTTTCATGTGCAAAGGTAGTTGGTGTTTAGAATGATTTAGGTAGGGATTACACTCTAAAAATGGCTAAATTCTTGTTTCCAAATGTGTTCACAAGTCATGGATTACTGACTGAAGTAGTCAATAATCATGGAACTCACTTCTTAAGTGAAATCATTGAATACCTACTTCAAGAGTTCATGGTTATCCAGAAGAAGTTTCCCCTATCATGCATGAGCAAATGGTCAAGCAAATATTTTGTGCAATATTTATTGACCAAGCTAGTCATCAACAAACATTCTCAATAGGGCAAACATATTTATCATGTTCTTCGGGCCTATCACATTGCATAGGAGATCATGGTCAATGCCACTCCCTTTCACATGGTATTTGGCCAAAACATGGTGCTACCTTTACTTTCTTGTCTCTACACTCAAGATATCACAATGACATCAATGGGAGGGACATGAGTTGTCCACATAACTAATGGACTTGGAAAAACTAGGAGAAACATGATTATGCATTGTGCAATAAAGTGATAGGAAGGAGAGGATTGAACCACAACCTTGATAGATAGCAGATGGTTGAACTACACCCTAAGAGGGAGGATTAGGAAGTAATCCTCAACCATGGATTTTGGGGCAAGTGGTTAGCCCATCACATTCCTAACCAAGAGGTTGTGAGTTCAATTCCTTACATTGGTATCAGCCAAGATGGTCGACCAATAGCTTTCGAGAGTAGAAAGCTAAGTCTTGCTCAGCAAAATTACTCTACCTATGAGCGAGAGATGTTCGCTATTATTAATGCTCTGAAGAAATGGCGCCATTATCTATATGGATCAAAGCTGACCATAGTTTTTTTATCAAGAGAGCATAAAGTGGTTTGCAAACCAACCTGATCTAAGAGGTAGAAAAGCAAGGTAGGCCGAACAGCTGCAAGAGTTCGATTATGAACTCAAGTACAAAAAAGGAAAGTTCAATGCAGTGGCAAACGCCTCAAGTCGGATGCCTATGCTGAACAACCTAAGTTTTGTACAACTTCAAAGTGAATTTATTTCAACTTTGAAAGGAAGCTGCAAAGAAGATTCAAGCTACAGTCAAGCTTGGAAAGTAGCTGAGCAAGCTGAACAAAATCAAGCTAGTACTTCAGAGAGAAAGTTTAAACACTATTCTCTCCAAGATGAATATTTGCTTTATAAAGGTAAGGTTTGTGTCCCAGTATACCAGACATACGAAAACAAGTAATTTTCGAATGCCACGATGCTCCAAGTGCAGGACATCTTGGTATTAACCGAGCCTATGAGTTAGTAAAAAGACATTTTTATTGGCCTAGTTTGCATCGAGATGTGCAAAACTATGTATCCAAGTGCCATAAATGTCAAGTAAATAAGTTTGAACGACTTAAAGTTGGAGGATTGCTGCATCCTTTGGAAATTCCCAAAGGAAAGTGGGAAAGTATTTCCATGGATTTCATTTCTGGATTACCTCGCACTCAGAAAGGCTTTGATTCAGTCTGGGTTGTAGTTGATCGATTGACTAAACTTGCTCAGTTTATTCCAGTCAAGACTACTTATAAGACTCCAGAACTTGCAAAAATATTTGTAAATCAACTTTATAGACTCTATGGTCTTCCAGTACACATAGTTTCTGATAGAGATGCTCGATTTACAAGTCATTTTTGGCGAGCAGTCTTTAGTAGACTTGAAACTAAACTAAGTTTAAGTACAGCTGACAGAGAAAGTCAATCAGATTTTGGAAGACATACTCAGAGCTTATGTTACTTCCAAACAGACTGATTGGGAAGACTATCTTCCTTTAGCTGAATTTGCCTATAATAGTGCCAAGAATTCATCAACTGAATTTAGTCCATTCATGTTGATGTATGGTTTCCAGCCTAGATCTCCTTATGCAGTAGGACTTCAAAATGAACGAGTTCAAGCAGCTCAAGAGTTCCTTCAAGACATGAACTTTAAGCTCAAGTTAGCTAAAGAAAACCTAAAGAAAGCTCAAGATCGTGCAAAAGCTTATGCCGATCCGAAGCGAAGAGATGTTACTTTTCAGGTTGGCGATCAAGTTTATCTTCGTATTCCTGAAAGATCGGAAAAGTTCAAGACTGGTCAATGTGCCAAGTTGTCGCCTAGATATTGCGGTCCTTTTCCAATCACCAAGAAAGTTGGTTTGTGGGCTTATGAACTACAACTACCAGATGATAGTTGGATTCATCCAGTGTTCCATGTTAGTCGACTTAGGAAGAGTCTAACAGATTCAGCTAATCTAGTTGGACAATAGGTTATACTTCCTATTCCAGTAAATGAAACAGTTTCTCATGAACCTGAAAGGATACTTTGCACCCGAGATAAACGTACAAGAAGTCACTTGTATGAAGAGTGCTTAGTAAAATGGAAGGATGGAACTGAAGAAAATTCAACATGGGAAAAAGTTTCCACAATCCAACGACGTTTTATAGCTTTCAAGTTTTAAGTTGATCCCAAATAAAGAAGGTTTTTTACTGACAAGTTTCTAAGTAAATAACCTGATTGAATGAATGCATGTTCTTCAAGTTTTAGAACATGAGGCTCGGGGGTTGCCTACAGTTATATATATAGCTTTATTTTCGAGGACGAAAATCTTTCCCAAGAGCAGATCATTGAGGACAATGATTGACTAAGGGGGGAAGAATGCAATAAAGTGATAGGAAGGAGAGGATTGAACCACAACCTTGATAGATAGGAGATGGTTGAACTACACCCTAAGAGGGAGGATTAGGAAGTAATCCTCAACCATGGCTTTTGGGGCAAGTGGTTAGCCCATCACATTCCTAACCAAGAGGTTGTGAGTTCAATTCCTTACACATTGCAACAAGAATCTACATTGCAAAGAAGAGACAAAAGGCTTATTTTGATCTTCACATTAAGGAGGATGGCCTTAACTTTGGCGACTTAGTACTTTTTTACACCTTGAAACAACATGCCCACAAGTTGGAAAAACATGGATATGGACCGATGGTCATCAATAGGATTTCCTCAAGTAGTGTTGTGCAAATAACTAGACTCAAAGGAAAGGTTCTACCAAGGTATATAAGTGGATGTTGTGTCATGCTATATCAGTAAGCACTCACGAAAGAGATGCTTTCATGATTACAAAAAGATAAGGAACGAAAATAAGAAGAATGATGCATTCGAGAGGAAGCTCAAGCTAAGGAAATAGAAAAAATTGAATGGACAAAGTTAAGAAGATAGAGATTTCTTTCCAATCCCTGATTCCATGATATAGTATGGAATGAGTTAGGTTCAAGGAAATGAAAAACTGAGCACTGAGGACAAACAACCATTTATATTAATCTCTCTAGGGCTGGGCAACAAGATTGAAACAATTTGAGCTTAATGACTTGCGTGCTACAACTAGTGCTATCATGAAGTTGTGATATCATGATTTGGACATTCTAGTGCAAATATTGGGTGGGTTGCTTATTCATGGACGAAGTGGCCTTTGAAGACTATGCTTGTGTTCTTAGTGTGGAGGGGAAAGCAAAAGTGGTCATGAACCATGGGTGACATGACTGTGATTGATGTGACATGGATGGACGTGGTTGTAATGGTGAATAATGAAATATCCATGGTAGTTGGTGCACTTAAGTGAGTGGTGTCTCTTCTAGTTACCTCTTTCAATCTGCTAAGTGATGTTCATAAGGTTCTAAGTGTTTGTACATCAATGGGGTGGGGAGATTGTGGTCTAGAGATGTCCACTGTGTCTAAATTTACAATATCAAAAACATGTGGTTGAGGTATTGTGATTAGTATTTTCACTTGTGCCTTATGTAGCTCAGTGATGAGTAGCACCTCCTTTAATGTCAATCTAGGAAGACAAAGACATGAGGATGGTATGAAGACCTCGAGCAAGTGAAGTCACAAGTGTGTGAGTGAGAAGCACACAAACATGCACACACATACACACACACGCGCACACGCGGCAAGAACAAAGAACAAAGAACAAAGAACAAAGAACAAAGAGAGCAAGACAATGGAATCACTTCTATTACAACCAAGTTCTCGTACAAGTTCAAACTACAACAAGCTAGCCCCAAAAATGAGCTCTCTAGCTCTATTTATAGTTTTTGACTAGCTTTGGTCGTGTTCAGACCTAGTGTCCGGCCTAGTTAAAAATTAGGTCCCTAAGCTATTTTGGAGGCTCAAACGAGCTCTGAAAATTATGAAACTTGGTAGGCAAATACTACTAAAGCTCCTCAAGCTCGAGGACTCCTCGGCTTGCACAAAATAGAGCTACAAAAAGGTGAAACGGTATTTATAATGGTTTTCAGTGATGAGAATCACTTTTAAAATAATGTACGGATTGAAAAAAATTGATGGGTTGCCTCAGTGCTAGATCTGCATGTATGCCCGTACTTGCTTCTTCCTGTATGATGCCAACACTCTCCCCCCCCTAGCATCTATCGTCTCTGACAGACCTTTGTTCCGTTGGGTGATCAATGTAGTGTTGTACTATGTTAGTGGCTAGCTCCTGTTCTTTGATTCTGAGTCCCCTGACAAGATCGCATTGAAGAGCATCCCAATTGACTGCACCAAGATGTCAGGTTGCGGTGTGGTGTAGAGCTCTGAGTGCATTGTCTGTTTGCATGCAAATAGTTGTAGTAGATGGGTTGGGCGTGGCTCAAACGCTTCTGAGTGCGATTCGTAGAACCCAGTGGTAAACATATCATCAAATGTTTGCTTATAGCAAGTAGGAAGATATCTGATCCTCGCATGCCATGCATAAGCAACCCTAATACTGGTTGTGCTCATATCATAGAGTAAGTCATAATTACCATTTATGAAGCCTGGGATCGGAGGCTGGATATTGCGTACATTGCGGAAAGTTTTGAGTACTATTTGCATTAGGTCCAAGATCTTCAACATCATCTACGCAGCTACATCGTTCATTGGTTGGAGACGTGGCATCCAGTGTCTGATAGTAGCCATCATGTATGCTACGGTAGGTGTGCCTGTTGGTGGTGCAATGGAGGGGTAATTGAGCCATTGTTTGCAATTAGCATTGTTCTGAAATTTTATGGCAAATGCTTTCCATGATCTTCTTCGTTGCACTGACCCATAGCATGGATTATACTTTAAGTGCATGGGGGCATGGTTCCACGTTCGTAGCATTTTTGGATAGGTCTCCAATAACTTTTTCCTCCAAATGGCACCTTTTCGGGCTTCCTCTGGAATGTCCTCCTTGGTTCTATCACATGTGGTGCGGGCATTGTTTGTCTCTATAGTTCTTTCACTTGGTCAGCAAGCTGTTCATGTGCTTCTAAGAGGTTGGCATAGGTTTCCAATATTTGCTGGATACTTTCTGAGGGGATAGCCTGGAAGCTAGCAGGATCTATGGGCGCCCCTGGAGTGTTTTCTATGGCTGCTTCGAGATTATCTTGATTTTGTTGTTGTAATCTTCTATTCTCTTCTTGGGCAGCTGCTAGGTGTCCTCGGAGTAAAGCCATGTTTCTCTGTAGTCTTGCATTGCGGGCTAATTGATCTTTGAGTTGTTCTTTGGTTGCCTTACCCGTCTCTGTATATTTGGCTTCCATCTCTACATAAGATTGTTGGAGGGTTGTAACTTCTTGTTGCAATGCGGTATTACGCAACTCCAAAGCATCGACATGCACTTGGAGGTGAGCCAAAAAATTGCAAAGATCTTTGTTATTCTCTTCCAATAATCTATACTCCTGCGTAAGTTGTGTGGCCACTTCAAACATGGTGTCTAATGCATGACTAAATGAAGTGGATGTAGATGTAATGGTGGAAGATGCAAAGGGTTGGGAAATGGGGAAGGGAAAAGTGGATGTTGTGCCTACAGTGGACGGAAGTGGTGACGTGAGTGAAGTGAAAGGTGATAATGTTGAAACAAAAGTGGTGGTGGATGGTCCTGTGGGGGGTGAAATATCCATGGGGTCGGACGTGATTGTGTGTGAAGTGTGAATCGTGAATACTAGAATGGTAGGTGGTGTGTTAGTGGTGGCCGTGAATGTGGGGGAGGTGGGGTGGGAAAGGGACTTTCTATTACAATTCTCAATTTGTTGAATTATAGTTACAATGTTTGCCAAGAATGGAGGTAGGGTGGTTTGTGTAGGTTCTGAGGAGGTTAAGAGGGGCCCAATGGGTTGGGGTTGGGAAAGAGGAAATGTAGTAGTGAGGGAAAATGGGTGTGTTAATGTTTGGTTAGAGACATGTGGTTGTCCTAGAGCTGGTAGATAAGAAGGGTGACCTATTATGGTTTGATGGGTGGCGAGATGACCTATATGAGGTTGGGAAAATGGGCAAGCAATGATAGAGGTAGGGATAGGTAAGGATGGCAAAATGGTGGTGTGTGGTATAGGTTCAGTAAAGGTGGTTGTTGGTTGTTCAGTGATGCTAGTTGCAAGGGGTTCGGTGGGTTGGGTGGGAGGTGATGGTGGAGAGGGTATCTCTGTGTTGTCGTCATGTGCATTAGTGTTAATGGGGCTGGTCATGTGCACGTCATCCTGAGCTATGGTAGGGAGCGAGGTAGAAACTTCGATCTGAATCATCTTACCCCTGCGTGGTCACGTATCCAGACTTCCTTGATCCTATTGAGGAGGAGTGCGATGTAACATGGTTCGCATAGCTTCTATAATCCCACATGTGTCATCCAAAAGGTTCAATGATTCAACAAAGTGGGGGTCCGCGTTCTCTGCTTGAAGCATTTGATTCACCATTGCTCTGTTTGCCTGTTCAAATAGCTTGTGCCTTTTTTGGACTTGTTTTATAGTTTCGTACAGCCATCTAAGTTGAGCAGTGTATGCAGGGGCTTCCTCTTCACTGTCCTTTGATTCATGCCCTAGAGCCTTCTCTTGTTCATGTGTGTCTTTAACGTGAGTGTGTTGAGCTTCATCCTCCTAGTGTACTCTTCATTCTTCACGATGTGGGCGTCCTGGATGAGATGATGATCCGGGGCCTTCAGTATCTGAAAAGAACTCACCATCCGACAGTTGTGTTGTTCGCAAGAAGGCCTCAAAATCAAAGGAGGTGTCTTTGGCCAATTCATTCATGGAAGCAAACTCAGCATTTGTGGGTAACGGGGGGGCTGACGGAGTGGGTTGTGTGTTGGCCTCTAACTAGGATCGTTGGAGATGGATAGTGAATGGGGCCACATGTTCTTCTTCTCTAGGAGAGATTTCTGTGGTGGACTCGTGAGGAATTAGAACATGGGAAAGAGATCCACGCATTCTTTTAGCTGGTTGAACCCCTGGTTTTCGCCCCTCGAAGAATTGCAGCTGTGAGTATTTGAGTGCTCGTGCAATCGGCACACCATAAGCGAGGCATCTGTGGATGATTCTTGTAATGGCACAACAACCATTCAAAGTGGGCTTCCTCACCCCTCGTTTGCCTGCTTCATATAATTGGTCGAGGATCCACACTGGCATTTTAATAGGTAAACTCCCTGTTTTCGCTAGGTATACCCCGTACCAAATCTTCTTATGAGGCTGTGTGAATCGGTCTTGAGCTGGAAATGCAAAGTGCTGAAGGCACATTCGCAATGGTATGGCAATGTTTGGGGTGAGCGCACACATTTCTTTCAACTTCTTGAGTTTACTGTTCTTCATAGACTCCGGTATCAATGGGTCTCGATCGAAGGGTACATGGGTGCCGTACATCAGAAGGGCCTCCCTGATTAAAGTTATGTTCAACTCAAACTTTTTCATCTCCTCCTGGTTTGATAGAGAGGTCACCAGGAATGTGCTTGACTGATCTCGATTGCTTGTCGTTTTAAGGGTTGCAATCAAGTAGTAGCATCGAATGAAATCTAGTCTAGGCAGAGATGCACTAAAATAATCCTTCAATCCCGCTTTTTGCCAAATATCTTGAAGAGGTGCTATGTTTTGTAATGCTTCAAACTCTCTTGAGAAGAATTGAAATGTCCACTAGAATCCTCCAAATTCCAACTTGGATTCCCAGATATGGTCTGCATCCCCCAAATCTCCTGGCATCTCATTGAACCAATGAGAATGTCCCTTTACTCTTTCTGTTAGGCCACTTGGAGGATCCGAGATGGGAATGCGACACACATTCCGAAACTCCTCAGGCCTAGCTATTAGTGGAACCTCCATAGGCATGGTATCCCAATCCATTTGAGTACTAGTGCCTGCCTGGGACCAGATACGGGCTACCAATAGAGCTAGTGAGTGATAGAGGCGCCCACTTCTTGAATGAAGTCATAGAAGACCTTCTCCAAGAATTCATAGTGATACATAAGAAGTCTACCCCCTATCATCCACACGCTAATGGACAAGCTAAAAGCACAAATAAGATTCTATGCCATGTGCTCACCAAATTAGTGACTAATAAATGCTCTAATTGGGACAAACAGCTACACCATGTTGTTTGGGCATACCGAGTTGCCTATAAAATGGTACTCCAAGCCACACCCTTTCATATGGTGTTTGGCCAAAATGCATTGCTACCATTGGACTTTTTGATACCTACACTAAAAGTAGCACAAGAGCATGAATGGACAGGACATGAGCTCTCCTCTAGTATCTTCGATCTTGAACGTTTAGGTGAAACACGATTGAGAGCTGCAACAGGAATTTATGCAGCCAAGAAGAGACAGAAAGCATATTTCGATGCACATGTGAAGGATAAGGGCTTAAAAGCAGGAGACCTAGTCCTAGTCTACACCTTGAAGCAGCATGCACAAAAGTTAGAGAAGAGAGGTTGTGGACCAATGATTATCAATAGGATCTCCACAAGTGGAGCAGTACAACTAGCCACTCTAGAAGGTGACATCCTACCAAGTTACATAAGCAGATACAGAGTCAAGTTATATCAAGAACCCTTAACCAAAGAGATGATAAATCGACTCAATACTGCAAAGAAACGTAAGGAAGAGGAAAAGCAAATTCGAGAACAAGCACAGGCAAAAGCTTTAGAACGCATCCGGAAAATGAAGTTGAGAAGGTAGATAGTCTGTGGCCACAATAATGTATTCAACATGGGAACCCTTAGTTGGGAGATTAATAGGACCGACAAAGTCTATTCCCCACTTAGAGAATGCACGTCCACCCGTCATAGGTTTCAATGGCATTCATCTTTGCATATAGGATACTGAGTTCGCTGACAAACATCACACCTCTTCACGTAGGTATGTGTATCCATGTGAAGGGTTGGCCACCAAAGATCTGCAAATAGTATTGCCTTGATCACCCTATCTAGTCCAAAGTGTCCTCTTGCTGCACCTTGGTGAGCAGTTTCCAATATCTTGAGGTATTCGCTCTCATGGACACACAGTCTTAGGTAACCATCTTTACCACGTTTGTATAAATTATCACCAATGAGTGCATAATCTAAGGCTTCTTGTTCCAAACTTCTTTGTCTAGCCAAAGTCATATCTTGAGGGAATGTTTTCGTCCTCAGAAAGGCTACTAACGGTTCACTCCAATCTGGTATTAGAGACACTTGGTACAGTGTAGCGTGCTCCACAAGTGGTTTAATACAACAGAATGGGCATTCCTTACACAACTTATGGACATCTGCTTCCATAGTCAGCTAGTGCACTCCGAGTCTCCTCAATGTCTGCAAGGTTCTTTGTCTCGAGTAGTGTTGTGCTAATGCACCCACATGTGCTAATTGCAACCACTTTGCGTACTCGTCCTCTTCCACACAATAGGCTAATACTCCTTGATCCGTATGTTTGTACATACTTCCTGCCATGATATGATACTTTTGGGCTTTTACTACCTCCCTATCTTGAGTGTTTATTACTGGATGTTTAGGTCCATATGTTAGTATTGGCACTAAGGTCTTGGCCCACTGTGGTACAACTTCCAAATTGAACAAGTAAGCATCGGGAAGGTCATCTGATACTCCTTGTGGGGCCTCTCCGGATCTGATCCTAGAGAGATGGTCTACTCTCAAGTGAGTTTTGCCCTTCCTTACCACAACCTCAAAGTCATATTCCATTAGTAAGAGAAACCATCTTACTAATCTGCCTGTGTTGCATGGCTTGTTTACCAAGTAAAGTAGAGCCTGATGATCAGTAAAAAATTTAAACTTATTTGCGAGCAAATAGTGTCTAAACTTTTTAACAGCATAAACCATGCCTAATCCTTCTCATTCAGTGGTTGTGTAGTTCAATTCAGTTGCGTTCAATTATCTACTAACATAGGCAATAGGAAGATCCATATTACCCTCACTAGTAGGTTGTGCAAGCACACATCCAATAGCATAGTTCGATGCATCCACATGCACATGGAATGACTTGTTCCAATCTGGTGTGGTCAAGATTGGTGCTGAACATAATCGTCGTTTAAGCTCATTGAAGGAGTTTTCACATTCTTCAATCCACTCAAAATTGGTCAAAAGTCCGTACAGAGGCTTCGCAAAGATGGCATACATGTGTATAAAACGTCGGTAGTAACCACAATGCCCCATGAAAGCTTGCACTTCCTTGACATTTTTTGGCCTAGGGAGTTCTGCTATAGCTCTCACTTTCTCCTCATCCGTGGATAAGCCATTCTTTGACACTATGTGTCCTAGAATCTTGCCTTGCCTAACCATGAAAACACACTTTTCTAGATTCAGGAAGACCTGATATTCTCTACATTTATCAAAGATTTGCCTAATTTCAGGTATATGTGTTTGTCTAATGTTGGAGTGAGCACAGAGATCATCAACATAGACTTCCAAATTCTTCCTCAAGAATTCTTTGAATACATGACACATCAATCTTTGGAAAGTTGCGGGCGCATTGGTTAGGCCAAATGGCATTACCCGAAAAGCAAGTACGCCCCACTTTGTGGCAAAAGCCGTCTTATGCTGATCTTCTAGAGCAATGGCTACTTGATTGTAACTAGAGAACCCATCTAGGAAGCTGTACACTTCCTTGCCTGCTACCCTTTCTAACAGATGCTCAGTGATAGGAAGCGGATAACTATCTTTGATTGTGGCTGCGTTAACCTTCTTCAAGTTAATGCACACACATAGCTTGCCATTCTTCTTGGGCACCACTACAATGGGGGATACCCACTCAATGTGCTCAATTTCATAGATAAATCCAGCTTCTACCAAGTGATCTATCTCTTCTTTGATCTTGGCAGCATAGTTGTCATTGTATGTATATGGATTTTGTTTAGAGGGTTTGGCCTATGAGGTCATGGGGATCGTGTGTGAGCATACATTAGGGTCTACACCTTTCAAATCCTTATAACTCCAAGGGAATACATCTCTATATTCTCTTAGCAAGGTTATCAACTCTTGCTCTTCTTCTTCCGTCAGGTCATGTTATATGTAAGTGCATCTCTCTTCTCCTTCTTCTATGGCTACAACTATTTTCTTGGTGGTTTCTTTGTTATCATAGGCCTCCCCGGATTGTGCCTCACGTTTAGGCATTCTTATCATGACTCCCCTATCGTCTATCTCATACTTTTTGAAATTATCGGGGACCTCAAACAAAGATTCTTCCTCTTTTGGTGTGACTTCTCTCTTCTTCCTTTTCTTGCCTTCACTCTTAGGGGTCACTTGTCTGGTTAACCTTACATCATTTGTGAGCTCTTCATGTCTCTGAGGGAGAACTTCCACTTCATGGAAGTATTCTTCATCTGATGCAAAAGATGGGTCCATAATAATCGACTCTAGATTGAAGTCACTTGCATCTTCGAATGCATCAGTGCTAGGTTCACATTCTTCAAGAACCGAATCTCCCATGATTGGCTCTATGGAGAAGAGTAAAATGTCATAGCCATCCTCATCAGCGTGGGGTGTCCATTGTTCTTCATTGATAGCTACATCCATTGTTGCTAAAATTTCCGCCCAACCATGAGGTTCAAATTCTTCGTCAGGAAATACTAGAGGTGCATAGGCTGGGTCCTGAACCGATCTATGAGTTTCCTTCGCACCTATCTCTCTGGCTTTTTCTCTCTTCTCCTCTTCTACTGCTACTTTACACATCCACAAGTGGGTGTCTTCATGCATCCATGAGGATCCTGATCCTATGGAGTGCATTGACTCTGTGTCATCCTTGGCTCTATGGATGGGATTTCATTGAATAGGCGGTACATCTCTATGAGAGTAATCCTTGAGATTGAATTTGATTGTAACACCTAGGTGTTGCAAATACAAGGAATTGGTTCCCCAATCCTGTACCACTTGCAATTGACGCATAAATGGCCTTCCCAAAATCATCTCGTAGGCTTGGTTTTTGCTAAAGTCGCATATAGCAAAAGTATGCTCAAACTCAACACCACATGTAGTGAGAGTTATTCTTTCTAGCAATCCTAAGGGCCTCTCAATATGACGATCGGCCATCTGCAATTTCATTCTCATCGGCTTGAGTGCTGGCTTGCCCCAATGCTTCCATAGGGATGGTAGCAATTGCAACTCCTGCACCTGAGTCCAAAATTGCCTTGGTTGTGTATCCCTGATGGGTAACTGGAACATAGGTATTTCCTTCTTCTCCTTCGCTCATGTCTCCTATCTTATTTAGTGGTATTTCTGGCACTGTTCTATGAGATCCTACTTGGGAACGGGATTTCGCTACATCTGGCACTTGTTTGGCTACATGTTTCCACAATTCAGGCTTAACCTTGAGTGGCTCTTCCAAGGTGAGGTTGCACTGCACCTTAGTGTTCTTTACCACCTCCGTGTTCCTAGGTATGATCGAATCTTCATTTCTTATCATGAC
The DNA here is from genome assembly GCA_020310875.1 of Ceratopteris richardii. Lineage (NCBI taxonomy): Eukaryota > Viridiplantae > Streptophyta > Polypodiopsida > Polypodiales > Pteridaceae > Ceratopteris > Ceratopteris richardii. The sequence continues at coordinate 86,526,029 of CM035442.1, read as the reverse complement.
CGTAGGGGTTCTCATGCAAGTTGACTTAGTTTCCCATGGGCCTGTGAAATGTGGTAACTCTTGCAAGGAATTAGACTCAAAGTCTAACCTTTCATGCGAGTGGGCACTCTCTTGTTCTCCATAAATGGAAGGAATGTCTTGTGGGAATTGATCGTGTGCATCATCCACAAGTTCAATCGGAGGAGGATTTTCACTTTCTTTAGCCCATTTATCTTCTTGAATCTCTCACAAAAATGCTAGAGAATACCGATTCATAGAAGAAGATGTGTCTGGTTCAGTGGAGTTAGGCACATAAGCTTCCTGGGGAGGAATGCTTATTCTATCACTTGCACTCTCCTTAAACTGAGAGGAGGCTCCTTTTCCAGACGTTGCAAGTAATCTTTCCAATCTACCTAATAGACCATCAAAATGCAATGGTGTTCTAGTGGAGCTAGAGCCATTGAACAAATGACTAGCTTCAAACATGGCTTGCGCCAATTTGACCAATTTGTTCGCTCTATCTCTAGATCGACTCTAGGCTAACATTTGTCATGATCTGTTACATTTGGCCCTTCTTGGATTCTGGCTTGGTATGCTTTAAGCATCATGTCTAGATCCTCAGGAGTGGGATCGGCTAGGATTGATCCTACTCTGGGTGGTGGGTGGGTTAAGTGTGGAGGATCAGAAGGTTGGGGAATGGAAGATGATGGATTGGTGGGAGATGGAATTGGAGGTGGAGGGGTGGTGTAAGAGTGAGTTTGAGATGTGAGTTCACTTATCTTTGCTTTTGTTTCTCTCAAGCTTTCCTCAAGTTTGCTCATTTTCTGTGACCATTGTCTTTTCATTCTCTCTCAACTATCTCTCCAAGCTCTTGTCCTTTTCTTGGTTATACTCTTTGTCTCACTAACCTGAGAACTCTTTTCTTGCCCTACTCCTTGAGTTTGCTGCAAAGCTTGAGCTGGGGTGACTACTTGCACTGGGGCAGTGGAAGTCACACTTCCTGTAGAGTCTACTACTAGTCCAATGACGTTGATCGGAGTGATTTTTGGCATGTTATTGGGGTTCTTTGGGCAATCTCATAAGAGATGCTCTTTTCCGCAATCTTGACAGAAGCCCTGAATTGTCATAGGCTGGGGCTGTGTAGGGGCAAGCATTGAACAATCACAAATGAGGTGATCCCCCTGACATCGATAGCATGGTCCTCTAGGAAATGGGGGTCTTAACTGCATAGGTTGAGGTCTAGTGTTGGGGTTTGCATACATGACATTTGCATACTCTGGCTCCCAACTAGGTTCACTCGGATCTTCAGAGTAATATGACTCGTTTATGCTCAGGTGACTGCATGTAGTAAGCCTGTGGACTATCCATGTGAGTAGAGTCAAAACTATGATCACTCATGTCACTTTCTAAAAGTAGTGGTGTCACTGGCACTATGGCTCTATTCAGGTTCTCTTTTGCAGCTGCGTACTTTACGGGAATCACATTGGCTGGGGTTGGAGGTTGTTGAGCTAACATAGGCTGATGCCTTTGTTGGTTTTGGTAGGGTTGTTGATAGGTTGTTGTGGTCTGCCATATTGTTGTGGTGGGTATTGGTTCTGGTATCTTCCCTGCTATGGGTATGGCTGAGGATAAGTTTGCCTAACCGCTTGCTTATTGTATGGGCAATCCTGTGCAGTGTGATTAGTGTATCTCTGTTCTATGGTCCAGTACTGGCTATTAGGATTCACTTGGGGTTGAGCCATAATGGGACATACATTCGCCATATGGTCACCACCACAAGTATAACATCTCTTCACTGGGGCAAATCTAGGGATTTGTTTGCTAGAGACACCTAGTTTTTGAGCTAGCTTCTCTGCAAGTTCCTCAATAGAGGTAGATTGACTAGAAGTGAGGCTACTAGAGCTATCTGAATCCTTGTAGATTTTTGAAAGCTCGAATTCCTCCCCTAGGTTATCCTCAATGTCGATGCACATAAGTACACAGTCTTCTATGGTCTTAGGGTCCTTCAAGTACACATATGATTTCAATTTGGTACTTCACGGTCCATCCAAGAATAAAGCCACTTGTTTGGCTGGAGTGGGCAACTCAGGAATAGGACATCTCTCTAGTATTGCCTAAACCATCTTCCTACCAGTCAGACCGTCTGTTGAGGTGTTTGCTTAAAGCTATGAATCAGTGAGGAAGTGGTATGCCGTATGCCACTCTTAGAGATATTGGTAATGAATGCCTCTAGAAGTTGGTCTATGTTTATGAACTGCCTCTCATTTAGTGGTTGAAACCAAGTGAGGGCAGTGTTCCTTAAGGTCAGACTGAAAGCATTATACTGCGTGAATAGGTCCTCAACTTGTTTAGCTCTCAAGACTTGCCTAAACTCGGCCACATGATCATAAGGGTCTCCAGTGCCATCGAAGTAATTCTTCATGGACTTAACCAACTGGGTTGGCCTCAAGGTCCTCGTGTGTTCCCTAGGCCTTGGCAGTTCTTTGGTTCCTTGGGGCTCTAGGTCTCTCGGTTTCTTCTCTATCCGTTTTTGTTCTCATCATTTCTCTTCCCAGGGGGTTGGCAAAGCTTATCTCAGGTCTGTCTCTACTTCTATCCCTTTGAGCTCCATGAGCTTGGGAGGTCCCAGCTCCTTGGTGGTTGTAGGACACATTGGACCGAGGTTGGGGAAAAACAAATTCACCCTTCCAAGTGTAGGCATGTCTCCCATGCTCTAAGACCACGGAGATCCTCTTTGACGTATTGTCTAGGTAGGTTACTTTACCTAGGCTATCAGGGTCTTTAAACTCATAAATTATGAGAGCTCCTACTTCATGAGTTTGGTCAGGCTTATACCTCCAAAAAACTTCATCGGTTTCTCTATTTAAAAGCAAATCTATACTCATTGTCCTAGGGAATCCACTCTGGTGTCATGATTCTGGTCAGGACTAATTTTCCACGGGAAGTCCTCGGATCTTTCCCTAAATTCCCTTGCTCTATGTCCCCTATGTCTGTCTCTGGGATCACATTACCAAATTCATCGGTTCTATCTGGGTGATTGGTGACTACACATATGGTCCCTTCCTTGTCCAGGTATGCACCATTTTCAAACTTGACTACCAGATGTTCTAGTCCAATGGGTTGATCTGGGTTTTTGATCTAGATTCCGGATCTTCTTAGGCACTCCTCATAGATGCAAGCACCTAATCGGTTGGTCCTAAGGAACTCCAGTTGATTCTTATAAGGACCTTCAACCTTTTGTAAGTAAGCCACACCGGAACTTCCTGTGGGTCGCTCCATACCTTGAGACATCTCTGATTTGCTAGTTTCAAAGTTAGGGTAGTGTGAATAATTACTCAACTGCTGGGCCCAAGACCTAGCAGTGTGATTGACACTAGCCTCTGAAGACCTAAGACTTTGTCTATCTCTCCCTAGGTGTCTTTCTGATCTAAGGTTCATATGCCTAATTGAGTAGCCCCAATTTTCCCAAGTACAACCTCGTTGCTGAGTGCTTTTGTATCAATTACTTGGTTCTTTTTTGGTTGATTATCGTGTTTATGATCTTGTTTGATATCACGTCATCAGGAATGCTTGAGTTAATTTTCGCACTTTGAGTTCATCGTACCACATTAACTTCTTAGCTTTACAGTTATCGGTAGTACACACGGATTATGTTTCAGCTTGAACTTGAGTATGTAGGTAGTCTTCAACTTGATAGATGCCTATCGTCACCCTGACTTACTTCTAGCACTATTCGCACTTAGCCTAAGCTAGGAATTGACAGAGGGAGCTGAGAATATTCCAACCTCACTTGCGGATCCCTTGCTTTGTAGTGCTCAAGAACCCCGTTCTCAAGCGTTTAGAATGCCCTTGCTTTGGATGCCCTCTAGTGCTCTCAATGGACCTGTAAAAGTCCCAAAGTTAGCTCAAGACTTAAATTCAATCGACAAAACAAATAACTTTCATTCATGTAATTCAGATATCAATTTGCACTGTATCTTTATGGAAACAATTCTAGAGATCCCTTAGTTTGGTTCCCCTTGGATATGGTCAACTTAAAATTAATCTATCTAACAATCCTGATATTAATTTCACCATAACCATGAAAATTTTGGTACTACTCCCACGAGCTTTCCAATGAGCCTAAGATCACCCCGAATAGATTTTGTATGAGGAAATTATGATAGTTCAGGTCTCTGCGGTTAAAATAGGGTTCAGATAGGCTATCACACAAACAAGATTTTTCTCAAATCACTAGTCTAGGGGTCTCACAAAGTGCTAATTGCTTGATTTTTAAGCCCAAAATTACCCCCAATTCAATTAATTGTTTCACCCCAAAAAATCATTCGTAAAGCCAGTGTATTATGATAGCTCGGGTCGATGTGTTGCGAAAGACCGAGGTGTTGCAATAGTTGGGGTGTGTCGCGATAGACTGAGGTGTCACGATAGATGGGGTGTGTCGCGATAGACTGAAGTGTCACGATAGGTGTGGTGTGTCGCGATAAATGGGAGTGTCGCGATAGACGGGTGTGTTGCTATAGGTCGGTGTGTCACGATGGACGGATGTGTCGCGATAGGTCGAAGTGTCGAGATAGTTGGGTGTGTCACGATAGGTCAAAGTGTCGCGATAGTTGGGTGTGTCGTGATACCTCAGTGTGTCGCGATAGATGGAAGTGTCGCGATATTCGGGTGTGTCGTGATAGTCGGGTGTGTCACGATACCTCGGTGTGTCGCTGTCAGGAAGTTGCGGACACACGGCTGATGGATCAGTCAACTGCTAAATCCCTCGGCACATGCAGGGTGCTTGAGACAATCTCAGGTAAATTAGGTATATTTTTCTTTAGTCTAGGGTAAATAAAGTTTTAAATTACTGAAAAATCTAAGAAATAACTAATAAGTAATTGTAACACTTTATACTTCTATGGACCATATGGCTGAGCTGCCCTATACCTATCAATAGCTTCTTGAGGAGAAGGAAGAATCAAGGTTTCCTCAGTTATATTTTCTTTTATAATTTCGTCTTTTTGGGTTTCCAAATGTTGAGGTTGTGTATGTCTAATTAAGGGTGGTGGAAATAAATCTATACTATCTTGAGGTTCAATAGATGCAATCGAAAATAATGCTAAAAATCTAGTTAGACAATAATCATGAGATACTGGTATTAAAGATTCGTGTGTAATAATGTCTTTAACTACTTCTACTTCAACTTCTAAAGTTGCGTTACTCTCAGATTCAATTGTATGTTCAGAAGACATCGACAATAAAGATAATGGGAATAGAAATTGAATTAATGCTAATGACAATAATAGCTGTTTACAATGCTAAAAAACAATCTTTCTAAATGATGTAATTTATCTAAAAGGTTGCTAAAAACTAGTGATTCCTCTTTGTCCAAAACATATTCTGCTCCTAGTCGCCGGTCGTTTGAAGATCGCGATCTCGCTCCTCTGTTCTATGGTCGTCCAAGAATGGCCAAGTCAACATACTCCATGATTCATCAGAGAGAAGGAAAACAAACGTCGTTGTCAGCTGGATAATTCACATCAGATTCAAGCGTCGTCCTCCCCTTACTGGTGCCAAATTCTTTTAAAATAATTTGATAGCAATTGGGTTCATATCCTCTGTTGCTCTCTTTGCTCTCTAGAAAAATAGCTATAGAGGGAAAAAAAAAATGTTGGAGGGATCCCCCCAGATTTAAGATCTTGATCTCTTCTGAAAGCAGCGCGCCAGGCAATTACCAAGACGGAAGAAGCTCCAAGTAGCCCCCCCTCCCATTGTCCGTCCAGCCTCGATCATATGCATCCTCAGAATTTCTACGAACATAGCTTTTTCCCTTCCTTTTTGTACACTGGCCTTCCTTTTTCATCTGTCTGATGGAGCAGAACGTGAAGTGTCCTCCCCTCCTCGTGTGTGCGCCTTGCTTCTGACTTGGCCTCCTTGCCATCCTTTTCCATGCGTCTCCTCATCTTTTTTTTGAGCTATGTCTTTCTTTAGTTCAATGCTCTAAGTTTAGAGTTATTCAAAAGGCATTCGATGCTTTTTCTCTTCAATAGTATGGAATTAATAATGGTTTTCTTTTACTTCTCTTTAGCAACGTTAACATGAGCAAAAGAAAAATTAACGTCCTTGCTCAGAATAAGAATCATCAACACCTTTGCTAATAGAAGATAATCTTCATCTCAAGTTCTCTTTGTGACTATTGTGCTCAAAGAGCTTTGTGACTATTGTGCTCAAAGAGCTTGGAGAAATGGGCGAGTAAATCTCTATGACATCCACAACATTTTCGAATCATATCTTTTGTTTTGAAGAGAGTAGAAGCAAACATAGAGATGAAAATCTCTACGACATCGTGATAGCCTGGTGTGTCGTGATAGACTGAAATATGGTGAATTATATTAATCAATCTAGTGATTCTATGAGCTCTCAGGCGGCGATGTGTCATGGTGCACTCAGATTCTCAATAGTGTGATTTTTTTAGTGTGTCGTGATAGCTCGAGCTCGACGTCTCAGGACTTGCATAGAAGGATTCTGTACCTGCAGAGATTGCTGGAGATGGTGATGTTGTTGACACCTTCAAGAATCATGCAAAAGACACACAAGAAACAGACATGCGCTCTCGCTCTCTCTCAAACTCTCACCAAGCAAATGAGGAGAATGAAATGGAAGTGGGAATATGAAAGGAAGGTGGAGAGGAAGATGGAGATGGAGAAAATGGTGAAAAACAAGAAAATTTACCTACTACTTACCATTCTAATGCATCCTCTCTACGTCTTACCATCACACACTCGTCCTCAAAGCTCGATCCCCGGCAACGGCGCCAAAATTTGGTGTAGCTCAGTGATGAGTAGCACCTCCTTTAATGTCAATCCGGGAAGACATGAGAATGGTATGAAGACCTCGATCAAGTGAAAGCACAAGTGCAGTCCTTCAAGAGGTGGTCACCTTCTTTAAGCCAATGCCCTATGTGGTAGTCTACATTTCCATAGGGCAAGTCTTGTAGTGGCACTGGTGGATATTTAGGCAGATCCTTAGGAAGTAACTTCAAACAATCAGTCTGTGGTTCTTGTGCTACAACCCCTAAAAACTGGGTGGACGTTCCCTCTTGAATAACTTGTTTCCCTTTGTCTCACTCTTCACCCAATGCCATATTGATCATGATGTGTATGAGAACTGCAATGTGCCCACTTAGAAAGAAAGACAAAGAAAGTGTTGAGGTGTGTAATGCATTAACCCCATGTAAACGTGTTGAAAAATAAACATTAAACCAATAATTAGAGCATAGCACATAAATGGGGTATGATGTGTTTCGTGTGGTCCACGTGTTTATTCAAGACTCAATGTGTAAGTTCTTGCACTTGAAATCCAACACATGAAAATAAACTAAAGATCATGAAACTAACTAAAAGGTTTACTCAATGACAAAGCCGTGTTATATACAAGACTCATATATCATATATTTACATTCCTTGAACAATAAATTTATGATGTTTATGATGTGTTTATGTTTTTTTTATTTTATATGTATTTATATTTTTTTGTATGTTCCCCACCCCTTCTTGGAGGTTTGTGTATGCATACATGGGTTATAAAAAATCATGTGCCCTATGCATGGTCATGTATACTTTTGGTGCATGGTTACTCAATATGCAAAGAGAGCGGGTATTTGATGATTCATCAAGGAGCTTTTGGTGATGAGGCTTATGTGTGTCCAATGTATGTTTACATTTTGTTTTGTTTTAGAGTGTAAGTTGTGAATGGTCTTTGGTGTGTTTATTGTCCCTTGCTTGTATGTTGGTTTTAGGTGCATCTATCCAAGCCGTGTGATTCTCTTGATGTCATTGTGCTTATTAGAAAACTACTCCTTCTTTATGTTGTAAGATCCTTTGGAGAATACTCTTCATTTGGTTTGAAATGATTCTGGCCATATATCCTTGTGGAAATCTTGAGTAAGCATCAAGTGCTCCCTACTAAATTCTCCTTCCTTCATAAATTAATATCTTGTGGTTGAATTTCTCCTCACGAGTCCTTTTCATTGAGCTTACATGGATGACTCAACCTATATCTGGTCTTTTATATATTGGTTGAATTCTATTCCACATTCCTCAACATGTAAGACATGCTCCATGTCCGTGGAGAAATGATAAACTCTTTAAGTCTAAGTTACAAGATATGTACGCAACTCTTTAAAGACCTTCATTAGTTTGCCAAATGTCTTGTTCAATATCTCTCTATTGAATTTTTTTGCATTGTCAAAACACGTCAACCTTTTTCATCCATAATTTAGAAAGTAAAAAGTTACAAGATATGTACGCAACTCTTTAAAGACCTTGAAATTTAGAGAAACATAGTTATTTTCCATTATTATACTTAAAACGTAGACTTGTGTGAGATTCATTAATCTGATTTTTTCACAGCTAATTTTTTTCTTACTTGGAGCCTTCATTAGTGTGTAGAGATCCAAAGTTTAGGAAGTAGACCTTCACTCGATGACTGAAGTACATTACAAGATCCTGAAAAGTGAGATGGAGATATCTATTCTCCATGATGTTGTTGAGATTCTAACTATGAGACATCTATTTTCCATGATGGTATTGGGATTCTAACCTTGTGCTTTTTGTCTCTTGTAGTCCTATCAATATAACACGGGCAAAAAAGGGATGCAACCCTCCTTGGAAATAAGCGGTCCCTGTATTTTCCATTGTGCTAATTATCATGTATTTTCCATTGGAAATAAGCGGTCCATTGTGCTTCTCATGTATAGACTGAATCCATTGTCTCTCAAACTCAATTGATCAATGGCTCTCCTCTTACAAAGAAGATACCAATCTCTGGAATAATGAAACATCTCATCATTTGGCACAAAGCACGCATACTTATACACACACATGAATATACATAGTATATATACATGAATATAAACGTATGTGCGCATATGCAGACACACACACATACACAGAGCAACAGATAATCTACGTACACACTACACATACATTTCTCTATATATACACACATGCACGTATGTGTGTGTAACTAAATATGTAAGCACATAGGTACGTAAATACAGGCATGAATATATATGTATGTGCGTATATGCAGACACACACATATACACACACCAGCCGTTATATGTACACACTACACATACATTTTTCTATATATATACACACATGCACGTATGCGTGTGTAACTGAATATCTAAGCACATAGGTACGTAAATACAGACATGAATATATATGTATGTGCGTATATGAAGACACATACACATACACACACCAACAGATAATATACGCACACACTACACATACAGTTTTCTATATATACACACATGCACATATGTGTGTAACTGAATATGTAAGCACATAGGTACGTAAGTACACACACATATATGTATGTATGCATGCATGTATGTATGTATTTATGTATGTATGTATGTATGTTTGTATGTATTTTCATATGTATGCATGTGTATATTCATGTGTGCATATGTATGTGTGTATGTATGTGTGTATGTATATATGTATGTACTCCATGCATGTGTGTATGTATATATATGTATGTAAGTATGAATATGTGTATATATAAATGTATGTAAGTATATAAATATGTATGTGTATGTAAGTATGAATGTATGTGTATATCTATGTGTGTGTAGATGTGTATGTATGTGTGTATGTATATGCATATATATGTGTATGTATGGTTGTATGTATATGTGTATGTGTGTGTATATATGTGTATGTATGCGTGTATGTATATGTACATGTATGTGTATATATGTGTATGTATGTATGTATGTATGTATGTATATATGTATGTTTATGTATGTAGCATGATGTCCATAACAAAATCCACATACACTGAACCAACAAACAATTGCAATTTTTTTCTTCGACCTACAAAATAACAATTCACTTTCAAGAGGATTAGACTTGTTTGGAGGGATCGTGTTGTGGTTAGGGTTTCTTCATGGCATCTTTTCATGCTCCCTTCATGCACGTACAGTCTTCTTTCATTGTCCACTCTGTATCAGCTCGAATGGCTCATCAGTGCTAGCCTCCTCTATCACGGCGGGGGTACCTCGCTCTCCCCCTCAAGAGGAGGAGATATGGACTCGTCAGGCAACTTAACAGTGCCTCCGAGATTTGAGGTTGTAGGACATAATGTTATTTGGCATCCATCACAAGTTCCTAGCACTCCAATCATATCGGACGATGGTTTCCTATCTTCTCTGATTATCAATGATGTTGCTCCCAGTGATGCTCGTATTCTGCTATCTAGAGAGGGCCCCTCGATCCACCCAGCTACTGATCACCTTCGTTCATTCACTGAGGTACTTTCCAATAACAATGGTTCTTCTGGGTTTCTCAACCCACCAGGTATCTCATGCTTCCCAAATGATTTCAAGGGCAAGGCATCGCTACGCATTATCCCTGATTGTTATGTTAAGGAAAACAATAGCTAAGGTAGTTTCACAGACGATTCCACCCTAATAATAGATAGCTTTGTGTTTAAACAATGGCAAAGTCAGCTCTCTGATAGGGTTGTCATAGCCTTGAGCCATGGATCGAGACCCCCCTTGGAAACTCTTAGGTATTGGATTAAAAACAACTAGGAAAATTGAGGTTTACATGTGAAATAGATTCAGTACCTTCCCAACAGATATTTCCTTTTTTTCTGAGGGAAAAAAAGGAAATATCTGTTGAGACTCATAACTGAGGGGCAATGGATTATCAAATCCACTCCAATCTTGTCCTTCAGTGGTACTATGGATTTAATTTGAGGGGCCCTAAGCCTACCAAAGTCCCTGTTTGGATAGAGTTCCCGGACCTCCCAGTGGAATTCTCTCCTTGGACAGATGGGCTATGCTCCCTATTGGGTAAAGTTCTTGGTTAGAAGTCTCAAGGTAATATTAACCCAAAATGGGACCCTTAGGTTCTTGTTGAAATTGATATTAGTAAACCTATTAGAACATCTCTTAAAATTCAGGATTCTAATGGTATTTGCTTGCACGAACAAAAGGTAATCTATCATAACCTCCCCAATGCCTCCTACAAGTGCTACCGTCAAGGGCACTGGATTAGAGATTGCCCTCTTCTTAAGGAAGAGACTTATGTCTCTAATATTAAGTCTCTAATCTTAAGTCTCAAGATCAGCAACAAGGGGTAAAAGGAGTCATCCCTATTAGCAACCAAAAAAAAACTTCAAGTCAAGCAAAAGAAAAAAGCTAAAAATTGGTCTAATGCTTTTGATGCTTTGTTGGAGGATGTCTTCAATCCCCTTGCAGGTGAGTCAACAATTAATGAGGGACATCCCATTAATCAAGATTGTGCCGAGGATTCTCCCCACTCTCCAAAAGACATAAGAGAAAATGTTGCTAACCCAATGGAGCTAGTCAACAACAAGATCACAATGAAGGATGGATGATGGTAACTAACAAGAAAAAAAAATGTCCCTACTCACCAATGGAACATGGGTACTTGAAATATTAATCCCCCCTTTTGTACTAATGCTTTCCCTTCCTTTGATGACAATAGATTTGCTAATGAGCTGTCTAACTTTGATGAATCTGAAATTCATTTTTTACAGTAGGCCGGACTTACAGGTGAGGAGCTGCTATCTAATCAAAAGGAAAATGTTGCCCCATCAAGTCAACATGTTTCCAAAGCCAAGAGAAAGGAAAGTTTCTCTAAACTCAGGAGAAAAGACATTTTGAGAAACTCTGTTTCTCTGAACAAGCTAACCAAAAATATTAGAAAATGATGGTGTTTTTTATTAAGGTTTTTATTCTATGTCTCATCATGTCTCAAAACATCAATCTGATTTCTTACAATATTAAAGGTTTGTCTGAACCTGTTTGGGCCAAGTGTTTCTCCAAGTGGCTTTATGATTTATCCCTTCTGCTCTTCGTTATTTGTCTTCAAGGATTGAAAGTCTTGGATTTTAAACTTAAGACCCATCTTAATTTAGTGTCCAAGAACCATGCTTGGTTATCTACCCAGCACCCTCAAGGTCGTGGGGGTGCTACTATAGGTGTTGCTCACTCCACTTCCCACTTGGTCCAGGAAACTAAGTCTAGCCCCTCCCATCAATGGATTGGCGTGACAATCAAGAAACCTTTTGATTGCACCTTTATTTTCTTGTATGCCTCTAACATTTCTTCCCTTAGAACTAAATGTTGGGAGGAGCTTAGTAGTATGGATGGTCCTAGCTATATTGTGGGAGACTTCAACATGGTTACCTACCTTAGTGATAGGTTTAACAAAAAAGGGAGAATTCTCTATGGTCAAGAATGGATTTCTTGGCTAAACTTGGTTTCTACCCATGACTTGCTTGATCTTTCTACCCAGTCCGGTTTCACTTGGAACAACAAGCAGAGGCGGTCTAACTTCCTAGCTGCTCGGCTCCATAGATGCCACTTGAACATCTAGTATTCCCAACAGTTTTGGGAAACCTCAACTAAAATAGATCATTCCATTAGTATCTTTGACCATTTTCCTTTGATTATTAACCTCAAGCATGATAGTCACTGCTTCAGATCAGATTGGCCTCATCTTGACCCTTCTCTTCTACACATGCCTTGTGTTGTTGACAAAGTCAAAGCCATATTCAAGCACTTCTTTGCTTCTTGCAAAAGTGCGACTGTGGCTTTGTCTAGGTCTATTAGGGAAGTTCAAACCCTCTTTACCTATTATAGAAACCTTAAGAGAAACTTAAGAGCTAGAAGAAGACATTCCATCACTAGAGAGCTGGATATGCTTCAGTCTTCCCAAGATCCTAATAAAATGGATAAGATTTTATCCCTTCAGGACATATTGAAATACGAGGAGTACGTTGAGGCTAGTGGTATTCTCTATGCTTCAAGAGAATTTTGGGCAAGGAACCTAGACAACCCTAATAAGCACATGTTCTCTATGCTAAAAAATAAGAAGAGTAAGGACTTCATTCCATTGTTGATGAAAAATTCAAGTGGTTATGCTATCAATGTTGAGGAGAATTTGCAGGAGGCCACTCATTTCTTTATTGATGTTTTCTCTAGTTCTCCCCAGTGGGGGGAGGATATCCGCAGTGTGCCAGAGCCACTATCGCTCTTAAAAGGACTAAAACTATTATTGCCAGCCTGGCTGCCCTACTAGACCTGCCCCTCACTGCCGATGAGATTAAAGAAACCATAGGTAAATTGAAACCTTGCAAAACTCTTGGCATTGATGGCCTTCCAAATGAGTTTTTCATTTCTCTTGATGACTTTCTCACGTCTGTCATTCTCTTGATCAGGAAAGAATCTTTTAGTAAAGGAACTCTTACTATTGAAATCAACACTAGGGTCATAAAGTTGATTCATAAAAGGGGATCTAAAGAAGACCTGAATAATTGGAGGCCTATCACTTGCTTGACCACTATTTATAAGATTTTTGCTTCGAGTATTGCTAGAAGACTTAGCCCTCTCATGAAGGACATCATTTTTCTTGAACAAAAAGGTTTTATAAAAGGGAGATTCATTCTTGATGCCATCATATCTCTTTAGTGTGTGAATGTGTATATGTGTGTTGAGTATGTTTATGTGTGTGGGTGCAAGAGAACAAGGATTACGACCACCACATGCTAGAGAGATGACTCTCCTCCCAACCTTATGCCTGTATATATAGCTGCTTGAACTAATGAGGACCACAAATGTAACTAGAGTCCACAAGTGCATGTGCAATCTCCTCCACTCCTTTCATATCCACCACTAGAGTCCACTAGTGGTTGTTGTACTCACCTCTTGAGTTAAGTCCACTGGACTCAAGTTAACTCACGTTAACTGGAGTTAGAAGGCTCTAGAGCTCTTTGGGCAAAACCCTCTTCCCATGCTCCCCATGGGAGTTGAACCCAAGACCTCTTCCTTCACAACCATGAGACTTAACCACTAAGCTAAGTGGATTACTTGAATATGAGAGCACATGACTTATGCTTGAGTCTACTCTTGAGATCTTTGGTCCTACAGACGAGTGACCAAACGGTATCCGATTTTAGATCTGTCTGAAGCCATCGGATCCCTAGATCATAGACTTACTTTATTACATTCTTCCCCCCTTGGGAAAGATTTTCGTCCTCGAAAATAGAGCTATATACATACTGTAGGCAACCCCCGAGCCTCATGTTCTAAAACTTGAAGAACATGGTCATGTTCTAGAACTGGAAGAACATGTCTCATCTCTGTGGTGGCATCCTTGCCCAAATGATTCAAAACACTATCTGGGTTTGTACTTTGATGAACGGGACAAAGTACAAACTAGTAAAGAATAATGAGGGTGGATCTAAAAACATCCCTGGCCAATTCAAAGTTTCTAGATGTGCGATCTAGGCACAAACATGTGAATTGGATGGATTCAAATTACTAGTCCATTTCTGGGCATGACTGGTGCATGGACTTAGTAATGAAGGTGAAATTCTTATCCCTCGCAAAACTTTAAGAATTCTTGATTCACTTGAATTTGTTTTTGGAGAACTTGAAGTTTGGTTATCTCAAACATCTAACTTGGATGTTTATACAATGGTTTACTTTGATCCAACAGTTACTTGATTTTTTCTACCCGACTAGAGGACTACTTTGTCCTAATGAGTTGAAAAAATCCTATATAAACTGTAAGAGAAAGTTACCATTTTCTTTGAGTCAACCATACTATAACTTACCCAATACAAATCCATAATGAAATTTGTCCAACTTAGGACACTTTTCTCAAAGACTTTAACTGAAAGTTCTTGGGAATCGTCAATCTAATGAGCAATTTCTAACTTCTTTATTCTAGAGCATACTGGACTCTAGGAAATCATTTATGCTACAACTTGAAGCAAACTCAAATGAATAAGTCCACTTAGACTTATCATCTTTTGAAGATTGAAAAGGTTCTTGTACATAACATCTATCTAGGATGTTTAAGTTAGTTATTTTATTCTAACTGGCTAACCCTGGTCTTTTGCAAAAGGAATCAGATACCATGTCTAAGCCAATTCCAAAAGATTTGGAAAGCAAAAGAAATAACTAAAACTCTGTACAACCAATTCGAACTTCAAAGATACGTAAACTTGCTATCAGTCAAAGACTGGATGACTCAGGACTTCAACTTTTCAAAGATCTGTTTCAACAGAGTATTGAAGTATTGTCTTTATCTTTAAGAGAAATAAGCTGGATTCTCAAAAAGGTTCACAGAAAATAAAAAACATCATCCAACCACAAGATACTAGTGTGGTAACCAATATTAGCGTGTCGACTCGCTGAGGTTCTGTTGATGAGTTTTATATTCACATAACGCTTCACTTGAGACTAAGTTCAGGTCACATTCAGTCTTTTTGACTCCTTACTGGGAATGCAATTCTTGTGCATTTCTTTGAGTCAAAAGAGTGAATTTACCAAGTTATACTAGAAACTTGGTGCTTGACTTAGTTAATCAAATCCTTGGTTGAAAAGATCAACTCAAAATCAAAGTCCAACTTCTTTCATAAATTTATCAAATATTTCTGATCAATAACACTTAAGCTTGAAGTGTTTTAAGAAGATCTTGGAAGTTACTTACTTCATATCTTTAGTTTCCTAGATCTTGAAGTATCTTGAGATTCTTCTTGAATTTTAAACTCCTTCTTGGAAGTTTTAATTCCCTTGAAGATCAAACCTAACTTCAAGATTCCAAACAAAGACTCAATGATAATCATCATCTCACGGTCCGATGTCCCATACCATCTTTCCTACATCAATTTGAGTATAAAATCTGGTGTCCCATACCACCCTATTTTATACTCACATTGACGTGTGAGTGAATTTTATCCTAAAGTCTACAACATCTCTAGATAGAGAACCTTCTAGCTTTAATTCTTAACAAGAATTTTGCAATTTCAGGCACTATCTCTATCTTGATATTCTAGGTTTTAATCCCTTTGTGCTTAACCTTGGGAACTTGAAAACCTTTAATAGAATATCTCCAATCTTTTTTGCTAGGGTTTTCAAATGAAAACCAATTAGAATTCCAAGTACTTGAATTTTCTCGAATTCAAGTTCAATTGGTTTATCCTTGACCAATTTCGTAGTGACAAGAGCTTTTAGCTTCTTGTCTTTAGATTCCTTTCTACTAATGCATTTAGGTACCTATCCTGGCCAGGATTTTTATAGGAATCTCTCTACTGCATAAGTCTGAGCATCCGCTCATGCTTTTTGGATTTGTACCAAAAATCCCTTTGAGGATAGGCAAACACTTATGTTTTACCTTCCACAGACTTAAGTACCGTCTTCACGATTGCAGACTACATTCTTGGAATTACTTCACTCTATTCAGACTTGGAACAACTTACTTTTTTCATAATTTTCCATTCAATAAATGGAACTTGAATGAATCATTCCTAACGGAATTTTACTGCCAATACTTGGGCAATCTACAAAGTAGTTCTAATTGCAAGTTCTTGGACAATCATGGCCAAGCTTGATCAATTCTGGTTGATACTTGCGACAAAAATAAAGACTTAGTCTTTATCTTTAAGATCTCTTAAACTATCTTAAGCTTCTTTGCTTACCTGCAGGATTTTTAGAGATCTTTTCCTTACTCAAGTCCAAGCATACACTTATGCCTCTCAGATTCCAAAGCTAAGAATCTTTGATATACCTTTAGGTTATATCACAAATAGGACTCTGAAATACCACTTCTAGTGGTTTGGGATGTCCGGGAACTACTTACTTATTGTTTAAAGAGTATGAAGAATCAATACTTGAAAGAATGCCAATTCTTCAAAGACTTGAGATTCCTTCAAAGGAATAACTTGAGCAAATGATTCATCTTGGAATCTTTTACAATATTAAAAGAACATTTGAAAGAAAATAATATCCAAAACATTTATTGATTCAATTGTATTCATTTCCTGAGTATCAAACTAGAGACAAAATATCACATTTTGGATATGGTTTCCCATGCCACTATGAAAGTTTAAGTTTGAACTTTCATTTATGTGATATCGACTTCTATTCTTGAGTTTGATACAAAACTCATTATTATTGGTCAATCTTCCGATGTTACTAGAGTCCTTTAAACATATTTCACCAATCAAAATTATGTTTAAAGTCCAAGCATCTATTGATGATTGATCCAATAGTAATGTTACTGTTGAACTTTATAACTTGTTTAGGAGAAGTTCATGGATTGAAAATCCATTTCTTGGTACTTTCTATTCCTAAATGAAAAGTTCACACTTGCTTCAAGTCCTTAGGGACTTATATTATTTTCCTAAAGATTTCTTAGCTAGTTGCATCATTTACCAGAGATGCAACTATAGAACCTAACATCCTTTTATTGACGTCAAGGATCAATTGATGTTGAGGTTTAACCTTTGATTTCCATCACCCCTTGATGAAAGCAAATAAAAATTTATAAAAGCTTGGTACCTTTATATCTTGGCAAAACATTTATATCCTAAAGAGGTTTTGCCTTCATCATTCCTTGGACCTATCATATAATATGAATTTATGTGTATTTTGGGTAATTAAATTTTCTTAGTCATCAAGAAAATTTATTACTTAACTTTCTCTTTGTGCTTACTTATACCTAGCAAGACATCTATCATACTTAATTATTATTAAGTATTTGTCTTTGATAGCTGAGTATCAATTTGGGAAGAAATCGACTAATTACTTGAGTTGCAAACTAGAACTAGTATGTCTTTGCAACTAACGAGTCCTTGGTCTTCCTTAATGTCAAACTGCGAGCTTTATAAAGTAAGCTAAATACTAAGAGAGTACATTCTCATATCTACTTGCAAACAGCATTCCATTCTATCATGCAAATGCATGTATCTACATGCAAAAGCATATGCTCACATGCGTATGCATGCATGTTCTTTGCATGCCCAAAAAATTAATACAACAATCATGCATGAGCTTGATGCATGATTTTTTCCTTGTACTAAGAATGTATATCATGCAATCCTGATGCATGTATATCCTTTCCTTTGTCCTAATGCACTATGATATAAAAACATACCCTTGAGGTGCAATAGAAAACTTAACTCAATGGAAAGGAAATATGTATTTAAACTACCAAAATACATTCTTGGATGCACAAGGATATTTTGAAATCAAGTCTTTCCTTAATGCAAACTAATGCTTGGAATGGATTAATTCATTATTCTAATCTAGACTTAATCAATTGAAATCTTGGCTATTTCAATGTGCATCTAGGATTAAGTGTAGAATAATGAAAACAAGATAAATCAAGCATTAAGGCCAAACAAAAACTGGAAAATACTTAGCTCCACATAGAGCTACGTCCTTCCCTTGATCCTTTGGAAGAGTGATTCATCCTCTTGACTTTGGTCCGAATTCAAAGTTGGTTTAACTTTGATCACCAAAGGCCTCCGGATCTTCACTCCACAGCTCCACTTCCTTCAGACTTTGGTGCTTGCTTCTTTTGCTAAGGAAAAGTGCTCCCAAGACTTAATAAATCTCGGGGTCCAACACCGAATGGAGCGGTCTGCAACAGTTATGCTTCGGGTTCCAACACCGAATGGTGGCCTGTTAGAGTTATGTTCTGGAGATATGAGCTCCCGGTACAGATCCGGAATAGGGCACTTGTCTTCATGGATATGCGAGCTACTCGCTGGAGACCAGGCTCCGTGTTCGAATCTCACGTTGGATGACGGAAGAGATTTCTGCTCTTTTGCTCCGGAGTCCCGACTGCATCCTTCTTCAGCCGGAAATTCAGACCACTATAAATTGCCACGGCGCCTTATTTCGTGAGCCCCTGTGAGCTATGTGGATAAGTCAGAACTCTCCTAAAGAGAGGTCCTGAGTTCGAGACCGCTGCGGGGCTGACGGTAGAGATGAGTTCTTCTTTTTTAATCATGGATCAATCCTTCTTCAGCCAGAAACGTATATCAGTACAAACTGCCGTCGAATATTAATCCGCAAGCGCCTGGAGCTTCATGGATAGGTTGGAGACCTCTCAAGGAGAGATCGGGGGTTCGAAACCTTTGCTTGACACAGCGTAGGATATATCTTTTTTATGATTTCCTCCTTGAGCTATGTCTACCATTACAAAATTCGGCACGCGTTTTCTAGTCAGCCGCGAGTGGAGTTTGACGAGCAAGAAACTATGGAGAGAATGATAAGACTATTAACTATGGAAGCACATTCTAATGAAGAAGATGATGAGCGTAGCAAGGTCACCATGGAAGCTTGCCTAGAGCTCTGATACCAATGCAAGAGAACAAGGATTACGACCACCACATGCTAGAGAGATGACTCTCCTCCCAACCTTATGCCTGTATATATAGCTGCTTGAACTAATGAGGACCACAAATGTAACTAGAGTCCACAAGTGCATGTGCAATCTCCTCCACTCCTTTCATATCCACCACTAGAGTCCACTAGTGGTTGTTGTACTCACCTCTTGAGTTAAGTCCACTGGACTCAAGTTAACTCACGTTAACTGGAGTTAGAAGGCTCTAGAGCTCTTTGGGCAAAACCCTCTTCCCATGCTCCCCATGGGAGTTGAACCCAAGACCTCTTCCTTCACAACCATGAGACTTAACCACTAAGCTAAGTGGATTACTTGAATATGAGAGCACATGACTTATGCTTGAGTCTACTCTTGAGATCTTTGGTCCTACAGACGAGTGACCAAACGGTATCCGATTTTAGATCTGTCTGAAGCCATCGGATCCCTAGATCATAGACTTACTTTATTACAGTGGGTGTGTGTGTGAGTATGATTATGTGTTTGAGTGTGTATGTGTGATTGTGTGAGTGTGTATATGTGTGAGCATATGTATGTGTGTGTATGTATGTGTGTATGTATGTATGTATGCATGCATGAGTGTATGTATGTATGTATGGATTTGTTTATATGTATGTGTGTGTGGGTACGTATGTGTGTGAGCATATGTATGTATGTATTTGTGTGATTTTATATGTGTATGTATGTGTCCGAGTGTGTGTGCATTTATGTGTGTATGTGTATGTATTTATTTGTGAATGTGTATGTATGTGTGTGTATGTATGTGTTTGAGTGTATGTATGTATTTATGTATATATGTATGCATGTATGTGTGTGTATGTGTGTATGAATGTGTGTATATATATATGTGTGATTGTATGTATGTATGAATGTGTGTAAGTGTATATATGTATGTATGTATGTATGTGTGTGTGTGAATATATGTATGTATGAATGTGTGTGTATGTGTATGTGTATACGTATGTATATGTGTCAGTGTATGTGCATATTTATATGTATATGTGTGAGTGTGCGCTCTCAAAAGTGACTTTTGGGAAATGCTGTATGCGGTGTGCAGATTTTTTTCATGTAGAAATTTGTGTTGCAATATCTATCACAATAGGGACTGAGAATTTTTATTTTCAATAGATTAAGAAATATAAAGAAATAAAAGAAAAAAATATGTCATCATAGTAGTGGCTATAGCAGTCGAAATATCCGTCGCTATTATTTTTTTCTAACATGCACAACAAATTAAGTTTCTAATTAGTCCTTGAAATGGATATAATTGGTTATGGGGAGCCTGCATTAGTGTGCCAATGTCTTGTTCAATATCTCTCTATTGAATTTTGGTATAGGTCAACCTTTTTCATCCATAATTTAAAAAGTAAAAATTCACAAGATATGTATGGAACTCTTTAAAGACCTTGAAATTTAGAGAGACATATTTTTTTTCCATTATTATACTCAAAACGTAGACTTGTGTGAGCTTCGTTAATCTGATTTTTTTTCACAAATAAATTTTTGCTTATTTGGAGCCTTCATTAGTGTGTATAGATCCAAAGTTTAGGAAGTAGACCTTCACTCCATAACTGAAGAACATTACAAGACCCTGAAAAGTGAGATGCAGATATCTATTCTCCATGATGCTGTTGGGATTCTAACTATGACATATCTATTTTTCATGATGGTATTGGGATTGTAATCTTGTGCTTTTTGTCTCTTGTAGTCCTATTGATATAACGCAGGCAAAAAAAGGGATGCAACCCTCCTTGGAAATAAGCAGTCCATTGTGCTTATCATGTATTTTCCATTGGAAATAAGCGGTCCTTGGATTCGAGATCCAATGTGCTTATCATGTATAGAGGACTGAATCCATTGTCTCTCAACTTCAAAGAATCAATGGCTTTTCTCTTACAAAGATGATACCAATCTCTGGAATAATTAAGCATTTCATCATTTGGCACGAAGCACGCACACTTATACACACACATGAATATACAGAGTATACAGACATGAATATATACATATGTGCGTATATGCACACACACATACACACACCAACAGATAATATACGTATACACTACACATACATTTTTCTAGATATACACACATGCACGTATGTGTGTGTAACTGAATATGTAAGCACATAAGTATCTAAGTACATGAATATATATATATATATATATATATATATATATATATATATATATATATATATATATATATATATATATATATATATATATATATATATATATATATTCGACTTATTATACTTTTTATCAATGAGAGAAGAATTCATATTTTTAAGTGTGTATGCCATTGACACTTTGAAGGGTTTTCATACATACATTGGAAAGTGGATTGTGAAACATGTCTCAACCAAGGCACAAGAGTTTTTGGAAATTGGAACTGCATTACCTTTTCCAGACAATGATGTTGGGATGATAAGCTACTCCTTTTTGCTTCTCATCCTCTTGTCAACACACTAAAAACCATGAAATATAAAAAGCAGCCCTTGTTTGTATGGAATGTTATTCTGAAGAATACATAGTATCACATAGTGTCTCTATTTCATCTTTTGTTCATGGTTTCACTCCTCTCTTTCAATATCTTCCATGGGCTTCTCTCCATGGAACTCTAAGCTCTCGAACAAGGATCGTGCATACACAAATAAAGATGAATAATTATACATGTTGGAATATATCTATTGGAAAACACATTGAGATCAGAGCTCAAGGTCTAGTTTATAACACCTATAGGTGAGTTCAACATTAGCCATTGAAAGTGAGGGATAAAGAGGCTCCTTCGGTTGTGTGAATTGTTATTTTGAAACACTAGCCATTGAAAATAAGGGATAAAGAGGGTCCTTTCGATGTGTGATTTTTTCTTTTCTATTTCAAGCTTAATGGATGAATAGATTTAAGATCAAAGTTTCAACAGAAAACAAAATAAGATCAAGGTTATGAAAGGCTGGAATGGGATTATATTTTGCAATCACTTAAAGATCTCGGTTGCAACCAAAAATTCACCAAGAGGATCTCGACCCTATTGCAAAACGCCTCAACTCAAATTAATGTTAACGGCCAACTTTCAAAGGCGATCAAATTAAAATGATCGATTAGACAAGGGTGCCCATTGGCTCCCCTTCTCTTTGCCATTGCCACATCAGGTCTTAGCCGATTGGTGGAACAATGGGTGGAAGCTGGTAATATCAAAGGCCTCACATTGCCCTGTAACCATGGCCAGATCACCATGAGACTTTTTGTCGATGATATGAACATGTTTGTCCACAAACCAGCCTGGAGACGTTTTGGGGGTGCCTGGATACCTTTTGCAAAGCCTTTGGCTTCAAAATCAACCACTCAAAGACTGCTTTCAGAGCTATCCTCGGGATCCAACCTGACTTTCTTTTTGAACAAGGCTGCCAAAACATTCCCCCAGGCCAAGTCTTCCGACTTCTTGGGATTCCCTTGGGCTTTGGTATCTCGATGGAGCAATGGTGGAACTGGGTCCTGGACAGACTCGAAAGCAAGCTAAACTATTGGAGAGGTATGCAAATCAATCTCATAGGTTGCACAATGGTTATTAACACATTCCTCATTTTATCGACCATTTACTTCCCCTCTTGTTGGAGACCGAAAGAGCAAGAGCTGTCCAAACTGGAAAGTATTTGCAGAAACTTCCTTTGGATGGGAGACCACAATAGGAGGGGGCTTCCTAAAATCAAATGGTCCATTTGCACTAGCCAAAAGGATACTGGGGGTCTTGGTATTTTGGACATGGAGTGCATGGCTACCAAACTGGTGGCGAAATGGATGATTAAGGCATGGTGCAATGGGGAGACTTAGTGGGCCAAATTGATCTTCAGAAACAAGAACATATTGACTTTGGTGGGATTCCCGAATTGGAAGAATCTTGACATTCTTACCCTTTTTTTTCCCCAATCTCGATTTTCCCAAAAGGCTCAAACCTTGTGTGCTCCCTATGGAAGAGTTGGAATAAAGTCAAAAGATTTATAAGAATCAGTGAAGATTGGAAGTGGGTGACAGGTATCAGAAAAAATTGACTCTAATTGGTTTCCAATCCATGCCATCAGGAACATGGAATCTTGGAACATTCAAAGTGCCAAGAGGCTTTGGAACAAGGGCTTCAAAAAATGGAAACATCTATGGAAACAAGACACCAACCAATGGGTCAACTTTGAGGATATCGACCCTAGTGTCAGCATTACCTATGAAGAATGGAATATTTTACAAAGTAGACATCTTGCCTAGGACTGCTCTAAAGTCCGCCTTCTCATGGCACTCGACTCATCATGCTTGCTGGGTCTCAAATGGCACAATGGTAACTGCCTTACAAAAATCCCGAATATCAAAGGAAACATTGATTATCAAGTCAACCTCAATAAGAAGTGGTGGTTGTCATGGATGCGGCTACGGTGGGAAATGAACTTCATGGCTATCTCGCACCCTCTCATAGAAAACAAAAAGTCTATGCTCTTATTGCAAATTCATCATCGAGGAATCTTGACCAACCTTAAGGCTAGCAAAATTTGTGGGGCATCTCCCTGGTGCAAGCGTTGTTGTCGATCCATTCAAGATGTTGGTCACATCTTCTTTACTTGTCTCAACTCCAGTATGCTCTGGCAGCTTGTCGGAAAGAAAATTAGACCTCAAAAGCATATCAGTTGGAAACAAGCTCTGCTGGGAGAAGCGATCAACTGCTTGACAACCCTTTGGAATGCCATCAGAGGGGAGGTCCTCTGGAAGATCTGGCGGGAAAGATGTGCTTATAACTTTGGCGACTCCCCCAAAGAGTGGTCAATTGAGAAATCGTTGTTCCTCCTCGGTAAAAGAATCACCAACTATAAGAAATCCCCCCTTCAGGCATCATAAAGTGCTCCTTCTGACCAACAACAAGCTTAAACCCAAGTGGGCCCCACATGAGGGTGATGAGAGGGTGATTAACCTTTTTTGTAATGCCATCTAAACTTTGTAAGATCTATCGCCACTCTGTGGGACTTGGGAGGTCCCGTGGGCACTAGTTCCCCTCACTTGTATTTTTATTTTCCTTTTATTTAATACAAGTCCGAGAGAGTAGGCTAAGGTCGAACTTCCTTTATTTAAAAAAAAAAAAAAAAACCTGCATCATACATACATGAATACATGTATGCGTACATACACACATACATGCATATGTATGTGTATTCTTGCATATACATTTACATACATGCATACACATATGTATGTGCATTCATGCATAGCGGAAACCCCTTTATTCCTCACCCTAGGGGTTACTGTAAGACTGATTTAGAAGGTGGACTGATTTAGAAGGTTTGATTGTCTGTGAAACTTTAATTTTCATATTGAGCTCGATAAGTCACAAAATCACTACAATAGAATCCGGGTTTTTGACGTGTATCTCAATTGTAAAGATCACAAACTTCGTCTAAATATCCATCTCTATGAAACATTGGTATAATTATGGGCATCGTGATGTGCATTTAATTATGCATGGATATTCCCACGTAAAAATCAAAATATGGAGAGCCATATAGGTCTAAATGCTTAGAAGTTCCACAACAGGTTTATTTTGAAGCTCTCAACAAGATGCATCTATTATAGAAGAAGAAGGATGTTGAGTTTTCTATGTGACGTGATGACCACAAAACCAAGTGTCGGGAGTCGCCCACCTTTACCTAACGACTCCCTACATTTCATATATGCATGAAAACAATGAAAAAAGATGGGGAAGGGGTACCATAACAAAATCCATAGGCTCAACAAAACAATTTCAAAATTTTTCTTCTCCTGCCTGTAAAATAATAATTCACATGAAAAAAAACATATTATTTGCAAAATAATTATTCACTTGTATGTATGTATCTATGCATGTATGTATGTAAATACGTAAACATGTATGTATGTTTGTGTATGCATGCATGTATGTATGCATGTATATATGTATGTTTGTTTGTTTGTATGTATGTATGTATGCATGTATTTATGTATGTATGTATGTTTTTTTGTATGTATGTATGTGTGTATGCATGTGTGTATACATGTATGTATGTGTGTATGTATATATGTATGTACTCGACGCATATGTGTATGTATATATATGTATGTAAATGTATATGTGTATATATACATGTATGTAAGTATATAAATACGTATGTGTATGTATGTATGAATGTATGTGTATATCTATGTGTACGTAGATGTGTATGTATGTGTGTATGTATATGTGTATGAATGTGTGTATGTATATGCATATATATGCATATGTATGGTTGTATGTATATGTATATGTGTGTGTGTATATATATATATATATATATATATATATATATATATATATATATATATATATATATATATATTTGTGTGTATGTATAGGTGCATGTTTGTGTATGTATGTATGTATGTATGATTGCGTATATATTTATGTATGTAGCATGATGACCATAACAAAAACCACATAGGCTGAACAAAAAAACAATTCCAAAAGTGTTTTCCTTTGACCTGTAAAATAACAATTTACTTTCAGAAAAACATAGGACTTGCAAAATAACAATTCATTTGCATGTATGCATCTATGTTTTTATGTATGTATGTATGTAAGCACATATCTATGTATGTATGCATATGTGTGTGCATGTATGTGAGTGTGTATGTGTTTTTATATGTAAATGTGTGAGTGTGTATATGTGTATGTGTGTGGGTGTGCATGTGAGACTATGTTTTTATGTGTGAGTGTGTATATGCGTGAGTGTGTATATGTGTATGTGTGTGGGTGTGCATGTGTGACTATGTTTTTATGTGTGAGTGTGTATATGTGTGAGTGTGTATATGCGTGAGTGTGTGCATGTGTATGTGTGTGTGTGTGTGAGTATGTTTATATGTGTGAGTGTGTGTGTGAGTACGTTTATGTGTGTGAGTGTGTATATGTGTGATTGTGTATATGTGTGAGCATATGTATGTGTATGTCTGCGTATATTGTGTGTATGTATGTATATTTGTATGTATGTATGTATTTATGTAAGTATGTATGCGTATCAATGTGTCTTTGTATGTATGTGTTTGAGTGTATGTACATATTTATGTATATGTGTATGCATGTATGTATGAATATGTGTGTGAGTGTAAGTATGTATGAATGTGTGTAAGTTTATGTATGTATGTATGAATATGTGTGTATATACGTGTGTGAGTATATGAATATATGAATGTATGTGTATATGTTGGTGTGTATGTATGTGCATATGTATATGTATATGTGTATGTATGTATATGTCTTAGTGTATATGTGTATGGAACTCTTTAAAGACCTTGATATTTAAAGAGACATATTGTTTTTCAATTATTATACTCAAAAATACGTTTTTCCTTATTTGGAGCCTTCATTAGTGTGTAGAGATCCTATACTTTATCGCTTATTATAATGTGTGTATCACTATGCTCATCATTTTCACCCATCTAGATAGTGATCAATACAGAAATCTGTTACTTGTTTAAGTAAAGTAATTCATGATTATAAGAAAACCTTGTTTACATACTACAAGATGTTCATTGTAGTAAACAACAAACTCAAAAACAAGTGAGTCCCTCACAAAGAAAACGAAAAGGTTATAAAGCGTCTTTCTTCTATGTACTAAACAACAAACTCAAAAACAAGTGAGTCTCTCACAAAGAGAACGAAAAGGTTATAAAGCGTTCTTGTTATCTCTTGTATATGTCCTTTTTGTCTATCAATCCGTCCAAAGTTTAGGAAGTATACTTTCACTCGATAACTGAAGAACATCAAAAGTTTAGGAAGTATACTTTCACTATATAACTCGTATTCTAACTATGACATATCTATTTTCCATGATGGTATTGGGATTCTAACCATGTGCTTTTTGTCTCTTGTAGTCCTATCGATATAACATTGGCAAAAAGAGGGATGCAACCCTCCTTGGAAATAAGCAGTCCATTGTGCTTATCATGTATTTTCCATTGAAATAAGCGGTCCTTGGATTCGAGATCCATTGTGCTTATCATGTATATAGGACTGAATCCATTGTCTCTCAAATCCATATAATCAATGGCATTTCTCTTACAAAGAAGATACTTATACACACAGGAATATACGTACATGAATATATATATATATATATATATATATATATATATATATATATATATATATATATATATATATATATATATATATATATATATATATGTGTGTGTGTGTGTGTGTGTGTGTGTGTGTGTGTGTATATATGCGTAAAAATTAGGGACGAGTCTATTAGCGTTCGACTTATTAGACTTTTTATCAATGAGAGAAGTGTGTATGCCATTGACACACTTTTGAAGGGTGTATGCCACATTTTTAAGTGTGTATGCCATTGACACTTTGAAGGTTTTTCATGCATACATGGGAAAATGGATTGTGAAACATGTCTCAACCAAGGCACACGAGTTCTTGGAAATTGGAAATGCATATCCTCTTGTCAACACACTAAAGACCATGAGATATAAAAAGCAAACCTTAATGTTTGTATGAAATGTTATCTTGAAGGATACATAGCATCAGGTGGTGTCTCTATTTCATCTTTTGTTTATGGTTTCACTCCTCTCTTTCAATATCCTCCATCGGCTTCTCTCCATGGAACTCTTAGCTGTCGAACAAGGATCGTGCATACACAAATAAAGAGGAATAATTATACATGTTGGGATATATGTATTGGTAAACACATTGAGATCAGGGCGCAAGGTCTAGTTTTTAACACCTATAAGTGAGTTCAACATTAGCCACTGAAAGTGAGGGATAAAGAGGGCCCTTTGGATGTGTGAATTTTTCTTTTCTACTTCAAGCTTAATGGAGGAATAGATTTAGGTTCAAAGTTTCAACAAAAAACATCTTGCATATACATTTACATACATGCATACACATATGTATGTGCATGCATGCATAGGGGAAACCCCTTTATTCCTCACCCTAGGGGTTATTGTAAGGTTGGTTTAGAAGACTAGATTTTTTGTTGGAACTTTAATTTTGGTCTTGAGTTCAACAAGTCACAAAATCGCAACAATAGGATCCGGGTTTTTGATGCGTATTTTGTTTACATATACATCTCTATGAAAACATTCACTACAACATACCGAGCATATATCGAGGCTTTTATCGAGGAAATTGAATGGGTGCATTTTGGCCCCGATATCGGTGTAGCTATCGATATACGCATCGAAACTAAACCGCTAGTATAAATACCGGTATAAGCACCGGTATAGGTGTCGGTATGGGCATCGGTATGAGCGTCGGTATTTACGACACTCTTGGGAGTACCGACGCTTATAGCGGCGACCTACTGGGAGTATCATCGATTATACCGATGACCATATCTGCAAATTTTTTTTTGGGCAGAGTGTGTTGTCTTTTGCTACAACAACATTACCATGATGTTGTTTAGCAAAAGACAATACACTCTGCCCAAAGAAAACCGAGTACATGTGATGTGTACTCTAATGGCAACCAAAACATGATTTCATATAGCAGAATACTATCAGACACAAAAGAGATGAGCAAAATGAACCATGAATCATGTACAAAAAAGTTGTATATTCCATAAATGAAGCATGTACAAGAGTGTGGCAAAGCAATTCCATATAGGAACCGAATACAAAATGTGACAAAGCACTTCCATATAGGAACCAAATACAAAATTATGGTGCACCATTGCCACATATGAGTGTAATACAAAATTGTGGCAAAGCACTACCACACATATGCTCAAGGGGATCAAAACCTTTACACCTACAATCGTGCAAAAAAGCATATGCATAAAATGAGACAAATTGACATGATATTTATAAACAACAACTAAAAATATGAAACCAAGCTATAAGTTTACCTCATCATAGATTCTCCCATGAAATGATTGCACCACGTCCCTCTAAGTCCTGCAACAGTGCAGCCAATCCATGATGATATCCATAAGCTTCTTTGGTTCATGTCAGAGGATGACCCACTGCCAACTCCTATAATAAATATGCAAAATGTTAGATGAACATACATAATGTGCTTAACACAAACAAATTCAATAATTAAAATGATACTTACAAATTGGTAGCGCATATTGTCATATCCGCTGCTCCCCAAATGCGACGTTCTAATTGTATCTAAATGTGAGGTCGTCACATCTCACTGCTGACGATATCGGTCTAGAGTATGTTGCTACTCATCCTGAATCGATTCCCACTCCTCAACATCTAACTATACAGGCTTCTATAAACCATATATATATATATATATATATATATATATATATATATATATATATATATATATATATATATATATATATATATATATATATATATATATATATATATATATATATATATATATATATATATATATATATATATATATATATATATATATATATATATAGAGAGAGAGAGAGAGAGAGAGAGACATATTTCCAATCCATTTTGTTTTATGGGTACAAATATTATGGATTGTGTTAGGAGAGAAAGACAAAACTTACACTCATAAAAAATCTTATGAGAGGTAAAGTTCCGCCAGATTCCTTAGGGGTTGTCATGCATGAGTATGCAGACATGCTCGATGAGGAACGTACTCAACTTCACCACATAGATGTTGACTTAGTGGCCAGAGGAAGGCTCTTCTATGGCTCCATATGCAAGAAGAGACTTATCTACCTATAGGTATGTTTTTTTCATAGATTAAGATTTTTAATTATATTATAACACATGTTTTTATTCATTTTTATCTATTTATTTTCAAGACACCTATACCACCTCCAACTAGTGAGAGCACAACAGAGGTGCCTATGTGGACATGCATAAGAAGCCTAGGGCTAGAGTGTGATGTAGACTCTGAAGGGAGTATAGTATATATGGGACATGGATTGGAGTTCAAAAGAAGAATGAGAGCTTTATGTGACTCCTACCTATGATTTGTTCACTTGAAATGGAAGTAAGTATAAATTTTACATATATTGAGATAAATATTTAATGTCTTACTTATATGATTTTTTTTCTTTTTGTAGTGAGTTTGATGAGAGAGATAAAAAATATGTTCTTAGTTCATTGGAGACAGAATTTGGCACTAGTCCCATAAATGGTGCCTGAAAGAGATGCACATACTTATGGCACATCATCGCGATAATGCACGGTATGCATTGCTTTTATTTGTTATATTTAGGGTTTAGGGTATATATATATATATATATATATATATATATATATATATATATATATATATATATATATATATATATATATATATATACATACATACATATATATATACACACACACACATACATACATACATACATACATACATACATACAAACATACATACAAACACACACACACACACACATATATATATATATATATATATATATAAAGTTCTATGCATGTATGGTATTTTCAACCATACTTTTTTTGTACTTCCATATCCGTATGTGTTTGCCATATGGTTGAAGTATATATACACATCGCATGTAGTCCTCCCACCACATATTAGAGAGATCTCTCCTCCCAACCTTATGCCTCTATATATAGCTATTCGAATCAACGAGGACCATAATACATATAAAGATATATACACATACATATATATAAAACACACATGTAGATACATACACATCACACATACATGCCTACATACACACATACATATACATGCATACACAATTATAAACACACTTGCATATATCACAAAAATGCAAATGCATACATACATCTGTGCATGCTAACATATGCATACAGATATCACACACATGCACATACATATACACATGAAACACACATATGTGCATATTAACATATATATACATATAACATACATGAATACACATACATATACACACGCATATGCATATATACATGAGAGAAATTTCATCGTCGAAAATAAATCTATATACAAAATTTTAGGCATACCCCCGAGCTTCATGTTCTAACTTAAAAGAACATGTTTTCGTCTCTATGGTGGGATTCACCTATATTCTAGTTGAATAAAGGAGAACCTATTTTGAATATGAGGAATAATGGCATGTTTGATAGACAAAGCTATCAATGCACGTGTTTGAACATCTCTGCCATCCCAATGAATTTTCTCTACAGTAGGTGCAGTAGAAATTGCAGCACGAACAGGAATATGCAGAATATCATCATCTTCGACACCTTCTGCCTCAACTTCTGTACCTGCAGTTGTAACCATTGCAAGTGTGATAGGACGTTTTTCAACACCCTGCACAATGTTCCACAATCCTTTTGCAACCAATACATGTAGCATCATATAAGCCCATAATAGGTAGTTGGTACCATCCAACTTATCCTCAACAGCCAACATACGGAATACATCACTGCTTTCAGCCATGGCCAGTGACTAAAATATATTCATTGGGTATGATCAGAACCAAAAGGGCTATATGTTGTACAACCCCACTAACAAAGCATTTATAGTCAGTAGGGATGTAGTGTTTGATGAAAATAATTCATGGTTTGAAGATGATTGTAGGAAATTCAAGTTACCATATGATTTGGAAAATGATTTTCCTAACCTCACCCAAGAAGATCAACAATTAGCAGAAGATGTCAACTCAGAGTATGAAGAGTAGATTGACTTCATGACTTGAAAGTCAAGAGGTAAGATCAAACTCAAGCAATTAGAAGACATACCAGAGTCTTCAAATCAAGCACTCAGGAGATCACAAAGAGAAAGCAAAAAACCCATAAGGTATGGCTATGATACATCATTAGTCACCAAGCATTCTGTGTATATCACTAAAGAATCTATGATAGAAGGGCCTTCTTCATTTGAATAGGCTAGGAAGAAGAAATAATGGAGAGAAGCCATGTAGGAAGAAGTAGAAGTACTTTAGAAAAATCATACTTGGGGATCTAGTTCCCAAGAAACCAAGCATGAAGGTAATTGGATCCAAGTGGATATACAAAATAAAAAAGAACTCAGATGGATCTATAAATAGGTACAAGGCAAGGTTGGTGGCAAAGGGATTTGCCCAAACTCATGGAGTGTACTATGAAGAAACCTTTTCACCTGTGGGAAAGATGCCAACAATTAGGGTTTTGGTAAGTATCGTTGCTTCTAAAAATTGGAATCTATATTAGTTAGATGTCAAAAATGCATTCTTAAATGTATGGACATGAGAAGAAGTGTATATGGCACAACCACCAGATTTTGAAGATGAAGATAAAATAGGTTATGTATGCAAGCTAAGGAAGGCCCTCTATGGTCTCAAACAAGCTCCTAGAGCTTGGAACCATAGGCCTGTTACTTATTTGTAGGACCAAGACTTTGTGGCTAGCAAGGAAGATTCATCTTTATTTGCTAAGAAGAACAAATCAGAAGTTATCTACTTATGTGTCTATGTAGATGACATCATCATTACAGGGAATGATGCTAATGGCATCAAGCAGGTTAAGGCTCAACTAATGGAAGAATTTAAAATGAGTGATCTTGGTTTATTAACTTACTTTCTTGGCTTAGAAATTGTGTACACAGATTCTGGTATATTTATTACTCAAAGAAAGTATATACATGATATGTTGGTAAAGTTTAAAATGAAGAACAATAAAATTGCAGGTACTCCTATGGAACTCAATCATAAGCTTAGTTCTCATGAAGGAGAACTACTTGATGATGTTATAGGTTATCAACAACTTGTGGGAAGTCTCAATTATGCTACTCTAACAAGAGTAGACATTGCTTATGGAGTAAGTACATTAATTCAGTTTATGCATGCACCAAGGAAGCCTCATATGGAAGCTGCAATAAGGGTGCTTATGTATCTGACGGGTACCATCAATGAAGGGTTGTTTTACCCCTTCACTTCAGACATAGACATAAAGATGTATTCTGATGCAAATTGGGCTGGCTCCAAGGATGATAGGAGGAGCACTTCAGGGTTCCTATCCTTTGTAGGTTCAAAGCTCATATCATGGTCATCTAAGAAGCAACCAACTATGGCCTTATCTTCCACGGAAGTAGACTATAGAGTTTTGACAAATGCAACTCAAGAAACTATGTGGCTTAAGCAATTAGATGAAGATTTGGAGTTACATTCTTGCACTCCAACAATCTTTGGAGACAACACTAGTTCACTTCATTTGGTTGCTAATCATGTATATCATGCAAGGAATAAGCACATTGAAGTTCACTATCATTAAGTGAAGGAAAAATTGCTTAGCAAGGATATCCAACTATCCTATGTATCAGCTCATTTACAATGTACAGATATACCCACAAATTCATTGGATGTAACAAAGATGAACCGATTCAAATTGATGATTGGTTTGCGGGAAATCAAGAAGAAATGAAGAACAAGCATGTTAGGCTTGAGGGGGAGCTATTGGTGCAATTAAAACCAAGCGCATGTACTTGGTTGATTAGCTCATACTTGATTTATTGACCTTACTTATGCAAGGCTTCATATGATCAATGTCTAGTAAAAAGTTCTTCACATTTACCTTTGTAAAAGTGGTACACATCCATGTGTAGTTAGGAAGCTCTAAAATCACAACTCATTTGGTTGTTGAGTGATGAGGGAATCTATCCTATACTTTAGGAATCACTTTTAGGTAGATCTTTGAATTTTAATTCAAACTTTGGCTCCAGGTAGAACGATAAGAAGAGGATCAAAAAGGCCCGCATGTATCTTGAGCCCATGAGGTCACTTTGAGGGAGATTCATTGTGAAGGAGAGCTTACCTCATAGAGTATTCACCTCTCACACATTGAGCAATGTATGATTGCCAATGACATTGTATTTGTATATGATTTAATACAACAGTTTCTCCGGGGTCCTCAAAATCCTCCACTATCCGAGTCTTAGGCTCTAGGCTTTTATCCATTTCAAATTCAGACTCTAGTTCTTTTACTACTTGTCCTTTCACTTGGGTTTGAGTAATGGCTTTTAATGGCACTGTGTATTCTTTGTCACTTCTCGATGATTTGATAACTTCTATTACATTAATATGGGTAGTGTTATGAACCTTGTTGGGGTTTTTCGGGCAATCTCTAAATAGATGCTCCTTGCCACAATCATTGCAATATCCTTCCCATGTCCTAAGGGGTGGTGGGTTGTATGGAAATGTGCATTCCCTTATGGTCTCCGCCACACCTATAACATGGTCCTCTTGGTGAAGGTGGTCTAATAGGTGGTCTCACTGGGGCTGGTGCTTTAGGTGCAGTATACATCAGGTTCGCATATTCTGGTCCATAAGAGTTGTCATACCCTTCATAACCGTAATATTGTTGCTTGTAGTTTTGGCCATACTCTACCAGACTGGCATCATATGGATAGAATTCTCCCTGGGTTTACTCATATCCTTGATTTGTCATTTCAGCACTAGCTAAAGGTGTGGCTGGTACTATGGATCTTTCCATGTTTTCCTCTGGTTGGTTGTATTTGGCAGGCTCTACATTCTGTGGATGGGGTGGTTGTTGTCCTAACACTGGTTGTGGTTGTCCATATCCTTCTTGCTCATATGGCCTAGGTGCTCCTTGTGGTCCCAGATAGGGGTTGTATCTAGGAATATCTCTACCTTGCTCTCTGGGAGGATATCTATAAGGTCTGTATTGGGGTTGAGTTATTGGCCTTGGTTGTCTATTATACGTGCAATTCTAAGCAATGTGGTTGGTGTATTTCTGCTCAATATGATAGTATAGGTTGGGTCCTTGGGATGGCAGTCTGTTGTATTGGTAAGGTTGTTGCATGCCTAAACCTCCTCTTCTACAAGTATGAGATGGATGGTCTCCACTGCACAGGTTGCATCTTTTCAGCGTTGGCATTCTCATGGGCAGGTTCTGATAGTTTCTCTATCCGTGCACTCCCTATTTCTTAGCTACTAATTCTGCTAATTCCTCCACATTACTTGAACTAGATGTTACTGTACTCCTAGTGTCTTCTGATTTAGTGGAGCTTTGAGTATTTTTGAGGTCATCTGCTAGGTTATCTTCCAGGTCAATGCATTCTTGAAGGCACTCACTCAATGTCTGTAGCCATTTTACATAGAATAGGGTTCTTAACATTCCATTAGTCAACCCATCTAAGAATAAGGATATCATCTTTTGTTGTGAGGGTCTCTCTGTGATTGGGCATTTGTCAACATATTAGTTAAATCTTCGAGCCACTGTTTTTACTGTTTCATTTGGGGCTTGTTTGAAGCTATGAATCAAAGATGATGAATTGTGTATAATCCCTTGCTTGGTGAATTCCCCAATAAACTCTTGGAAGAATTATTCAATATTTCCAAAGTGATTTGTATCCAAAGGTTGGAACCCGGTTAAGGTTGTTCGCATGAGGGTTAGTCCAAATGATTCATATTGCACAAAAAAGTCATCAGTATTGTGATATGGTCATAAGGCGCTCCTGTGCCATCATAATGATTCCTCATGCATTTAGCAACTTGGATTGGTCTCAGCCTTCTCACTGGCTCTGGGGGTCTGATCATTATCAAAATCACTGGCATAATTGGATGCATTCTTGGTCCTACACTGGTTTTGTTCTTGTCCTTATGGGTGGTCTATTCATATTTCCTGTTTCTGAATGGTTTGGTTGTGCAAATACGCTCCTGGCATAGAGAATTGAACATGGGTTCAGTTAGGAATGTTGCATTGACTCGTTTGACCTGACATAGTATTCCGCGTTCCTTGATGGGGTCCAAAAGGGTTTTGTGAGGTAGTTGCCTGCTCTTGAAGAGGGAATATAGGCAACCCCATGTATTTCAATTGAGACCTATCAACTTCATCTACCGGCCAATACCTCCTTTGATTTCGATCTAGGTATGTGACTCTAGACTCCTCCTTTGGATCCTTTAGCTCATAGAAAGTCACTGAGCTTACTTCTTCTCCTTGTGTAGGCGAGTTGGTTTATAAAAGTAGTTCTGACCAATGGATCAAATATACATCCAACAGATAGTCATCTTGAGGTATTAGGTCTCCTCTCAAGACTTGAGTCACCACGGACTTGCCACTTGGGGTAGTCATTGTGTCTCCATCATTAGGTCTTCTTGAAGTTCCTTGTCCTTCTAGTTCCCCTCATTCATTGACCTGGTTAGGATTTTCAGTCACTACATAGATCTGACCTAACTTGTCCATGTAAACTCCTCCTTCATACTTGATGGCTGTTCTTGGAACTATTTCTGAATCCGTAGAATTTTCCATTCTCACTACCGACCTATTTATGCCATCAAGGTAAATAGGGATTCCCAGCTGATTAGTGGATACATATTGCAAAGAGGTCCAGTATTCTCAATCCATAGTGGACATAAAGTTCTCCCTCGGGACTAAACCATGCATGTGCTATGAGGCCATGGATAGTTCCTCCTCTGAGTCACTGGATGTTTCTGAGTAGATCAAGTGATGGCTTTCTTGGGCCGCACTTCCTACCAATGAAATGACACTCCTCCAACTACTAAGCACTCGTCCTAATCTTAAGTTCATTCACTTCTTAAGTCTATTCCTTCCCTCTCCTTTCCCTTATTTTCACCTTAGATTTCTTAGATTTTTACTTTCAGGTTGTCTGGATTGCTTTGGACAATACCAGTGATGGGTGATATGATACTAGATAGCACAATATGATAGCACTCCAGACGGTACCTCTCTGATGATACGATACTGATATTATGGCGATACGATACCAGTAGTGCACACAATATGATACTACTGCAAGAGATGATACGATACTAGATATGCTTGCGATATGATACCACTACTCAGACGATACCGAATACTCACAATATGATACTCGGTTGTAGATGGTGATATGATACCAGTATGTGAACGATACGATACCGGTCTTGCCAATGATACGATATTCTGACCTAGGCGATATGATACCTCAATCCGGATGATACTTCACTCTTGATGATATGATATCAGGGGTGGACCACGATACAATACCGCATAAAAGCGTGATCACAATACCTCGACCCAATGATACATGATATCATGATACTTCAAGGGAGGCACCATTGATACGATACTTCGACGAGTATCACGATACTAGGGAATTTTGGTATCACGATACCAAAACTCAACTAATCGCAATACTACAACCAAAAGTAGCCAACACTTAAATTTTTTTTGTGCCAAGCGCTTGTCTCTCTCCCCTCTTCACTCTTGACCAAGTGTGCCACACACAAAATCTCACTCCAACCCTTCTGTCCTACCCTACAATACCACGTATGTGTTTAGTCACGTCTGTGAGTGCTCTTTTGATTTTTTGATGTTATAGAGTTGATGAGCTCACCTTCAAGAGTATTTAGCCCAAGATTTGTGCTCACACAGTCAATAAAGCACTCGCTCTCCACGATATTGCTTCAAGGATACCGGTCACTATTCTCGACGATACTTGCTCAGACAAGTGACTGAGAAATGAATATTTTTTTGTTTTTATGGCCTTCGCTGACCAAACGCCTGAACTGAACTAAACTAAAAAAAAAAATCTTCTTTTTCTTTTTGAATTTCCTGGTAGAAACTTATCTATCCTAACACTACCTCTCTCTTCCCCCAAGCCCTAACTCTTCCTCACTCCCTTACTCCTAAACCTAAACCCAAAAACTCATTACACACACTCCTAAAGTGTGAAGTAACAAGTGCTGAAATGTTTAATGATTTGCCACTAACTGAATTCACCTCTACAAGTACAACTCATTCACTCCATAGCTATAACCATCATGAAGGCACATTGGTTGGGCTAATCCCCGGAAATGGTGCCAAAAATGTGTGTACCTAAGTCATGAAGTCTTAGGGACTTGTGTTGATGAGACTGTACCTCAATCGTTCCACAAGTGCATATAGCGATGGATTAATACACGTTTAATTATCAATCCGAGAGATTAGACATATCAAGTGTATGAAGACATGTGCACACATGATGGTAAGTGAAGTATTAATGCTAAAATGCATCTGATTTATCTCAACTACCTCTCCAACTCACTACTTCTCTAAAAATGCACTTTG
Organism: Ceratopteris richardii; assembly: GCA_020310875.1. Classification (NCBI taxonomy): domain Eukaryota; kingdom Viridiplantae; phylum Streptophyta; class Polypodiopsida; order Polypodiales; family Pteridaceae; genus Ceratopteris; species Ceratopteris richardii. The sequence continues at coordinate 86,487,826 of CM035442.1, read as the reverse complement.
CGATACCATTTGTAGCATTAAGCACAAATTTGGAGTTTTCTCTTAGTTTAGAACTCCAAATATGGTCAAGAATGGGTTCCTTTCGAAGCTCTCAACAAGATGCATCTAATGGCAGTATCTTCGATCAAATCTAACAAATGTTCTTCAAATTATGAGTAAAATAGTGAATGGTGGGAAACACCAACACCTGCTCCACAACTCCTCAAGGCTCACAGACACACTATAGTAGTGCAAAAGTGATGGAAAGGGATAGACAACAGTCTAGCACACACATTTCAAGCATTGCACACACAAAAGCTCTTAGAGAAGATGATCATCAGTAGGGAAGAGGCAAATTCGAAATTCTGCTTCAATTCTCACAATAACAAAAAGTCTCTTATAAGAGTCACCAAGTGACTTATATACATGTGCCCTAAAATTTGGGACTTATGCATCTAGAGGACTCCTCTAGTGCATTTACATGGCTTCAAGAGGATTTTTCCTAGAAATTTGAAAGAGAATTTTATGCCCATAATTTGAAAATTTTTGGGGCTCCCTTTTCTGTGCTTCTTTACTCTGCAACAATGTGTATGCACGTATGTGTGTGTGGATATGTATGTATGTGTATGTGTATGCATGTATGTATATGTGTATGTGTATGTATATGTGTGGGTATGTATGTGTAACTGTATGTATATATGTATGTGTGTGGGTATGTATTTACTATGTATGTGTATGTATGTGTATGTGTATGTGTATGTGTATGCATGTGTGTGTGTATGTGTATGTGTGGGTATGTATTTACTATGTATGTGTGTGCATATGTATGTGTGTGTGTATATGTGTGTGTATGTGTATGCATGTATCTATGTGTGTGTGTATGTGTGGATATGTATATATGTGTAAGTGTATGTGTATGCATGTATGTATATGTGTATGTGTATGTGTATGTGTATGTATATGTGTGGGTATGTATGTGTAAGTGTATGCATATATGTATGTGTATGCATGTATGTGTGTGGGTATGTATTTACTATGTATGGGTATTTATGTATATGTGTATGTGTATGCATGTATGTGTGTGTATATGTGTATGTGTGGATATGTATGTATGTGTAAGTATATGTGTATGTGTATGCATGTATGTATATGTGTATGTGTATGTATATGTGCGGTTATGTATGTTTAAGTGTATGTATATATGTATGTGTGTGGGTATGTATTTACTATGTATGTGTATGTATGTATACGTGTATATGCATGCATGTATGTGTGTGTATATGTGTAGTGTGGGTATGTATTTACTATGTATGTGTCTGTATATGTATGTGTGTGTGTTTGTATATGCATGTTTATAAATTTATTTTTTTTATACTCTGATTCTTTTTTTTTGTTGAGATTGAATAACGGGAGATATTGTATGGTAGAACAAAATAACAAAAGGCCTAACATACCCCGTGAGATGTGGCAATATTTTAGCAGATAGCTACATCTTCACGAATCATTTCCTCAGTAGAAGGTATACAAATTATTAGTTTATATTACGGTGACTTATAATTCTCATATGTTTTATATTTAATCTATGTTTTTTTCATTAAATAAATGCAGGCGGTAGCAAAGAAGAGAGTTGAGTCTGATCATACATCACATTTAGGCCAAATGGGCCATCATGGTTTTGTAGATACATTTGTAAGTATATGTATTATTGAAACTATATTTTTTATTTTAGTTAAAATACTAATCATTAATCTTTTTTATTTGTTTCAATGTAGCGAAAGGATTATGATCGATATCCTACGAAAGAGGAAATCAATTTTGATACACATTGTGGATATTGACATCTCAGTGAGTACATGCAAGATCATCAAATGCTTTTGTGAGTATTAGTAAATTTCATGTAATTATTTTATTTTTATTGATGTTTTATATATTTTATTTATTCATGTTTATTATATGTAATATAGGAGTATTATGGAGAGGAAGATATGGATGAGGTGGAGAGACAGACATAGGTGGTATGATCTCATCATCACAAAGTGCTCACACCTCTACCCATGATGCCACTACAGATACATCAAATAATGTGGATGATCATGATGATGAGGATGATCATGACGATGATGATGAGGAGGAGGAGGAGGACTTATAGGATGATGTGGATGAGGATGATCATGATGATTGATATATTACATTGGATATATATTTTACGTTGTTATAATTATCTTTTTTATATTTATATATTTTCTCATTTCAATTATGTTTTGAGTTGTTTCTATGGTACTAAATAATGAAAAGTCTTGTTTTAATGATTTTTATTGTTGTTTATATTTAACGTGTAGTTGTGTGTGTATAAAATGTATGTATGCAAATTAATTTATATATCTATATTTATGTAAGTGTGTTTGTATGCATGTATATGCTTGTATCCGTGTGTGTATATATGTGCATATAGATATGTTTTATGCATATACATGTGTGTATGTGTATGTGTATGTGAATGTGTATGTATCTATGTGTGTATGTGCATGTGTATGTGTATAAGTGTATAATGTATGTATGTGTGTGCATGTATATGTGTACATGTATGTGTGTGTATGTGTATGTGTATGTGTAAGTGTATGTGCATATGTGTATGTATGTGCATGTATATGAGTGTGTATATGTATGTATGTGCATGTGTCTATGTAAATGTATGTGCATATGTGTGTGTATGTGCATGTGTATGTGTATGTGTGTGTATATGTATGTATGTATGTGCATATGTATGTGTAAGTGTATGTGCATATGTGTATGTATGTGAATGTATATGAGTTGTGTATATGTATGCATGTGCATATGTATGTGTAAGTGTGTGAATATGTATATATGTGCATGTGTATGTGTAAATGTATGTGCATATGTGTATGTATGTGCATGTATATGAGTGCATATATGTATGTATTTACATGTGTATATGTAAGTGTATGTGCATATGTGCATGCATGTGTATGTGTGTTTATATGTATGTATGTGCATATGTATGTGTATGTGCATGTGTATGTATGTGCATGTATATGAGTGTGTATGTGCATGTATGTGTAAGTGTGTGTATATGTATGTATCTGCATGTGTATGTGTATGTGAGTATGTGTATGTATGTGCATGTATATGAGTGTGTATATGTATGTATGTGCATGTATATGTGTAAGTGTATGTGCATGTGTATGTGTATGTGTGTATATGTGTGTATATGTGTGTATATGTGTGTATATGTGTGTATATGTATGTATGTGCATGTGTATGTATGTGTAAGTGTATGTGCATATGTGTATGTATGTGCATGTGTATGTGTGTGTATATGTATGTATGTGCATGTGTATGTGTATGTGTAAGTGTATGTGTGTGTGTGTATATATGTCTGTATGTGCATGTGTATGTGTAAGTGTATGTGCATATATGTATGTACATATGTGCATGTGTATGTGTATGTGTGTTTATATGTATGTATGTGTATAAGTATGTATGTGTATATATATGCATGTATGTATATATATATATATATATATATATATATATATATATATATATATATATATATATATATATATGTGTGTGTGCATATGCATGCATCTCCATTTGCATCCATGTGTATGTGCATGCATGTGAATGTGCATATGCATGTGTATAATTAGTATGTGTGAATGTGCATATGTGTATATGCAATAATGAATGCATGTCTTTTCATGTGTTTGTAGATATGTTTGTGCATGTATGTGTATGTGTAAGTGTATGTGCATGTATGTGTGTTTATGTGCATGTGCATGTGTATGTGTGTGTATGTGCATATGTATATGTGTGTAAAAGTGTGAATGTGCATAGTCATGTATATATGTATATGTGTATATGAATGAGTAAGTGTGAGTATGTTAATTTTAATGAAAATAAAATAATTTACATGATATACAACAATGAAAATTTTACTTACAATAATTAGCCATATTTTATGATTGGTGAACTTCTTGAATAACTTACAATAAAGAGAGTGAAAGAGAGAGAGAGGGATAGAGAGAGATAAGAAAAGAGAGAGAGAGGGACACAATATGAGAGGGAGATTAGAAAAGAGAGAGATTCAGGAAGAGATTGTTGGAGCTTGTAAGTGCAGCATAGATCTAAACGTTGAAGAGCTCTTCGATCAATTGCACATAAAATCATGATCGAAGAGCGATCTGATGTTATTTTTTTACTTTTATCAAGCTTGACTATCGCATAAGCGATGTGCAAGCATCGTGTATGTGATCATACAATTTGTGGATAATCAATGCCTAGCTGCATCGCCTAAGCAATGCAAATTGGCATCGCATATGCGACATTCACTTTTTAATTGCATAAGCGATGCTAATCTAGCAACGCTCTCAAGCACGTCGCATATCTAGCGATGAACCAATTTTATGTCATGAATGCTCAAAATTTGGGCTCTCTATGGTGATTGAGCAAGGTGTGGAGGTTTCATGCTTTGTGGTTATGGGAGAGGCTCTAATAATGGTACCACAAGGTCTTGATTTGCATGCCTTTCTATCAAAGAGATGTCATCTCCTCAAAACCAACACTCTCTTTATATAGCTCTTGAGTTTGGAAATCTTTCATTGGAAAGTCTAAACATGAGTGCCAGGCAGTTCTCTTGAGTCTACTAGTAGGAATTCTAACATGTGTCTGAACTTGATTGGAGTGCTTCTAAAAGAAAATAGAGGGTTCTTGGTGAAATAATCTCTATGTGGTTCATGGGGGTTGAATCCAAGACCTCCCCTTCCACATCCACTAGACTTAATTGTTGATATATTTTGGTAGTGATGTGTGTGAACACCCTTAGGACCGTCAAAGCACTTTTTTCCCTCTTTAGAAGGTTTTTCCCCCTAGTCTATATATAGCCCTTATGGGTAACTTATCTTTCATAATTCAATTGGTAATAGATTTTGTATTGTGTTGTGCTTCAAGCTTCTTCTTCTTCCGTGTGATGTTCATGTGCTATCACGAACCTCAAACTCCAACTATTGGTATCGGAGTAGTTCAGCGCTTCATTTAAAGGATCGAAAATACCCCTCTCGTCACACTCTCAAATTTGCACAAAAAAATCATGAGCATACAAGGTAATTAGGAGATCAAAAGAGCTTCACAATGTGGCATCAATTTTTTTATTTGGGCCCATTTGGCCTCTGAATGCACTATCACATCGATTGTGCAGGCAACTTCATCCTTTTGTGCTGAGCATATATATATATATATATATATATATATATATATATATATATATATATATTTATATAGGATTTGATTCACTAGTACAAGTGCCTCAAATTTTTCTCTAGATCTAGTCATGTGCCACATGGTATTTCTTATCAAAATTTTGGGATATAGTCAATTTTCTGCATTATTGTATTTATTCATTGGCCATGGTTGAAAGAAATGATGTTGAGGATAAGTTGGATGGTACTAATTACCCACTATGGGCATATATGATGTGTCATGTATTTAAGGTCACGTAGATGGCATTGAAGATGGTGATCTTCAATTTTTGAGTCATGTTGTGGTTCATGTTGTACCTAGTATAGAGAAAATTTAGTGAGATGGCATAGACGCATAGACACATGCATTGATAGCCTTGTCTATGAACTGTGCCATTATCCCTTATATTCTTCCTTCCAAGATAGCAAAGTATGCTTAGGAGACTCTTACAACATTATACCAAGCAAGAAATGAGGCTCTTATTGCTTATGTATGAAAATACGAAAATAGTTGGACAATGAGCATATGAATGAAGGAGATTTTATGGAAAGTTTTTTGACAAAGGTCAAAGATTTGAAGGAGCAATTGATTTTGCTAATTAATTCTTGCTACATATTTCACTTTCGTAGATTGTTCTTAATGGTTTTCTAGATTCATATCAAAAGTTTGTTTCTACTCTTTGATTGATGATGAAAGGAAATCAAAATGCCTTAATGTTCGAGAAATTAGTCTTTGTTTTGTTGCAGGAAGACCAATCCATGTGGAACATGTCAATTATGTATGTTGCATATCAAGCTTTCTTAGCTCGTCATAAGTGAAATTTTAAATGGAGCTCATCTACTAGTAATAAAAAATTTGCCAATGCTACATAGTCAAAGATGGAAGACAAAGATGAAAAAAAAAATAGAAAAATAGTAACACTTTTGCAAGTACTATAAGGCAAATGATCATGTAGTAAAGAGTTGTCCTAAACTAGCTACAAAATAGGAAAAGAAGAAAGAGGCTACAATGGTTGTTGTATATGCCTCTACACCTAAAATAGAGTATGCTAATCTTGTTTTAAGTGAAGAATGGTAATTTAATATTGTTTGCAGCTATGAACCATCTTGACATGAGCAATGCATGTTTGTTGTGTGAAGAGGTGATTGGTATAATGTAGAGATGAGATTGTCTTGGCAAAAACCTGCTCAAGACCAGCCTTGTTAACTTTAGAGACACTTAGCATTCTCCCTAATATTCTAATATACAAATTTAAACCACCAAAGTACTTTGGTGCATCACTCTCAAACTTTTTTGTCAAAACAGATAAGTTGTGAGTTCAAAATACCTTGAGAAACTTTCTATTTATGGAAGAAAGATCTCATTTTGCTTAGTGCTCACATCTTGGTAACAAGTGTCTAGAGAGCTTTTGAACACTTTCAAATGAAGTTTTAATAAATCTATAGAAAGTTATTTCATGAATTTATGGTGATCATATATGGAGCAATGTGCATAAGAAGTGTAGGGGGCAAACCGGACTTTTCATGAAGAAGGTAATACACACACCCTGTCACATATAGTCACTCATGTCTTAAGATCTATGCATCCAATGATTATGAAACTTTTTGTGCATGCTTATCAAAGTCCTAAATAAGTGATCATTCACTCAATGGATTGGTGAATGAGTACTCCCACATAGAGAAATGACTATGAGAAGTTTACATTGTTGGTCAAGAAGATGTAACAGTAGACAAAGATTCACACATCAATAGAAATGTAGTATAAAATATATTGCCAACAGACATATGATACAAAGGAGGTGTGGAGGACTTCTTTAAATTTGAGATAGTACAAAATAAACTCAATGAGAGTGTGATGATTAGATCTAATCAACCCGCAAGTCAATACGTAGTGTATTTATACACTTTTTGAATGGATGAGAGTTAGAGATTCTACCTAAAAGGTGATCCTAAATTCTAGGGATTATTTGAATTCTGAAATTAAATAGATTTGTGGATGTGGTTCCTAATAAAACTATGAGAATTTCTCCATTTGTCACTTTTACTTTTCACTGAGATAAGCTTCATAGTTAACCTTTGAAGTCTTTCATAACATATGATCAAATGAATGTACATGAGATTCCTAAAATATGAGAAATCCAATGTGCATTTAGCCAAGCATGGGATTTCTCCATGCACCAACATGTTGTAGACTAAAAAAAGATGTTTGGTACTTTGATAGTGGGGAAACCAAACATATTACCATGTAGCATAGTTTCTCCAATTCACTTGAGCCTTCCCCTACAAGGAATACTGTCACATGTGCTAATAATTCTTCTTATTTTGTAATGGTAGTTGGTAAGATAATTTTGAATACTACTAGTGGCAGATGTAAGATGCTTTATGTGTGCCAAGGATCAAGAAAAATCTATTATCATCTTTGACATTACCCAAGATTGGCTTGGTTGTCAAATTCATTAGTTATAGTTGTACAATTCATGATCTCTTGAATGGCGATGTTATTGTTGCTTATGGAATTCTATGTCGTGGACTATATAAGCTCGTAGACTATGCAAAATCTATGAATGATCAGCATGTGTAGTTCAAGATTCCTAGACTATCTCAGATGCAACACTTTGGGCATGCACACTTTGGCCATATGAATTTTTACTGGTTTGGTATGCCTGTAGGAATCTGAAATGGTGTATTCATTGCCCAAACTTCAGGCACCTTCTAAGCATGCCTATGAAGGCTCTATTTTGGAATATGCAGCATTCCTGCTTCCTAAAAATGGTTCAATTAGAGTTGCTCACAAATTTGTTCATAGTGATGTTTGTGGTCCTATGCATACACCTTCATTTGGGAACTACCTATACTTCATGACTTTTATTGATGAATTTTCCAAGCATGCATGGGTGTATCCATTGAAAGTAAAGTCCAAAGTGTTTATGTGCTTTAAATAGTTCGTGGTTATGGCTGAAAATTTGTCAAGGTGTAAACTGGGTACCCTTCGTTCTGATTGAGGGGAGGAATACATGTCTTTTGATTTTAATGCATTTTTGTTCAAGCATGGGATTAAAAATCAGTGTACAATGTTTTATGTACCTCAACAAAATGATTTGTGAAAAGAAAGGACATATCTCTCATGGAAATGATGAGATGTATGGTCAAAAGGTAGGCTTTACCACATAGCTTCTAGCTTGAGGTTGTTACGTGTACAACATATGTACTTAATATTGTCCCACAAAAGCACTAAATCAATCACTCCATATGAGGCTTGGCATGGTTTCAAGGCATCTGTTTCTCATCTACGTGTCTTTGGTTTTCTAGCATATGCATTAATGCTTGAACAACAACACAAAAGATTGCATGATAAAGCAGTGAAATGTATTTTTTTTGGGTACAATTTTGAGAGAAAAGTCTATTGGCTTATCATCCATAGACTAAACTTATAGTTAGTCATGATGTCGTTTTTGTAGATGATGAAGTTCATCCCTTACTTTCATGTACTAGGGAGACAATAAATAGTGTGTATGACACTTTGCTACCTCTTTCCACAAGTGGATAGTCGAGGGTCGGTCCAAATGAGGCAATTACTCAACCTTTATAGGTTTCAAATAATGATATAGATCACTCCATTTCTGATGTAGATTTACATGATGCACTTGTTGATGAGAGGGTTGACATAGAAGAGGCAAAAACAATGCCTAAATGGCTCATGTAGATTTTTGAAGATAGAAAATTAGATTATCTTTGTCATATCATACTCATTCATGCTCTCCTAGTTGTTGCTTTGCATCAGATTTTATGCAATATAGTAACATAATCTCTATCATTTATGTTGATGACATGTTACTCATTGATCCCCTTGACATACATATTTTTGAGTTTTATGTTGATTTGTGTGCCTCTTTTGAAATACCATTTTTGGGGCTTTTGTATCAATCTTTGGGCATTTGATTTATGCAATTCAATGAAGGCATTTCTTTATTTCAATCAAAATGCATTGATACTTTATTGAGTCATTTTAGACTTGATGATTGTATAATTATTGTGATTACCATGTGTCACCTATTGGGACTTCCATGAATATAGGTTCAACATCAATTCTTCATGGTTTTGGATATGGATTCTCTTGGATGAGCAATTTTTAACATGGTGGAAGATCAATATGATAGAGAGGATCTAAGAGGTTGGGTTATTAATGGGATGGAGGAAGACTGCTATGACCAATTAAAGCTCCACCATGACCTAGTGGAGATCAAGGACGTTTCAGTCTTCTCTTGGTCAAATCTTTAGTTTGAGACAGACTTGAAAAACCTAGGCTTGATAGAGGTTATGCTACACAGAATATCATCAAAAGATTGGGTCCCTCCTCTCTCTCCCAGTGTTTACAACTTGTGTTGTCTGATCACTACCCCATGGTTCTTACCTTTAAGCCCTATGCAAAGTTTAGAAAAGCTCACTGGTTCAATGTTGATGCTTCTACTTTCTCCCTCCCTGTGGTTCAGTGGGAGGTTGCCATTTGCTAGAACCAAGCCTTCAGCTGTATCCAATTGTTAGATAGAGGCTCCTAAGAAAACTTAGACTATCTTGCATAGGACCAAGAATGATATTCAAAACATATATCATGATATAAGGGGAAATATTTACCAAACGATCTAGAATCTAGAGATTGAAATCAACAAAGGCTTCTCTCACCTCTAGAACGTTCTTTGGGAAGATCTCAAGCATGTTGCATTATGAAGAGGAAATAAGGAGGAACCGTACACATATGTACTTTAAGGACTACTAGGAAAGTAAAGTGAAAAAACCAAGTGAAGAAATGTGCAAGCTTCATAAGGAGAAGTAGAATAAAGAAGTGATCCCCTACATGATCAACAACATTGGTGAGGAGTGCACCACAAAAGATCAAAATTGTGCGCTTATTGTCAACCACTTCTCTCATATTTTCGCAATTTCTACTTAGCTATCGTCCCACATGTGGGATTGTATGGTCTCCATCTCAATAATTGGGGCTAAAATGATTTCACAAAAAAATGGATCTTTCTTGATCCACCTATTATGAATGTGGAAATCTTGGATGCAATTGACTCTCTCCCCAATGGCAAAAGTCAGAGGTTTGACGACCTCATTAATGAGTGCTTCAAAATATTTAAGCATGGTTTGATGATCCCACTATGCTTGGTTTGGCAAGAGGATTTAAGTTTGGGGATCTTCCTAGATGCCTTAATCAAGGAGTGATTAAACTTATACACAACAAAATAGCAAAATAGCATTGAAAATCAGTGACCTATTATGATATTTCGAATTGGATATAAGGTGTTAGTCAAGCTCCTTGCCAACCGCATTGCCAAAACCCTCCACTCCTGGATTAATGAGGATCAAGAAGGGTATATAAGGGCAGTTCCATCCTTGAGGATATTATTGACATGTGGGAGGGTACTGATTATGTGATGGAATCTTCTCAAAATGCCCACGTCATCAAAATCGACTTTGAAAAATCTTATGAAACATTTGAATGGGACTTCATTCAATAATCTCTAAAAGACATTGGTTTTGGATCTAGATTTATTAAAATGATCTCTATGTTTATGAGCAACAAATCCATGGATATAAAAATTAATGGACAACTCTCTTAGGTGATCTATCAAGCAAGGCTGCCCATTGGCTCCATTGCTTTTTGTTATTGACGTTGATTGACCTTAGTTGTTTGGTTAACTAGCATGTCCATTGATGCCTCATTTGTGGTTTTTCACTTTTGTATAGTTAGGAACCTATGATTATGAGACTCTTTGCTCATGACGCGTGTTTTTCTTCATAATGATTCTAGAAATATCATGAACTTCTAGTGGTGTTTGTATACCTTCTATGTTGCTTTTAGATCCAGTATAAACAACTCTAAAATGGGTTTCAAGTCTTTGTTGGATTCCCCGCCTTGTTTTCTTCTTAATCACAATTGAAGGGAGCTCCCAAATGGAAATCTTCCATTTGTTGGGAATCCCAATGGGATTTGAGGACTTTCTAGACCAAAGATGGGATTGGGTGCTTGCCAAGATTGACAAAAAGCTTTGTTATTGGAAAGGCATGCAACTTAATTTGTGTGGGTGGACCATGGTGACCAACTCATTCCTTATCACCTCACTAATTTATTTTTTGGCTTGCTGGTGGCCTAGAGACAAGGAACTTGTGAAGTTGGAAAGAATCTGTAGAAATTTCCTCTCGATGAGAGACTCGAGTGTGAGAGGGGTGCCTTAAATTAAGTGGGATATGTGCTCAAGCCATAAAGACTTGTGTGGTTTGGACATTTTGGATATTGAAGGAATGGCCAACAAGATGATAGTGAGGCGGATGATTAGTGTGGAGAAATGATCTTGTGGGCCAAATAGATTCTTAGAAACAATAGTTCTCGCATGCTTGTTGTTCTTTCGAGCTAAAAAGTCCTTGAACTTCTCTCTTTTATTCTCCCTTTTTTTGTGATGCCCAAGGACTTGAGTGTGGTATGTTCATTGTGGAAGGGCTAGAACAAATCAAATATGTACGACAAATTCAACAATGAGCGAAAGTGGGCTTTAGGCATTAGACATAACAAACTTATTTGGTTCATGATCAAAGGTATCAAGCAAGTTGAATTGGAAAAGATTCGAAGAGAAGAAGCTTTGGAGCAAAGGGTTTCACATGTGGAATCACCTCCAAGATACAAGACACTCGATTAGATTTGAGGACATAAACCCAGCTAAGAGAGCTGACCTCAATCATTAGTGCCTTTGAAGAAATAGAGTCAATGCCTTGGATGACTCAAAGTCTTGTTTCCTTCTCGACCAAGATCCCCCTCATTTGGATAATTTGAGCTGGCATAGTGGCAATGGAATAGAGAGGAATATGAGAATTGATAAGAACTTGAACTATCATAGATTGCTTAACAAGAAGCGATGCTAGGAGTGGTCTTGGATTAGATGGGATTTTAAGTTCTCATATTTGTGGCACCCCCTTATTGAGAATACAAAAGTGGTGCTTGTGTGGCAAATTCTCCACAAGGGGGTTTGAAATAATGTTAAAATTAACAAGATTTGTAAGGTGCCCCTTAGTTCAAATAATGCAATAGGGTAAGAGAAGACCTGGGGCACCTGTTCTTTTCATGCCCTAGGAGTCAATTAGTGTGGCAATCCCTCAGCCATGTGCTTGTCTTGCAATGCCAAATCAACTAGAAACAAGCTATGCACTGTGGAATGCTTTCAAGGATGAAGCACTCTAGAAAATATGGATAAAGTATGTGTAACCAATTTTGATAATCCTCTAAGAGAATGTCGATAGAAAAGTCCATGGACTATTTAAAGAATTCGTAATTGTAGGAAGTTTCCTCCTTTCACACATCATAGCATGTTCATCTTAGATAACAACAATCTTAGAAGTAGATGGGTTGTCCACGAAGGAGATGAAAAGGTTTTAAACCTTTTTGTAACTTTCTCTAACGCTCTTGTATATATATTTTTTTATATTTTAATTTAAAGCACGCTTTATTTAATTAAATTTTTATGCATATCTTTGGTGTGAAACATTGATATGCCTTACTATGATGTTTCATAGCATTTCTACCCTTGTATATTGTTGGATTTTAGTGCAACAACAATGGCAACCAAGAGAGAGAATAGAGAAGTAGAGAGAGAACAAGAATGTGATAAGGTAGAGAGAGATACAGAGAAGAGTCTCCCTCAATACATGTATATGCACACATATGAAAATGAAGTGTGCCTTACCTCTTTTTCATCAGAAACATTTCTTCCTATAGAATTATAAATGGCTATTTAGCCAATAAAAAAAGGAGATAGAATTTCAGATAAAATTTCTCCCTTTTTAAGAAAGGGTTCTCACCAAGCCCCTACAAGCTCATAGCCAACAATCCCCCCTTTCAGCTTGATTTTACATAGCTTTTTAGGGACTATTTTTTCCTCACAAGTAGCCTAGGGTGGTATAAAAATATGATTCTTTCCCATGTACAAAGAAGGTGGTACAATGGTTATATCCTTCATTCAACAAACTCATGGGTGGTACAAATCCTTCCCTATACAATCTAGATAGTATGTTGCTTTGTTTTTGTTATTGTAGTAGATGTTGTTGATTGTTGATCTTCACTTCTCCTTCTTTGCTTTGTTGTTTGACTTGTACTTGGCTGTGGGCACTTGTTTATTAGAAATCGTACAAAGATAACTAAAAGACTACTTGAGAAAGGTCATTCTTCCAAGGTGAGAGGGTCTCTAATTCCCAACACTGAACAAAAAATAAATGACATGCTTAAACCTACATGAATAGGAGTGATTACAAAGCATTAAAGGATATAAAGACGAGTCACAATACAATAACATTTCATAAATACTAATAACTTGAAATATATTTACAAAGATATAGTAGAGGGCCAATGAATCAAAGGTGATCTTTCTCTAAATCTCACTAAGTCCATTCTCTCTAGATGAACCACATTTTTATATCCATGAGCTTTAACAAGCATGTTGCAATCCGTCCTTCACAATAATATCAATTATCACTCAAAGACACATTGATTCTTTCAAGGGAACTCTTCTTCTTCTTCAAGAGTAAAATCATTTTTGATATTGAAGGTTTTTTGTTATCTCCTCTAGTGTTTTACTTTTGATCATGTCTATATCCTAAAACATGTCCATGACTAGCCATAATTGTCTATGACTGGAAAGCCACGACATCCTAACAGTTCATCATCAGAAGACGTGAGCTTGACCTTATTGTCCTGGGACATGGATCCATGTTTGGAGTGAGCATAGTACTATGAAGGAAGAAATTGTCCCCTGCATACATCAACCCATGCAAATGTGATGGGACAACATCCCTTGATGAATCAAGAAAGGACAAGCGCCATGACTTCTAGAATTTTCAAACTAGCTCTCCACCTCTACCACATGAGCATAACTTTTCAGAGATGTGAAGCCATAAAAGTGAGGTGTAGAGAATTCGAAGAGCCAAAATTAAGCTCAAACTAGAAGTACCTAATCAAGATGTCCATATTCTTCGCCTTCACCATACTAGTAGGGGCATGAGAAAGATATCATCTCAAGCAATCTTCTATGTTGCATGGAATGGCATGGATGTTCAGAAGCTACAAGAGGCATTGGAATAGGCCTCTGGGAAAGGTAGCAACACATGAAAAAGTGTTTTTATGTTCATTCTAAAGCAACTACAATATGCTTGGTATGAAAAAATACACGCCTACTTATGAACATTGGAATTTTAGAATAATCCATCTCAAAAGAACTTTGTATGCAAAGTGTGCAAATTACATGCTTCTAATCATTGTCAATTACATTGATGACATGCTACTCACTAGTCACAGTCAAGATTTTTGCTTCTTGTTAGTTATATTGATGACATGTTATTCACTAGTCATATGCATTTTGCCAAGTTCAAGAAATTAATCTTGGGAATTTTGCACCATTCTTTGGGCATCGAATTCAAACATTGTGTAGGAATTTACTCTATGTCAAACAAAATGTATTGATACCTTGTTGCAACATTTCATCCTTGAGGACTGCACTCTCATTTAATTGCCACGGACACTCATCTATGATCTAGTGTTCATGATGCATTTGCTATTATTCTCTATCTCTATTCTACCACAAGCTTGATTTACATATGTACTACATGATTTGACATCCGATTTTCCATCTCTTAGGTGAGGAATTTTATGCATATCTATTATGAAATAAGCTTATGACATGGGTGTCGGACTGGTTTAGGCAAATCTAAAGTCGGACATCATTTGGTCATTCTCTTGTAGGGCCAAAGTCTCAAGCGTAGACTTAAGTGTAGGTGCATGTGCTCTGTAAAGAAGCAAGTAGTTTGATGTAGTGGTTGATGTAGGGTTAGGCCTTGGGTTCAATCCTTACAAAAGTAGTGGGAGAATATTTTTCCCCAAGAGCTCTACAGCCTTCTAGAAGCATCCACTTAAATTAATTCCAACTA
Organism: Ceratopteris richardii; assembly: GCA_020310875.1. NCBI lineage: Eukaryota > Viridiplantae > Streptophyta > Polypodiopsida > Polypodiales > Pteridaceae > Ceratopteris > Ceratopteris richardii. The sequence continues at coordinate 86,472,620 of CM035442.1, read as the reverse complement.
ATACTTGTCCTTGGTATCACTCAGATATCTCAAAATCATCTTCACTACTTCCCAATGTTTCTTTCCAGGATTAGACCTATATCTGCTCACAACTCCCATTGCAAATGCAATGTCTCGTCTCGTAGCTACCATGGCATACATGAGACTACCAACAACAAACTGATAAGGAATTTTGGTCATGAATTCCTTTTCCTCATCTGATTTGGGGCAATCATCCTTGCTCAATTTCACATATCTGGGTAAAGGTGTACTCAATGCCTTTCCACCCTGCATATTGAGCATGTGAAGTACTTTAGATATGTACTCACTTTGAGACAAGTATATGCATCTTTTACTCCTATCACGAGTAATGCGCATGCCAAGGATATGTTTAGCATCCCCGAAATCCTTCATATCAAATGTCTGACTCAAGTTCTTTTTGAGAATTGACAAGTCATAAGAGGACTTCCCGACAAAGAACATATCATCGACAGAAAGTATCAAGCACATCAAGCTGCCATTTGAGCATCTCTTTGTGTAGAGACAATGATTCTCATTGCTCCGAGAATAGCCTTTAGACTTCATAAAAGCATCAAATTTTTGGTACCATTGTCTAGGGGACTGTTTAAGTCCATACAAGCTCTTCTTGAGCTTAGAAACTAGACTTTCCTTGCAAAGAACTACATAACACTCTGGTTGTTCCATATAGATCTCATCTATAAGATCTCCATGCAAGAAAGCAGTTTTCACATCCATTTGGACTAGCTCTAAGTCCTCCATTGCAATGAATCCAAGCAACATGTGCAAGGTAGTCATCTTGACCACTGGAGAGAAGATTTCCTCGAAATCAACACCACATTGTTGCTTAAAACCCTTTGCAACAAGTCGTGCTACTGGGGTATAAGGAGCTGTAAACTCTCTACAAATTACTCTAGACTGGCAAGAAAGGCTGAATTCCTGTGAGCTATACTCACCCCATTATCTAAACGTAAAGCTTTGAGTTTAGTTCCTTTTTCGGTCTCAATTGAAGCAAGCCATTTTCTGAAAGTAGGGAATACTTCATCCTTTGTTTTGATAGGATATACCCAAACTTTTCTAGTAGCATCATCTATGAAAGTGACAAAGTAAAGAGAACCACCTAATGACTTTGTGGGCATAGGATCACCACACACATCTGTATGAACGAGATCTAAAGGTTGAATTGAAGAGTCAATGTGCATTCTATGGACATTTTTGGTTTGGTTTCCATACTGATAATGCTTAGAAAATGAAAAATTAGAGAAAGGTAAGTAGCCAGAACCAAAAAGATTTTCCATTCCACAACGAGATATATGGCCTAAATGACCATGCCAAATACAATCCATAGGTTGTTCAGTAACAGCTTACAAGTGTTCTTCTTGTGATACAAATAAAGGACAAAGTGAGCCAACTTTGCTTCCTTTTGCAATAGCCATATTGCCCTTTGATATGCAAAAGGACTGAGCATAGAAGACCACCTTGTCACCAAGCTCATCAAGATGACCAACTAACATCAAACTGCATGATAACAGAGGTACATGATGTACATTATGCATAGTAAATTTTAAACCATCAATGAACTGCACAACCAATTCTCCAATCCCGATAACATCACATTGATGAGAATCATCAAGTCTCATAGTACCAAGAGACTTTGCTGCATAAGTAGAGAACCACTCTCTATGTGATGTCACATGGAAAGAAGCACTAGAATCTAGTAGCCATGTGTGGGAAAGAGAATCAGCCATAAGAGCCTTGGTAGGCACAATACTGTCAAGTGTCAACACATCAACATCATAAAAAATAACATTGATTTCTTTGATCTTCACAGTTGAAGTAGATGGCATAGGTAACTGTTTAACATGCCCATCAACATTTTCCCCTTTACCTTTAGCATTCTTAATGCATAACAATCTTTCTTCATATGTCCTTTCTTATGATAATAATGGCATTCGATATCCCTTTTCCTTGATTTATGTCTACTCTTATTTCATTGACCATTCTTTTCCTTGTTATTGCTCCTACCACGTTGTTGATTCTTTCCTTGGTAAGAATCACAAACATTATATGCATCTCCCCTTTGAGTGCCAACCATAGATTTTCTACAAATCTCCTCACTCAAGAGTGCTCCACATATGTCATCATAAACTAGTTTACCACCAAGTGCGCTATTGCTAATAGCTATGCAAAATGTATCCCATGATGATGGCAAGGTGCATCGCAACAAGACTGCTTTCATTTCAAGATCCATGTCCATTTTCTGAGCCTGTAACTAGGAGAATATAGCATCAAACTCATTCCGATGAGCAACAACACTGTTTGTATCCTTCATGCGAAGATCATATAACTTTCTCATCAAGTACACTTTGTTTGATGTCGTTTCTTTTTCATATGTATTGCATAACTTCTTCCAAAGCTCCTCTGCACTTTCATAGTCCAATACTGTAAAGTAAACATTATCTGCCAAGTGCAATCGAATGGTAGACGTGGCCATTTCATCTAACTCATCCCAATCATCTTCATCCATGTCAACCCTTTTCTTTGAGATTCCATTTATTGGCTTCCATTGCCTCCTCTAAATCAGCACATCTTTAATCTCATTCTTCCATAGAGCAAAGTTTGTGGCATCAAATTTTGAGATCTCAAAATGCTCTTTACCATGCAAGTTATAGCTCCTCCTTGAAACATTGACACTAGACCTTGATCTACCAGATGTGCGTGAGACCTCTGATGCCATGATGGTAGAGAACTGAATAGAATGATAATGGAGCTAGAAGAGTCCAGACCCCACTAAGGCTCAAAGACGGATGACCAACTGTCAGATTTCGGGAGAGAATTCAACAATCTTCCCAAAAAAATGAATTAATGAACAATAATGACCAACCAAAAGGAGTATGTGAGAATAAATGTGCTCACCCCAATAAGTGTATCAAGGAGTAAATCGGCCACTGTATAGTTGACAAAACCAAAATTCTGGAAAAATTTTGCCTGAGTACTCTCTGCAAAATGAGCATATGACTAGTGTCAAAATCTCATAAAACTACAAGTACTGACATGTTTACTTGCATACTGAATCACTGACTCCACCGCATATAATCAGTTACCCGAAAGAAGCCAACTAAGCTTATTGAGCACCTATGGACAACTATATTCATGCATCTCCTATGGTGAGGCTGGGTAAGTCTTTCACCTGTATCACCAAAGAGAGCCCGACATTTGGGTGTCTCTCAGTTAAGAAAACCTCACCATGGCCCTCTTTATCAAACGTAAAAGGCTTTATTGAAAAACATAACCGCTATATCAATGATCGCATGGACGTACATAAGTGATATCCACAAAAGCATACATAATGTGTATGTGCTCAATATATGCAATAAAATGGCAATGAAAGGCTGAATTCACTGCTCAAACATTGGCCAATAACATTTGCAAGTGTCTGTCAACTCTGTTCTTTAGGCTTAAAAAAAATGCATAGACTTGCAGTGGCTGATCCCACCACAACTAAAACCTTTCAAGAAACGTGTGGATTAACTAGTGTGGCTGAAAACATAGCCCCAAAAGGTGAACATTCATTGTTGAAGAAATACAAAGAACACTCTTCTTGATGTTGCTGGACCTCTGTGAAGAGAACTGTGCGCAAAAGCACCCCAAAATGGCTCCAAAAACACCCCAAAAATGCTTCAAAATTAGGCTTTGAAAACAAAGAATGAAGCTTTGAGGACCCAAAACTTGCTGAAGATAATGTCAACCTTAGTCTTTCCCCTTCATCAAGCACCACAAGAGTGTAGCTTAGTGGCAAGAGTTTTCCACGGTTAAGCAAGCTCTGGGGGGAATAATACTGGGATGTGTGACCTCTCGGGAAGTACCGGGAACCTCTACCTTCCTTGATCGTTGAGATCCTCCCTCACGTGCAGCCAACAATGACTTTGATGACTCAGATGACAAGGTATGCCAAGGTCTATGCCTTGGTCGTCGCCTTTGTCATAAGTCTTGGAGAAAGCCTTGGGTGGGTGGGTGGGTGCTCGCTTGGCTCACACAAAATGAACAAAGCTTTTGCATCAAAATGCTATGATACCAGTGAATTATTTTGTCGATGATGCATCACAGTGCACTCTCCTTCTTGAGAGCTCCATGATGATATCCTTAGACTAGAAAACTGAGCTCCAAGCACCGCACACAGTACTCCACATAGAGGCTACAAAGTATGCAAAAAAACACAGTACATAGGGAGCACAAACACAAACTTCTTGAATGTTACAAATGCGGTGGAACTTACAGTCTGTGGCTGACTAGGCCACTATATGTTTTATTAAAGAACATATACAAAAGTGTCCGGTGGCCATTTGGCCTTTCACATGGACACTAATAGTAACGATCTCCCACTAAAGGCCAATATGGCCAAAGCATCTATGGGAGAAAAATTAAAAATGATAAAGAATATCTAAGTGTAAGTATACAAACTATATTTAGTGCATGGTGGTCTTAATGCTAGCTCTTCATAATATCCCATGTGTGAAATATTGGGTGCTAGCTAGTAGGTTGGGTTGTTTTATCGCACAGAAGGATCATTGCTACTAGATTTATGTTTTTTTGCACTCTATTTGGGTTGGACAATATGCAATTATGTGTCCATAAGTGGTTTTTGCTTCATGCCTGGTAAGTCACACATACCTTGGTTGAGCAAGAAGCAACCTTATATGGTCACTTTTAGTTGTGGGGTTGAGTATAATGAAACTTTCATTGAGTGTGTATGACTCAAATGCCTTATGATTAATTTTGGTGCTAGTTAGACTTTCACAACCACCATCTTTACTACTAGTCAAAGTGCACTTCTAGTTGTGAGGAACCCAATGTTCCATGCTCACAAAAAGCACATTGAGGTGGACTATCATTATGTTAGGAGAGTCTCTCTACAAGAGATATCAATTTGGCTTATATATACACATCGGATAACCTTGTAAAATTTCTAACCCATAAAAAGTTTAAAGCTTTTGGCAAAGCTTTAGGCTTACTCTCTTTTGTGGATTCATCTCAATCCATATCTCATGCACACAAGTACCATCTCTTTGCTCACCACACAACTTTAAGGAGGAATTTATTAGTGCAATTTGGTAGTTATGTATGTGAATACACTTAGGAATGTTAAGGACACTTTTTTCCATTTAAGGAGGATTTTTACCCTAGGTTTTATGGATTTTTACCCTAGGTTTTATATATGCACTAATGAGCTATTGATCTTTGCACATTACACTCTTCGTAATACATTGTGTATTGTGCAAAGCTTCTTCTTCTTACCGTGTTGTTTCTATACCTTCCTACTCCCTTGAACTAACATGATCTCCATATCATTCTTCTCACATAAGATAAGTTTTCTATTTTCCACTGCCTACGCTCTTTGTATAGAAGAAATTGTGGAGGAAATAAGCATAAAAACTCTCTTCCCCCCAACACTCCGCACTTTGAACCATTGAGTGGAAGAAATGGGATAATTCTTCGGATTTTGTTTTGGGGTATTTAGAAGCTTACAAAACTCTTTGGAGATGGACTACGTATAAAGAGAGTTCTTTACAATAGGCAAAAGAAGCAAGATATCTGTGTGGTTAGGAGCAAAATTCTTGTGACCTTTTGTCACATACACACATATATATGTGTGTGTATGTGTGTGTGGTGGTCTCACATTAGGCATTATATATATATATATATATATATATATATATATATATAATGACTAAGACGTTGAGGGTTCACGTCTTAGTCACTATACATGCACAAATATATAATTTTCTAGGTGTAATTTATGAGAAGATTTATAAAGTATATGAATTTTCTAAACCTAGTTAATGAGAAGATTAATAAATTTGATGTGCCACTTGGACTTAATTTTAAAGCTAAGGTTGGACCCTTTGCCTCTTGATGTGAGAGCAAGGGTTCAATCGCTCCTTACAACAATATAGTTGTAGGCTTCAGGCCAACATATTGCTTTTGGATAGATTTAAACTAGTTGAATTTCTTCTAAGTGTCACCTTCGAACACTCTAATCCCTTCTTTGTGGGATATGAGGAGTCTCATGAGTGTCATGCCCCCTTTTTCATTTGTAGAATTGTTCTTTCAATCAAATTCAAACTATAGGGAGGTTAATTTTCGGTTGAACTTCCTCTTTGAAAAAAAAATTATAGAGCGACGGTTGGGCAATCATCCCTAAAGGCAAACAAGTATACACCTTGATTGATAGATGGCATGGGCTCAAGTCCCATCTTGAGCTTAGCGTATCCACATGTGCCCATGTGGGCTGTAAAGTGTATGCATGCTCCTTTGTTATTTGCTCACATGAAAAAAAAAGGAAAGAGCCAAGTCCGGCTGCGGTCTATGATCTATCTGAAATTTCAAATTTCAAGTAGAATTTCAGAAAGTTTGGAATTCGTGTTAACTCCAGCGTTCATCATAGCGGAAATTGCAGGACCTTTTAAGTAAATAGAACCAAAATTCTCGGCGATAACAGAAGGATGGTTATATGGAGTTCAAGCTTAGCCATGGAAGTGGGCGTGATATTGTTGTATTCACTGCTGAAGGCAAGGGGAGACGTAGGTCGAAGAAACCTACGGCTCTCCATCTCCTCCGTCTGCTTCATGTTTGCCTTACTCTCCAAAAGCGCTTCCCCCTTTCTCCTGTGTTTGAAATTCATCGGCCGTCATTATCTTCCTCTTCTGCCTTGCTTCTGCAGTCGCAATCGCACTTCGACCGCTCCCGTCTTATGTCAGGTTTCGAATTGAAAGTGCAGGTCTTTTCAGAGTGACATCGCCGACATATAAAATGCACCACTTTTGTCTCTCCCTCTTTCGATGCCGTTCAATGTACTACTGTATCTGTGCATCCATACACTCTTTCTGCATCAACTTGAGACCACTTGGGGTGCTGAAGGTCAGGGTTTGAACGAGGACCCGTGCTCATAACTGTTGATGCGCATCATTCTTCATCATTCAATCTGAATGAAAGAGCAACAGCCTCTGTTCTGAAACTTTTAGCTCCAGTGAAATTGTCTACATCTCAACGAGGATTTCAAGTTTCTGCCTTATGCAATAACGATCCTGTTATTCACATACTGAATCAATGCAACTTAGGAACACCTTCAGACTGGATTGTAAACATGTTACACTGGATGTTTTCTCTAGAAGTTGGGCTTCCTGCTGCGATTGCCTTTATTGCAACCATTGCCATTCTGTGCAACTCATATTGTTGTCATCACTTCGGTAAGCATGAGAATCGAGGCTGCATGCCTTCTGGCCATGGAGACATACATGCGAGCCGTGAAGAACGCGACAGCCTGCATGCAAGCCACGAAAACAAGACGGCTCGAGGAATACATCTGAATGCTCCTCATAAGGATAAGAAAGATGATTTGGACGCTGCTCTGAGGCCCAGCAAGAAAATACTGGCTGTAAAGGCATATTCTACAAGACCTTTTGATTGGAGCGACCATCCAGGTCTTGTTGCGGAGGCTGTAGAACATGGGTGGAGTGCCTTTGCTTTCGTCTACAGATGCTCCACCTGCTCATTATCCTTGAAGTTTTGGGAGATGTCCAAGTCATCCTGTAAACATGAGCTTGAGCCTGATGTAACCTGGGAGGCCAGCAGTGATTCATTATATATGCAGAAGCTGTGGTTCAATCCTGGCCAAGTATCCACGAAAGAAGACTGCATTTTTTTGTTTCAAAGTTTGCAGGCGGCTCTTCCACTCCCTGGCCCTCCCTTGGATTATCTGCCTTTCCCCCAGGAAGGGTACTACGAGATCACCATTGTCGCTGATGGCAGCATGGATGCACGTAGAAGTTCTTACACAGAGAATGAACAACTTGACATCATGTCCAGACATCTTCTATCTGGTAAATGGCGGGATTCTGAGGCTACCGATAACGCAAAGTCGGACTCTAAGGTAGAAATGCAGCTCAAAAGAAATATAAGCAGGAACTCAAGACTGTCAGAAGCTCTGCAAAATTTGTCAAGTCATGGAGACAGCGTATTTTTTCCCAACAAGCATCCTTCGAAAGAGAACCTTCAAACGTTAGCCATCGGGCTAGGCATTGGAGGGGCTCTGCCGTTAAGGCTTCCAGGTCTCAACCATGGATCTATTGGTTTCCATTCGAATGGTCGAATTTATTTGAACGGTAAGTCGCAGCATCCGCTTGCATTATGTTAGTTGCAAAGTTTACAAGGCATTCTTTATGCACGAACAAGGTTCCGCGTTTCACTCTGTATTGCTGCATCAAGCTGAATGCAAAAGGTCTACGAATTTGAGCTTTTTCTAACGCATCAAGCTGAATGCAAAAGGTCTTCTGGCTGCTGAATGTACGAGTTGATACTGCAGGGGTCCATATAGACAAGGAGCCAACCGTTTCTGTAGCAGATTGTGTATGGGGTGCTATCAACACCACAGTAGGTTGTGGTTTTGATCCTTGTTCAAGAAACGTTTTCTTTACAGTGGATGGAGAAAGGGTATATGATGTACTGGCATCTACCAATGACTTTGGACATCCTTTGTTTCCAACTGTAGCGGCCAACTATAATGTTGCTTTACTTGTAAATTTTGGTCAGAATCCCTTTGAATATACACACGCTAATAGTTTGAGAATTCCTGATCCGGGCATCCATAAGGTTCATACATGGTATGGGAATGCAAGAGGTGACATTTCGAATGAAGACAGTGGAGATCTTTTCTCGATGGGAAGGATGGATTCACAGCGGTTTACAGAGACTCAGCCTCAAGGATTATTAGATATACGACACAAATACACTTCATCAGAGGCAGATTCTGATCTTTTTGAGATAGTGTTGGATCCCCAGTCTCATTGAATAAATAAATATATACACGAATGCTTGTGTGGACCAAATATCCTTCTGTATTGGGAGTATGCTTCACGGTATTGATTTTCTTATTAAGGCCTGGAACGTCATATTACTTCGTTTTTGCATTCTCAGTTGAGTGATGCCTTTAATTTCAACATAAATACTTGAAACCTGGCTGATATTCAGCAAGCACATCAGTGTAGATGAAGACTTCTAGTATGATAATGGTGTAGACCCTCAGTGCGGGTATATTGCAAATAGTTATACATACATGCATGTGTGCATGCATGCATACATACATACATACATACACGTACAGGCATGCATGCATACATTCATGGACACCCAGCACGTGCGAACACATCCATATACACACACGGGGGAGGGAAGGGAGGGTATGTGTATATATATGTATGTATGTATGTATGTGTGTGTGTGTGTGTGTATACATACATACATATATGTATGTATGTATGTATGTATGTATATATAGATAGATAGATGGATAGATAGATAGATAGATAGATACATAGATAGATAGATGGATAGATAGATAAATAGATAGATATATATAGATATATAGATAGATATATAGATATATATATATATATATATATATATATATATATATATATATATATATATATATATATATATATATATATATATATATATATATATATAGAGAGAGAGAGAGAGAGAGAGAGAGAGAGAGAGAGAGAGAGAGAGAGAGAGAGAGAGAGAGAGAGAGAGAGAGAGAGAGAGAGAGAGAGAGAGAGAGAGAGAGAGAGAGAGAGAGAGAGAGAGAGAGAGAGAGAGAGAGAGAGAGAGAGAGAGAGAGAGAGAGAGAGAGAGAGAGAGAGAGAGAGAGAGAGAGAGAGAGTTCATCCTTCAACACACACTTTTGGATACTGATGGCACTACTCAGTATGTTATGGTGTTTTGCCAATGCAGGCTTCAGCTGATGGCTATATAGTCTGGACCCTGACAAAATGATAATTCTGCTTTCTTGTTAATTGTTTTTGGGACAATCTGTACTGCTTGAGATGCTGTACATGGTTTGATTCTAGTAACTGATTCAGGTAACCTGTTCACCAGGCTCTAGCTCTCAGGAAGGAGTGAGAATCTAGTTGCGGCTGATCTTAGTAAAAGAAGACCAGCCTTGGTTCTTTTAGAGTAATGTGAACACATCCAATTATAGCTCAGTTGAATCGACCATTGATTTGTTATTTTCACACCATTTGAGGTACTCTCTATGCACTTGTTCTGTCGGAGATGATAAGTCCATCCTGCAAAGCCTCACATATGGTGCCTAACTGGCTTCTGTTGCATACATTGAAGAGCACCGGCTATTTGATGGAATCGTATCACGTTCTTATTTCTCTGCTCTCTTCGCTTTTTTTTGCTTGGTATTTCTGTTATCTGTAATGAGCTTATTGCCTGCCTGATGCTTCTCTGAATGTTGGTTAGGTATACCAGTTTCTTTTTTGTTTCGTCAGGGCAGCACACCAGCAGTTTTTTGGTGAAAGTACTGAACTCATGTGGGCTGTTGAGTGTTTATTGGGGGTGTTGACTGCTGCTTTCTTGATGATGGGTGTGGAGTGCCTTAAAATAGTCTGTTTTTTCATGTCAGCTGGACCTCAGGTTACATGCTTAAGTTTCTACTTGGCATTACCATATACTTTTATATTCGATGTCGTTAAATTACAACAAAGAAATATAATACATGAATCATGGGTAATCAGATGGGTTACATAAAGTGGACCTTGAATTGGGGAGAGGCTTTGTAAGGATGGTTTCCTACGTTTGGGCAATACTATTAGGGCCAATATTAATGGTAAGGTTTCATAGCCATTTGTTCTCATTCTTATTCGCTCTTATTGCATGTGGATTAGGGCAATCAGTTGAAAACAAAATAGCACACGGCATCAAAGAGGGTACCAAGCTCCTAAATGGTTGAGCAAAATCCAAGTCAAGGATCTTTATAGATTATGTCAATGGGCTTATAAAATAGTGAGGGGAATGTGCTGGAGTGTTTTGATCAAGCTCCTAAATAATCAGTACGAGGAATCTAAATTGAGACATTGCATAGATTGTACCACTGTGTTCACAGAAAAGAGGATAGATAAATGTATTTTGAGAATTTTGTCTTTCTTAAAAGCTCCTCAATGGTCAACCGGAATTGATCTTGAGGCTTTAAGTACATTATATCACTGTGTTCACAAAAAAAGAGGATAGATGTATTGGAGAATTAATATCACCTCTAGTTCAAGGATCAACCATAAAGACATAAGGGTCAAGTCTCTTATGAGCTCAATCTCAATGTTGTTCATGTATCAAGGTTGCAAAAAAATTGCCAACAAAAAGAATTTCAAGCTGCTTGCTATCCTCATGGGATTCAATGTGTCCATAAAACAAAAGTGGGAATGTCCCATGAACAATATAAGTAAGTGAGTTCAAGTAGGCGAAAGGGTCACCAATTGGACACAGTGGAGGAAGAAATTGTAACTTACATCTTAAGAACTTGATTGCCCCCTATTTGTGGGTGATCATGAGATGGAACCATTGAGAAGCTACTTGCAAAAACTTTCATTTGGTAGGTGGAATGAATGGAATTTTTGAAATGTTAGGTGGGAAATTTGCTACCTCCCTAGGCATAAAGGAGGTTTAGAGGTCATAGATACCACATACATCAAAGATCGATTGCTTATTCTATGGATGGTCAAATATTGGTTGGAACCGAAAGAATGTTGGGCGCCACTTAACTTGTGGCCTTGATGGTAAATGTCCTTTCATTGGATACTCAAAATCGAGAGCTCAAAAGACCTTGACCTTGATCGTTTTTCCCATCAAAGTGACGCATGAGGGCATTAAAAAAAGCCGAAACATTGAAAAAAAGGTGAAAAATCAATGCATTAATACAAAAAATATTGAAAGTGATATATTGGGGCAGATTTTGCTTGGTACCGTTGCCAAATGTGGCACCTACTTTTGAAGAGAAAATGGGTAGACCTAGGAAAATCTAGAAATCGTTCCACATATGGAAAGATCTTGAAGTCAAACTAGATAGGATTGCATCCAATTTCTAAACTTTGACCCAAGGTTCATAGTCTACTATGAATTATGAGGTTTCTAGATGTAAATAAGAAAATTTCTTGGCAATTAATCTTCTAGAAGGGGTAATGGGATGCTCAATGTGCCTATGAAAGCCGTAAAAGCCATAAAAGATGAAGCTTTTGGGAAGATTTGGATAAATAATGCAATAAATTCCAAGAATTACTCCTTTGGGAGCTTCCTTTCCCTTCTCTACAAGATGATAAAAGGATCTTAGAAGTGAATCCTTGCCTACCGACTCTCGTGACTTTTCATTTCACGGAATAAAATGAAAGCTACCATGACTTCTCTTCCATATCTTCAAATTTGATGGAAGAAAAATGAAGAAATGTTAGGCCATTGCCTAGGGGATGAGGGGTTTACCCAATATTTTTGTACCGGATTCATCCATTAGAACACATATAGGGGTTTAGGTTTCCAAATACATACATACATACATACATACATACATACACACACACATGCACACACATACACATACATACATACATACATACATACATACATTCATACATATATTGTCACTTTATTACCATTTCCAATTTCACACACACTCAGTTTCACTCTCACTCTCACTCTGTAAAAGGTATAGAACCTTCACCCTCATACCCTCAGGCTACTTTCTTGTAATTCGCCCCTATGGTCTTTTACTCTAATGACATTTGGCAACCGACTGTCCTTCATGTTTATGTATTCACAATTTTGAGGACATCTTTTTTTTTTTGAGAGGAGGTTCGCCGAAGCCTATTGCCCTTGAGCTTGAATTGATTGAAAGAACAACTCTAAAGGCGAAGAGGCATAGTACCCATGGGACCCCATTGTATCCCACAAAGCAGGGGTCGAAGCCTATTGCCCTTGCCCTTGAGCTTAAATTGTTTGAAAGAGCATAGTAACCATGGGACCCCCTTGTATGATGTATCCCACAAGGCAGGGGTATATTGGCTGAAGGTGGTACAACATATATAGCCCGAAGGCAACAAGGAGACATGTTTGAATTCTAGCCTAAGGCCCATTACATGGCAACCATGGCTGATGGCAGGGATTGAACCCTTTCCCCCACCTCAAGAGGCAAACGCTTCGCCCAATTGGACCGGCGCACGTCGTCTGGAGGACATCTTTTAGTAGCAGGAACATGTGTACCATTAAATGAGGGCAATATGTATAGTATGAATTTGGGTAATTCTATCCCATGGAAAGACTCCCAGCCATTATCCTTGATTAACTCTTCATTAGACTCACTTATATAGATACTTCTCCAAACTTGTGATCTTTCACCATTATGAACTTTGTATCTCTTAACTAGCGACAAATTCCTCGGTTATGTATAGGTGTAACTGAGTGTCATCTCTCTGATTAAATGTAGGTACCTTGGATTATGGATCCAATTTATATCTTGGTTTTGAAGGGTACTAAGAATTTTTCAAGCAAGTCTGTGAGCTGTTAGTTTAACGTTCAAAGCTTTTTGTATTGTCATCTTAGGGTTCGAACGGTAACTTTTCAACATGATAATGATATCAGAGTTGAACTGTTGTTTTGGAAACCTCCCACTAAAATCTCTTTTCCTTCTAGGCAAAATAATTTTCAATTGTAAGAAGCCCCCGCCCTTTAGGCATCCTAGAGTGTTCTTCCTAGAGAGCAACAAGATCAAAACCAAGTGGGCCGCATGGGAAGGGGACGAGGGTTATAAACCTGCTTTGTAATATTCTTTAGTAATCTATTAGCAGCTCTTGCTTTGTGGGATACGGGGGGTCCCATGGGTGTTAGGTCCATTCACTTGTATAGCTGTAATTTCTATTAATTAAAGTCTGAAAGAGTAGGTGCAGCCGAATTTCCTCAAAAAAAAAAAAAAATTGCCATTTTATATTCATTGATTCTTTTTCTAGTGTCCAAACTGATTGTTTGATACACGATGGTCCTCCGTCTACAATTGAATGAAACAAGAACGGCTCAATAATTTCGATGATAATAACACTTACAAACATGGGTAGATACTTGAAATCTCACATATCTAATTACAATCATAAAAAGATAGCTACTTATTTTCATTCTTGCATACACATATACATACATGCTTATGTACTTTATTTTCTTTTCTACAAACATAATACAATACGTAGAAACGCAAAAACATTTATTGCTTGAAAACATGTATACGTACACATATAAATTTATATACATTTGCATAAGAACACATACAATCTTACATTAATGGCTGCTATACACAGTCGTACACTAGAGGATAGTACATACATACATGTACATTGATACACATGCATATACGGTAGTCACACATATATTTAAGTACACATATTTTCACATATTTGTACATATGTACAAACCAATTAACATGTACGCAAAAGCACACACCAACATACTTAAGTACACCCAAGCTTCAACTTACTGAAAATACATCACACATCAATACACATATAGATAAGTACACCTCCATGAATATCCAAACACACAAATTTGGGCACACATACGTGCTTATTTTGCAAACATATACACACGCATTCGTACATGCCTATTCCTTTACCTACATATCTACATGATTGCTTTGAAGCACAAGTAATCATACAAATCCAACTATACAACATTCATTGACTAATTCTTTAGCTCCTCGCATCCTCCTATTTCGATAAGAAAATATCATTTATTGACCTTTAAGTATCCTCCTTATATTTGGTCTTTAACATCAATCATAAAATGGATAGTTTACATAAATATAAAAGACATACACACAATTCAATTGCAGATCATATTGGCTTACTTAAAATGGGTATTAGTGGTTATTGGCTTACACACTATTGTATGTATATACTCATAATTTGAAGCTTTGATAGCAACACCTCTTTTTCTGATGAGAATAAGTTACTTTTAAAGTTTGAGTAAATAGGCATGTAGAGTGTAATCCAGATAACAACTAAGTGTATTCATTATAACTTCTCATTACTATGGACTTTTCATTCTTACTAACATTATTGTTTGGGTTGATTGGCAGGTATGCAAATATCTCACTTCTCACCTTGCAAGATCTTGAAGCTCAAGCTATTATGGTTTCATATTCTACGATAAACTACATATACATTGTGTAGATATGACATAATTACGTTTTTATTTAAAATAAGCTTTGGGGAAAATTAATTAGTTAAATTAGTTACGTTGTTGTAAATTTTAGCTTTTTAATATTGTTAGTACCAACTTATCGTTTTTTTATTGTACATATCTTTTTATTTTATAAAAAAATATTTTCTTAGCTTTTACCCTGATTATCATTTGGTCTTCATGGATATCATGACATTGATAATCTCTCAATGTCTACATTGAAGGGTAATCAATCCAATATACTCATTCATGTTTTTTGTTGATATATTTAGGTAGTGATGTGTGTGAACACACTAGGACCACCTGGGTACTTTTTTCTTGCTTTAGGAGTTTTTTTCCCCTCGGCTTGTATATACGCCTATTGCCCTAACATATCATTTTATCTTTGTACATTCTAGTGGTAATACATTCAGTATTGTGTGTTGTGCTCCAAGCTTCTTCTTTTTTCTTGTGCTGTTTGCATGCTTCCATAGACATCTAACTCCAACAATTGGTATCAGAGCAGGTCGCCGCTTCATCTATGGCATCATCGACATCTCTTCGGTCACAGTCCTAGAATCACATGAAATTTGCTGAGCATACTCAAGATGATTAGGAGATCAAAACTGCTTCGTCTTGTGGTGCCAAATCGCGATCTGAGCCTGATAGTTCACTTACGTTTGATGATGAAAGGCAATCCAAATCATTTGAGGAGTTAGTCTCTATTCTGTTGCAGGAAGATCAATCTAGGCAGAATAGGTCCATCATGCATGTTGCAGATCAAGCTTTCCTGGCTAGTCAGAAGGGCAAAGGTAAATGGAACTCTTCTACTAGTAAGCAAAAATCTGTTAATTCTACACAATCGAAGAAGGAAGACAGAGAATAGAAGAAAACAAAAAAGCAAAAACTGTTTTGCAAGAACTATAAATCAATTGATCATGTCATAAAGAACTGTCCAAAACTGGCTACAAAAGAGGCAAAGAAAAAGAGGCAAAGAAAAAAGAGGTTGGAATGGTTGTTGCAGAGGCCTTTACACTGAAAACAACGTATGCTAATCTAGTGCATAATGAAGAATGTGCATTTACTATTTTTTGCACTTTTGATCCATCCTCTCTTGAACAGTGTATGTCTACAATAGACTCAGATGTTTGGTACTTTGATAGTGGGGCACCCAATTCAAAAGCAACATGTGTTATTGACATGTTATTCTCAATCATTTGCATGTGAGAAAAAAGGTATATATCTTACCTTTCACTATCTAAATGGAAGAATTTCTCTCTTAGCTGCTTTAGTTTCTTCATTCCTTATTTATACAAACGTTTCAAACTGCAACAATGCTTCACAATGTCCAATGCAATTTGTCTATCTGAAGTAAAGAATTGAAATCTTCTTTGAATTACTTCACAAGTCCACTTAAAATGCCAGATGCTTTTTATGCTCTCTCTCTCTCTCTGTCTCTATGTGTTGACATCCTTTGCTCCACATGCACTTGAATCCGAAGAGAGATCAATAGGTGGATTGGGTTCAATAGGTGGATCAGATTGAGCATTGTTGTGTTGAGAATCTAACTTAAATGACTCAATTGAGAACACATAATCATTGATACATTCTAAGCCATGGACATCATTCATGAAAGGATCCATTGAAAACAACAAATTTGAAAGTCTATCAAGATCACCAGAGATCACTAGAGATAGGTGCTACCTAGGCATCTACCAAAAAGAGGGAGCTCATCTTCATTGACAGTGGATGTGTAAGAGCATTCCATTCACAATATATAAACAATGAAGTGTAACATCAAGTGATTATATCTCCAAAATCACGTATCTAGATAATTATGAAGATGGATTGTGCCCATTATTATGGGTTGTACAATCAAAGCTAAGAAGTACTATTTGACTTTATGTCTTGACTTTATGTATGGTGTCACAAAAAAGAATCATTCAGAGCTACGATTTGATTGGAAATCCATCAATCTCTCAAAGACAAGATAGAGAACCTCTAAAACACATCACATGTTAGATTGTGAACATAACTAAAAGAATGGATCAAAAGAATGGACATGAAACTCTTTTTAATGGATATACACAAATGTTAAATGCTCTAAGTTTGGAGTTTCTTGGACATTTCTTGGAGTTGGGTGGAGTGTGGAGAGTTTCAGCACTCCCTCGCCAAAGATATAATGGAAGGGGCACACCATATGAACCCATAACCATATAATAATTCAATTGAATCCACACTTTAATTCAACTCCATGTGGCCAAAGATAGGAATGGAAGGGGCACACCATATGAGCCCATGACCATATGATAATTCAATTGTGACCGCACTTTAATTTAAGTCCATGTGGCCAAAGATAGGAATGGAAGTGGAACACCATATGATAATTCAATTGAAGCTTCGCTTTAAAATTTAATTGCTCATTTAGAGTGAGTCTCATAGAGTGGGGACTAAAATAATAATTCTCATTTAGATTGGGGACTAAAAGGTTGAAATCAATTGCCTTGCACTCTTTTTGTTCTCCTAGTAATGAGAGAGTAGGATGAGAGACTTATGTGGAGAATAGTGAAGTGATAAAGAAATGTGATTAGGAGGGATGAAGTGAAGGATGATGAAGTGGAATGAAAAATAAGAATGATGAAGTGGAAGTAATGATCTCGTCAGAGTAAAAAATGGGATGAGGGAAGAAGTGAAGGAAATGAATGATGAAAGGTGGAAGGTAGAACGAAAATGGTGAAGTAAGGATAATGAATAAGAAGTTGGAATGATTTAGTCGAACCAATGATTCGGACAAAGGAGAAATGTGATGAGGGAAGAAGCATATTGATACTTTAAAGATGTGATGAAGGAGAAAGTGAAAGGTGAAACTCTTTCATCCTCCATGGAAAGGTTCTCATCACAAGTATGTTTTTCAAGTGCATTCTATTGTATATTTATCATGGATGGTAAGTCCTTTTTCATGCTTATGACATCCAAACAACTCCAGGCAAAAGAGATGTCCAACAAACTTCAAGAAATTTCTAGCCAAATCCAGCCAAAATAATGGATCAAATGTCCAAGACTCTTTTTGGATAACCAAATTTGATATAATGAGTTTGATCTGGCTAAAATTAGTTGCTTCCAGTGTCAAGGATATGGTCCGATTGGGCCATCAAATTACACCTAGTTTAACTTAGTTATATCGAGTTAGTCCTTGGTTCAACTCAGCCAAATTTCTATTAATAGATGAGAGGAATTGAATCTCATTTTCCACATTCGTGAGTCAAGATAGAGCACAGAGAGCAAAAGAGCACAGAGAGAAAAAGAGTAGAGAAAGCAAAGGAAAAGTAGAATGTCAAGAATGGAGAAGAAGGGTGCTAACAACATGTCTCATAGGTAACCCAAATTTACCCAGCAAATAAAGAATCCAAAAAGATTCCTTTGTAAAAACCCTAGAAATTTTTGTATTTTGTTTGAACAAATTCGAATTTATGTAAAAAATCAGAGTGATGCAACTCCATGCTAGGCATCAAGTTTGCTAGTGAAGTCGATGCCAAGCATCAACTTTTTGGGCCAACTCGATGCCAGGCATCGACCTTTTGGGCCAATTCGATTTGAAGCATCAGGTTTGCGAGCCAAGTCAATGCCAAGCATCAGTTTGGCCCACAAACCCAATGCTTGGCATCAACTTGGCCCAAAAAGCGGATGTCTAGCATCAACCTTGCTCGCAAACTCGATGGCTAGCATCAAGTGGTATGCGCAAAAGGCAAAACTCCGTGTGGTACTTCTATTGCATACTACAAAGAGTTGTTTCTCTTGTGTGCTTTGTAAAACACTGAGTGGGCAATAGTCACATTGTGGTCATTGGTGTGGCAAACCATGGAACACGCAGTGAATGAATTATTCAATCACATTGGATTTACATCTAAATGATCAATTGACAAGCATTCACTTGCATACTATCAAATGGATGTAGCACCTACAGAAGCATGCGTAGTTTGACAATTGAACCAACTGAATTTATGAACCTTAAGCTCAAAATGAATTGTAACACCAAAATGAGGAGTCACCAAAGAAATACATGAAAGTGTTTATAAACACTTCCAGGAGGATGAGATGCACTAGCAACTCCACTTAATGGGTATGCGCTAAAATGATACAAAGAGGGTGGGAGGGAGGGAAAATGGGGTGAATGATGGGAAAATTGAGGAGGAAGAAGGGTGGGAGGTGGGAAAATGGGAAAAATGAGGCCCTAAAGAGCAAAACGGATGGCAAAAGCCTCTCTTAATGAGGAGGAACCAAAATGACCACCACTCAAGCACAAGCAACACCAAAATGACCATCAAATGCACGACTAACACCTCCACCTAGTGTTTTGATACCATGTAGAGAGTACATGCACAGAAGCAAAATGAAAAGAAGAGTGTTACTCACAAAAGAAAGAGTGTGAGAGACTCAAAGTGAGTAGACCAAGAAATGGGTAAACTCACATGGATTAGACATGAGCTTTCCAAGAGCATGGAGTCCTCAAGCTTCTAACCAAGTACAAATGGGGGGAGGGACCCTCCTTATATAGATTTGGGAGGGGCTCTCCAAAGTACATCTCATGCATTGTAACATATGAGGGGCATGAAGACACTAGCCATACTGACGGTGACACCTTGGCATCGGTATGACCATTGGAAATGCTTGGTAAGACCACGTAAATCATACCGACTGTCACTTGACCGTCAGTATAACCGTTAGAATCTTGATGCTGATATATGCATCAAAATTTGCAACCACCAATATAGGTGCTGGTATGAGTGCCGATATGAGTGTAGGTAGTTCACTCGAAATATCGATGCTTATACCAATAGCATTTTTTAACATAACTGAACCCAAGAGCAAAAATTCAACATTTTCTTCTATTTTGAACTGTGCACTGCTAGTGTCAAGTTTTTGCACGTGCGTACATTGTGATTCTCCACCTACATTGTGATTGTATCGTGCACACACACACACATAGATCTCTCTCTCTACACACACATCTCTCTCTCTAGATCTCAAATCTTGGCAAGTGATGCACATATTTACATTCTTTCTCTTTCTCTATGTTTTATCTTTTCTAAATTCTCTTTTCTTTGGTTTTACAGAAGCTTTTTGGCCTCGGTTCTTTGCAATTAGATGAGAGAAGATGTTGATTGGGCTTTGATGATAGTGATCCGAAGAATACATCAATGTAAGTGATTGTTTTCTTCTCTATTCGAAATAGAGATAGAGAGAGAGAGAGATGAAGAGAGAGAAATAAGGAGAGAGAAACATATGAAAAAGAGAGAGAAATTAATAGAGAGAGAGAGAGAGAGAGAGAGAGAGAGAGAGAGAGAGAGAGAGAGAGAGAGAGAGAGAGAGAGAGAGAGAGAGAGAGAGAGAGAGAGAGAGAGAGAGAGAGAGAGAGAGAGAGAGAGAGAGAGAGAGAGAGAGATGAAAGAAAGAGAGAATGAGAGAGAGATGAAAGAAAGAGAGAATGAGAGAGAGATGAGTGTGTGTGTGTGTGTGTGAGAGAGAGAGAGAGAGAGAGAGAGAGAGAGAGAGAGAGAGAGAGAGAGAGAGAGAGAGAGAGAGAGAGAGAGAGAGAGAGAGAGAGAGAGAGAGAGAGAGAGAGAGAGAGAGAGAGAGAGAGAGAGAGAGAGAGAGAGAGAGAGAGAGAGAGAGAGAGAAAGCTAGAGAGACATATACACACATAGATGTAAGCGATTGTTATGTTCTTTATTACAATTAAAGATAGAGAGAGAGAGAGAAAGAGAAAGGCAGAGATGAAAGAGTGTGATAAAGAGAGAGAGAGATAAAAGAGAGATATATAAAGATACATACACACATGTATACTCATGTATATGCATGCATACATAGACACACATAGACACACATGCATACGCATACATACACACACACATATGCATACATACATACACACACATACATACACACACATACATACACATATACAAACACATATACAAACACATACATATGCATATATTACATACACTCTCACATGCACACACATACACACACATGTGTACACACACATGTGTACACACACATGTGTACACACACATGTGTACACACACATGTGTACACACACATGTGTACACACACATGTGTACACACACATGTGTACACACACATGTGTACACACATACACATATGCATAAAGATACACTCTTACATGTATACACATATACATATACATATTTTTTACATATATATATTTTTTACATATACATATTTTTTACATATACATGTTTTAGGGTTAGGGCTCTAGGATTAAGGTTTAAGGCTTTTGCATACATACACACATATACACATTTACATACATAATACATGTACACATACACATATATATACACATGCATACACATATACATGTTTTAGGTCTAGGTCTTTAGGATTATTCATTTACTTGTTCATGTGGTTGATGAAGTTGCAATTGCAAGTACTGTCCATAGTCGATGGATGTTCTTCTTAGAGCGCTTCATGAAGACATTAAAAGAGCTTGTTCATCAAAGAGCATGTCCAAAGGGTATCATGGCAAAGCGATGGCTCATACAAGAGTCTCATGTATCCATAATAGAGTTTCTACCCATGTCGGATCAAAAAATGCCTCGCTTATGGAGAGATGATGAATATGTTCGTCTCATAGGGGATGGACCTCATGGTAAAGGGATGCGAAGAAAAATGGATGGAGCTTTCAGAGAGAAGGCAAGGAAGTTTTGCATCATTAACTTTGAGCCTATGAAAAAGTGGTTAGAGAGGTATGAGCTTGCCAAGGAGAGAAACACAAACAAAACAACTCTGTTTCGAAAGAATCATTCCACTCGCTTTTTGCCTCTTCTGAAAAGCCTTCGACCTCTTCCATCTTTTCCAACAAGTAGATGGCTAGATATAGTAGTTTCACAAGAAAACGGAGTGGGTGAAGATATCTCTTGATAGTGGGGTGATGATGAACTTTCTCCAAAAAAGCAGAGCTAGTGAAAGAGACAATGTTGAAGAAGGCCATATTGATTATTGTGGAGTGATCTAAGATATCTTGAAGCTATCCTCCAGGAGGTTTGATTACTTTTTGTTTGATGTAAAATGGTTCAAAGTAGTCACCCCTAGAAGAAACACAATAGTGAGGCAGGATAAGAGTGTTTTGTTTTAAGTAGGCTCCACAAAGCTATGGACAAATGAAAGAGACACATTTGCACTTCTCGAACACTATGAGCAAGTTGCCTTTATGCCAGATTCGAAATAACCAGAGTGGCTATTCGTTTTACAAGTCTTCCCATATTGTAGATAAATTTTTGAGAACATAGACAAAGAAGAAATTACATTTGTAGTGGACTCTAAGATTCATTCAGTCATCGAGGAGGAAGAGATCATTGTCTGAGATGAATTGTTCTTTGAAGAAGATGAGATACATGATGAAGTAATAGACAATATGTTGTACGAGAATGATGATCAAGAAGGAGCTAGCATACCAAGAGATCTAGAAGTTGTCAATGTAGATATAGATATCCTCTATGCATCAGATCTCCAAGAGGATGCTAGAACAGAGGACTTCTAAAGAAAACACTTGTACATACTAATTTGTGTTTATTGTTTTGCTATGTTTTTTGTACACTACTATTTTCTATATTATTGTTATTATCATATGCTAATTACTTGAGTTTTTTGTTGTAGAGCACGATTGGAGAGAGTCCTCCAATTACTTTGCATTACATGATAGAGGAAAAATTCTTAGAGTTTATATATCAGGTACCTCCTACTTATATGGATGCCATATCACAATACTAGATTGCTCATGGTAGCACTCCCCACGGCCTCACTCTTGCCTCCTTCACTCCTATCGGCCTCACTCCCACTAGTGTTACTCCCGCTCGCATCACTCCCGAAGGTGGAGCTACTCTTGTTGAAGGTACTCCTGGCTTTATGACTCCACCACAATCGCCTTCTCGACCATCCCCTAGTGGCTCCAGTAGTTGATGTATGCATTCAACACCTTAGCACGATATAGGTGTTGGCCTGTCTCATTGGTCGAGGTCACACTCTAGAGGGGGAGGATCCAAAAGTGGATCTATAGGTGGCTCTGGAGGAGGTGGATGTTGTGGAGGTAGTGTGATGAACATTGTATCTCCAACTTCTACTCCTAGAGTGAGTACCTCAGATGCAAGTACACCACATGATACACCACGTGGTACACCACGTACACTTTGGGGTGCTCATGACCATGACGACTCCAAGATGTATAGTATACGTGATGAAGCTTCAGTGATGGATGCAGCGAGAAACAGAGTAGGCTTACCGAAGCATGTATGGTTAGACATTGAGGAGTGGGATATGATTCGTGATGAGCAATAGCAAACTCGTGATCAATATCGCCAATAGTGAGATGCGACGACCGCACAGCTAGATACCGTCGGACTGTCACATTCGGGTAGCAATGGATACAACACTATGTGTCACGAGTTGGTAAGTATCATTTTGATTATTGAATTTTCTTATGTTAAGCATGTCATGTATGTTCATCTAACATTTTTCATATTTTTTGTAGGTGTTGGCAGTGGGTTATCCTCTGACACAAATCGAGGAGGTTTATGGATATCATCATGGATTAGTTGCACAGTTGGAGCACTTGCAAAGATGCAGTTGATGCATTTCATGGGAGCATCTAGGATGAAGTGAGCTTATAAACTTGGTTTGGTGTTTTTAGTTGTTCTTTATAAATATCATGTCAATTTGTCTCATTTCCCGAATGTGCTTTGTTGCAGCAATGTAGATATTGATGTTTTGATCCCTCTGGGCATGTGTATGGTAGTGGTGTGCCACAATTTTGTACTTAGCTCATATATGGCATTGGTGCACAATAATTTTATTTGGTTCCTATATGAAAGTGCTTTGCCACATTTTGGATTTTGCTCATATATGGTAGTGGTTTGCCATGCTTTTGTACATGGTCCATTTATGGAATATATATCTCTTTTGTACAAGATTCATTTATGGGATATTTCTTGTGTATATGGCTCATGGTTCATTTTGCTCATCTCTTCTGTTTCCAACTAGGTTTTGCTTTATCAAATCATGGTTTGGTTGCCAGTCATCTAAACACTAGCTCGACAACCACTAGAGTACATGTCTCTGTCTATAGTTCATCAATTCCTATGACTTAAAGCATGATAGATCCAACATACTGTCTATTTAATCCTATAGAGTTTCATTACTTATTCTTCTAGTGATCTTCAAATATTTATCCATGTTTGTTTATTGGTCTGTTAACTGTCAAGGCCCGTACATGTCGAGATGCTTGGTTGATTTGCTAAACACATTTCTCTGCATGTAGTCCATCATTTTTTATTATATCACTCATGATTGGTAGCTCGTTGAGCTACTTAGAGTTCCCCAAAAGGAATTTAGTCAATTGTTGTTGTACTTAGAGAATGGTTCAAAACACTAAATAGGTGTATCAACCAAAATAGAAAGTTTTTGATCTTGCATTATCTTCTATTATATCAGTTTTGATCCTATAGTTAGTGGATCATTTTACAAGAAACATATGTGATTATTTATGCTTATTAACTAACTAAAGAGGCCCACAACACTTTCTAGCCAACACTTGTAGCAGGTGTGAAGCAGAATTTAGCTACACCAATTCATCTCTTGTGACTATCCACCATCTCCTCCAATAGTGGTATGAGAGCAAGCACAATCAAGATGGGAGATGGATTTCCATCCTTCATTGACAAATTGGATAGGAACAACTACTCAACATGGTCACTAAGGATGCAAGCATACCTTTAAGGGAGAAGTCTATTTGGATACAACTCAAGACATGAAGAGATGCCAATCTTCAAGAGCAAGCATCAACTAACAAAGGAAGAGCACGAGAGGCTGAGCACATGGTGTGCAAAGGAGGATCTTGCCAGGTCTTACTTACTAAACTCAATCTCTGATTTCTTGTTACCACACGTTCTAGGAAGAATTAGTTATGGATGGAGTTCACAACCCTAAAGAAACAACCAAAGCAAGGAGTGGCTGATTATGTAACCAAAATGAAAGATGTAGCTGACTAGCTTGCAAGCATTGGAGAAGAGATAGAGGAAGAGCACATAGTGAGGCAGATCATCAATGGAATTAAGGCTGATGACAAGTGGGAGTCCTTCACCATATCAGTGGACCTCTACATGGCTATGCAAATACTTGATCTCAACACCTTGATGGGGTGACTCTTCACCCATGAGACAAAACTCAACAAAAATGGTGAAAAGTCAAGAGGTAACCAATCTTTTTCCTTTATACAGATAAGAATAAAGCTAAGGATAAAGTTAAAAGCAAGAAAAGTGAAGAAGAGGCTAGTGCCTCTCAAGCTAATTATGTAGGAAGAAGAAGAGATGCTAGAGGAAGGGGCAGAGGAGGAAAGCAAGGTAGGGGGAGACCCTACAACAACTCACCATGCAAC
This sequence comes from Ceratopteris richardii, assembly GCA_020310875.1. NCBI lineage: Eukaryota > Viridiplantae > Streptophyta > Polypodiopsida > Polypodiales > Pteridaceae > Ceratopteris > Ceratopteris richardii. The sequence continues at coordinate 86,447,128 of CM035442.1, read as the reverse complement.
ATTTGTGGTCTCAACAACCACACTATAGAAGAATGCTACAAAAATACAAGGAACCAAAGGGGAAGAGGCTTCCATAGAGGAAGCTATGGACAATCTAGAGGTAGGTACAACAATAGTGGAGGCAACTATAACCATAACTACAATCAGGGCTACAACAATAACAATTATCAAGGAGGCTCTAGAGGAAGAATGGACTTCAACAACTATACTAAAGATCAAGAAGACTCTCTACTCATCATGAACATGACATCCAAGCAAGGTAAAAATGATGAACATATTTTCTACATTGATTCAGGTTGTTCCAATCATGTGGCAAGAAATGTAGCTCTATTATCTAATCTTGAAGAACCCAAGGGGAAGCATGAAGTACAAATAGGTGATGACACTAAATCAAGCAAATTGGAAATGTCAAAACATCTGATGGTAGTGTGAACCTTTTGAGCAAAGTTTTGTATGTGCCTACTATAACAAAAAACCTAATTAGTGTTGGGCAAATTGTAGAGAAAGGTCTACAGGTTAGGTTCACTAAGCATGGAGCATATGTGGAAGACCCCCAACAAGGCTTCAAAAAGATTGCCAAAGGTGAGAAGCCAAGTAGATTGTTTACATTTGAAATTGAAGATAGAAGGAACATAGCGCTATTCAGTTATAGATATCAAACCTTATCTGAGTTAGAAATGTGGCACAAAAGGCTAGGGTACATAGGATAAAGAAATCTAAAGCAAATTTGTAGGGATCAAAGCGTGCTTGGCATTCCCAATGTGACCAAGTAGCATATGATATACAAATGTGGAGCTTTCCAATTTGGCAAAGGTCACAGGAAACCATTCAATAGGAAAGGATACATCCATGAAGACTATTTGGAGCTTGTATACACTGATGTGTGGGGTCCTAGCAAAGATCCATCCATCTCATGTTCAAGGTACTATGTGCCATTTATTGATGGTTATAGTAGGTGGACAATCCTCTATTTCATGAAGCATAAGGATGAGGTATTTACATGTTTCAAGAAGTATTTGGCACTAATGGAAAACCAAACAGGAAGGAGCTTGAAGAGAATTAGGTCTCATGGAGGTGGTGAGTACTTTTCACATGATTCTAATTTATTTCTATAGGATAGAGGCATAAAGAGGGAAGTAACAACTAGGTATACTCTTGAATTGAATGGAGTGGTAGAGAGAAGAAACATGTTAATTGTTGAAGCTTCTAGATCTATGTTAGATGAGAAAAAATTACCTAATTATTTATGGGTAGAGGTCGTCTCCACAACCACCTACTTGGTCAATAGGCTTCCATCCAAATCATTGGATTCTATGATACCATATGAAGCATGGAATGGTAGAGGAGACCCTCATTGGATCATTGCAAAATATTTGAGTGCATTGCCTATGCACACATCCCATCATAAATCAGAGGGAAGCTTGACCCTAAGGTTGAGAAATGTATATTTATTGGGTATGATGAGAATCAAAAGGGGTATAGACTATACAATCCCACTAACAAGGCATTCATAGTTAGTAGGGATGTAGTATTTGATGAGAATAATTCATGGTTTGAAGATGATTGGAGGAAAGTCAAGTTACCATATGATTTGGAAAATGATTTTCCAACCCTTACTCAAGAAGATCAACACATAGCAAAAGACATCAACTCAGAGGATGAAGAGCAGATTGATCTCAAAGCTTGGAAGTCAAGAGGCAAGTCCAAACTCAAGCAATTAGAAGGCCTACCTGAGTCTTCAAATCAAGCATTAAGGAGATCACAAAGAGAAAGTAAGAAGCCCATAAGGTATGGATATGATACATCTTTAGTCACAAAACACTCTCTGTACATCACTAAAGACTCTATGGTAGAAGAGCGTTCTTCATTGGAAGAGGCTAAGAAGAAGAAAGAATGGAGAGAAGCCATTAACCTACTTTCTTGGTTTAGAACTTGTGTATACAGATTCAAGTATATTCATCACACAAAGGAAGTACATACAGGATATATTGGTAAAGTTTAAGATGGAGAACACTCAAGTTGGAGGTATCCCTATGGAGCTCAACCATAAGCTAAGTTCACATGAAGGTGAACTACTTGATGATGTTACAAGTTATCAACAACTTGTGGGTAGTCTTAATTATGCTACTTTAACAAGGGTAGACATTGCCTATGCAGTAAGTACATTGATTCAGTTTATGCATGCACTAAGGAAGTCTCATATGGAAGCTGCAAAGAGGGTGCTTAAGTATCTAAAGGGTACAATGAATGAGGGGTTGTTCTATCCCTTCACTTCTGACATAGATATAAAGATGTATTCTGATGTAGATTGGTTTGGCTCCAAGGATGATAAGAGGAGCAGGGTACCTATCTTTTGTAGGTTCAAAACTCATATCTTAGTCATCCAAGAAGCAACCAAGTGGGAATTATCTTCCATAGAAGCTAAATATAGAGGTTTGGAAAATGCAACTCAGGAAGCTATGTGGCTTAAGCAATTATAGGTAGATTTGGAGATACATTCCTACACTCCAATTATCTTTGGAGATAACAATAGTTCACTTCATTTGGCTGCTAATCCTATATACCATGCAAGGACTAAGAACATTGAATTGCACTACCATTATGTAAGGGAGAAATTGCTTAGCAAGGATATCCAATTATCCTATGTATCAACTCATTTAGAATGTGCAGATATACTCACCAAAGTATTGGATGGAACAAAGCTCAACAGGTTTAAATTGATGATTGGTTTGCAAGAAATCAAGGAGCATTGAAGATCAAGCATGCTAGGATTGAGGGGGAGCTATTGATGCAATTAAGCCCAAGCCCACATACTTGATCATCTCACTTATGCTTAACTTAATGGCATAACCTTTCGAAGGCTTCATATGTTCAACCTCTTGTAATTCTACTTCACAATTACTTTTGTAAAAGTGAAATATACCCACGAAGAGTAAGGAAGCACAAAATCTCGTATCATTTGGTAGTTGAGTCAAGAGAGAATCAGTCCTATACTTTGGCATTCACTTTTAGGTAGAGATTTGAATTTGAGTTCAAATCCTTTGGCTCCAACAAAAAACTATAAAAAGAGGATTTGAAAGACTTGCATCTATCTTGAGGTTCAAAGATCACCTTGATGTACTTTCATTGAGAAATAGAGCTCACCTCATAGCTCACTCATGTCTCACTTATTGAGAAATGTTTGATTGCCAATGACATTGTACTTTTACATGATTTAATACATACATGATCATTACTTCTCATTCTCATTTCTCTATTATAACTCCATTAGAATAGTGATCTTGTCAGAGCTTGTTCTCTGTCTATAGTTGATCAATTCCTATGATTTAAAGCATGATATATCCAAGATATTGTCTATTTTAATCCTGTAGAGTTTCATTTGTAATGCTTCTCGTGATTGTTAGATATTAATCCATCTTTTCTTATTGGTCTATTAATTGTCAAGGCCTGTAAATGTCACGATGCTTGGTTGATTTGCTAAACACATTTTTTTGCATGTAGTCCATCATTTTGATGATATCACTCATGATTGGTAGCTTGTTAAGCTAATTAGAGTTCCCCAAAAGGAATTTATTCAATTGCTGCTATACTCAGAGAATGGTTCAAAACACTAAATAGGCGTATCAACCAAAATAGCAAGTTTTTGATCTTGCATTATCTTTTATCTTATCTATTTCGATCCTATAGTTAGTGGATCATCTTCCAAGCAACATATGTGATTATTTATGCTTATTAGCTATCTAAAGAGGCCCACAACACTCTCCAACCATCACTTGCAGCAGGTGTGAAGTAGGATTTAGCTACACCAATTCACCTCTTGTGACTATCCACCATCTCCTCCAACATATGTGTGTGTGTATGTGTACATGTGTGTGTGTGTGTATATGTGTGTGTATGCATGTAAGCATGTATGTATGCATATGAATGTGCATTATGTATGCAAATGTATGCATGTGTGTGTATGTGTGTGTATGCATGTAGGTACGTATGTATGCATACACATATGCATTATGTATGCATATTTATGCATGTATGTGTATGTGTGTGTATGTGTCTCTATGTGTGTGTATGTGTCCATGTGTGTGTGTCTATGTGTGTATGTGTGTGTCTATGTGTGTATATACGTGTGTATCTGTATGTACGTGTCTATATGCATGTGTATGTGTGTGTGTAAATGTGTGTGGATGTGTGTGTGTATGTGTGTGTAGGTGTGTATGTGTTTATGTGTGTATGTGTGTGTGTGTATGTTTGTGTATGTGTATGTGTCTATGTGTGTATGTGTGTGTGTATGTTTGTGTATGTGTGTGTGTCTATGTGTGTATGTGTGTGTTTATGTGTGTATATATGCGTTTGTGTATGCATGTGTGTATGTGTGTGTGTAAATCTATGTGTATGTGTGTGTGTATGTGTGCATATGTGTGTGTATGTGTCTATGTGTGTGTATGTGTGTGTACATATGTGTATGCATGTAAGCATGTATGTATGCATATGCATGTGCATTATGTATGCAAATGTATGCATGTGTGTGTATGCATGTAAGTATGTATGTATGCATATGCATATGCATTATGTATGCATGTATGTGTATGTGTCTCTATGTGTGTGTATGCATATATGTGTGTGTGTCCATGTGTGTGTGTATGTGTGTGCGTGTGTCTATGTGTGTATATGTGTGTGTAACTGTATATATGTGTCTATATGCATGTGTATGTGTGTGTGTAAATGTGTGTGTAAGTGTGTATATGTCTATGTGTGTATGCGGGTGTGTATATATGTGTGTGTGTGTGCGTGTGTGTGTAAGTGTGTATGTGTCTATGTGTGTGTGTCTATGTGTGTATGTGTGTATATATGTGTGTGCGTATGCATGTTTATGTGTGTGTGTGTAAATTTGTGTGTATATGTGTATGTGTGTGTATGCATGTAAGCATGTATGTATGCATGTAAGCATGTATGTATGCATATGCATGTGCATTATGTATGCATATGCATGTGCATTATGTATGCATATGCATGTGCATTATGTATGCATATACATGTGCATTATATATGCATATGTATGCATGTGTGTGTGTATGTGTGTGTATGTGTGTGTGTGTCTATGTATGTATGTGTGTGTGTGTCTATGTCTGTATATATGTGTGTGTATGCATGTGTATGTGTGTGTAAATATGTGTGTACGTGTGTGTTTATGTGTGTATGTGTTTGTATGTGTCTGTATGTGTCTGTGTGTATGTGTGTATCTATGTGTCTATGTGTGTGTCTATGTGTGTGTCTATGTGTGTATGTGTGTATGCATGTGTATGTGTGTGTGGATGTGTGTTTGTGTGTGTGGATGTGTGTTTGTGTGTGTGTAAGTGTGTGTGTCTATGTATGTATGTGTGTGTCTATGTGTCTATGTGTGTGTCTATGTGTGTATATATGTGTGTGTGTATGCATGTGTATGTGTGTGTTTATGTGTGTGTGTATGTGTGTGTATGTGTGTATAAGTGTGTGTATGTGCATGTGTATGTGTGTGTCTATGTGTGTGTCTATCTGTGTATATGTGTTTATGTGTGTGTCTATGTGTGTATATGTGTGTGTGTATGCATGTGTATGTGTGTGTAAATATGTGTGTATATGTGTGTGTATGTGTGTGTGCCTATGTGTGTATGTGTGTGTGTGTAAATGTGTGTATATGTGTGTGTGTATGTGTGTGTGTATGTGTCTATGTGCATATATATGTGTGTGTGTATGTGTCTATGTGTGTATGCATGTGTGTGTCTATGTGAGTTTGTGTCTATGTGTGTAGTATGTGTGTGTGTGTATGTGTGTGTATGTACTGTGTGTGTGTCTATGTGTGTGTGTCTATGTATGTGTATGTGTGTGTGTGTGTCTATGTGTGTGTATATGTGTGTGTGTGTCTATGTGTGTATGTGTGTCTATGTGTGTATGCATGTGTATGTGTGTCTGTAAATCTTTGTGTATGTGTGTGTGTATGTGTCTATGTGTGTGTGTGTGTCTATGTGTGTATATGTGTGTCTATGTGTGTATGTGTGTGTCTATGTGTGTGTGTGTCTATGTGTGTGTGTGTAAATGTGTGTGTATGTGTGGGTGTATGTGTATGTGTCTATGTGCGTATATATGTGTGTGTGTATGCATGTGTATGTGTGTGAAAATCTATGTATGTGTGTGCATGTGTCTATGTGTGTATGCATGTTTGTGTCTATGTGTGTATGTGTGTGTGTCTATGCGTATATGTGTGTATTTGTGTGTCTATGTGTGTATATGTGTGTGTATGCATGTGTATATGCATGTATGTTGAAGCATACCTTTGTGCTTCTCTGACGGTCGCTAGCTAGGAGGTTGTGTGGGCATGCTCGATCTCCCTCTCTCTCTCTCACGTCTCAATCCTAGCACAAATGTGCCTGGAGAAATCAATTTTTTTTTTTTAACATTCTAGAGCATCTCTTTGAAATCTCACACGTCGCTTATGCGATGCTCCTCAATTTGCCACTATCAATAGGAGCATTGCTAGATAGTGATGCTATTTGTGATGGTCATATTTAGCATCACATAAGCAATGCTTTGCATCGCTTATGCAACGAGGCTTCTTTTTTTAATAGAAAAAAGAGTTTCATCGCATAAGCAACAAAACCCGCTTTTTTTCAATGGGGGTTGTTGCTACGCCCCCCTTTAGTGTGAGTAGCTTGAATTGAACCATCTTTTGGAAAGGAGGAACACTATGTTTTACTCAAAATATACCCTTCACATACATGTTTACTGGGTGCCTCGAGTTTGGGTAAAGAGGACACCCTTTCGAATTTCTATAGGCGTAGCAAACTAGCAAAATTCAGATGACCAAAGTGTGCATGCCAAAGCTTTGCATATGACATAGCCTGAGAATCATGTACTGCACATGCTGAATCATTCATATATCTTTCATAGTCTATGAGCTTATACAACCCACAACATAAAATGCCAAAAGTAATAGTCACATCTCCATTTGACAGATCATGATCTGTACACCTATTGTCAACAAATTTCACAACCAAGCCAATCTGAGTTTTGCTAGACCTGTACTAGACTTTGAGATGCTTATACTGGCGAACTGAAACTTGTATATTTCTTTAGTACAAAAAGATGAAATAGCTTGCACAAGGGCTATAGTGCATTTGGAGGTCCAAACGAGCTTTGAAACACCCTGAGTATGCTCACCAAATTTCATGCGATTTGAAGATTGTGACTAGTGTATCAATGATGCCCTAGAGGAAGCGGCAACCTGTTGTGATACCAATTGCTGGAGCTAGACGTCTACAGAAGCATGCAAAAAACACATGGAAGAAGAAGAAGCTTGGAGCATAACACACAATACCAAATGTATTATCACTAGAATGTACAAACATAAGTATCCCGTTATGATTATAGGCATATATACAAACCGGGGGAAAAAAACCTCCTAAAGAGGGAAAAAAGTGCCCCATGGTCCTAGTGTGTTCACACACATCACTACCAAAATATGTCAACAGTACTTAGGGATTGGGTGACCAATTACAATGTGTCAGAGTGGGTGACCTAAGGTGGGTTCAACCAAGGAAGAGGAGATGTTGTACTAAGGATTGGTCATTGATGAAAAGAGTTGGGAATGGGATACTAGGGCTCAAAAGCTAAATGTGTTTATGGTTGTGGGAACTTCAATGGTTGTTACAATATCCTTAGTGTCAAGCGGTGAGGGGGTGGGGTATGGAAGATTGGTTCCTCCAATTGGGTGATTTCTTTGACCATTGTTGTGGTTTGAGGTCCTTGAGTTCTACTAAGGGATGGAGGGGGAATGGGTGAGATTGGGGAGGTTTGTACAAAAGTATCCATTGTTAAATAGATGGTGGCTATGGAGATACAAGTCCTGACTGTCATGGTTGATTCTTGAGTGGTTACCACTTCAATTTGCATAATTAGTATTTGAATATTTATACCTTGTCTCCATGTAGTATTGATGTGTCTCTCATCATATTGTGGGTGGGGTCTCAACAAAATGTAATCAATGGCTTCAACAACAAGTTTCTATTAGGGGTCGTAGTGAATTTGATTGTTCTTCCACTATGATCCTCAATGAAAATATTGGTGCTTCATGATGTTCTCCATTCTCTTCCTCATCACTTTTGTTCCTATTTTCTATATACACTATTGGTTTTGTTTGATTATTTTTTTATGAATTAAAATGAATAGTGAAGTCCATGCAAGATCAAAGTGCTCTTAACAATGAATCCTCTTTTGCCTCTTCTTGTTCTTGTGGCTTCAATGGATAAGCATTATTATCCAAACCCTCATTTAATTCTTCCCAATTTCCATCATCATTCTTTTCATGTTGCAATTCAACATCTAATTGAAACTTGTCTTCCTCATCTTTTGATCTTGAATATGAACTAGAGTCATCCAATCCAAGCTTAGCATATCTAGATAATATCTTTATTTTCTTCCCTTACCTTTGTTTCTCTTCAACATATTAGTTTGTCTATAGTGATGCCCTTGCACCATCAATTTGACTTTTCATTATATGTAGGCATGTGTGGCTCGAAGAGCCTCTTCTAATTAGTATTGAGTGATTGGGTGGAGTTGTGCTTACATTTATGTAGGCAAAAGATGAGCCCTCTTTGTAATAGAGGTAGTAGAAGCCCCATCAAATTCCCTTGCTCTTTTTGAACCACATCTTTTGGGTGGTACTTGTCTCAACTCTCGAGGAACTAGAAGCTTTCTTCTTCTTTGGTACAGAGGCCGATTTCACATATTGGGACATTTCTAATGTGGTAGGCATTAAAAGTAGTTCTATTGAGGAGGACTACTAGCACCCTTGGTCCCTACAACTTGGGCTGCACCTTATTGCCTGGAACCCCATAGTTGGGAACCATAATAACTCCCTTTCCTTGCAATACCTTAGATGGTCCAATTTGACCTTCATTCAACATGCAAGGTTGGAATTCTATCAATTGGGTAATGCATGATTGGCTTCTCCTCGTTATGGATACCTTACAAAATGTGGATTAGTACATACAATCATGAGGGGTAGATATTGGTCATATACTAACCCCCCCTTGATGTTTATCGAATGATGAATTGAGTAGGTCTAAGTCCTATCCTGTTAGCGGCCAAGGTGGATTGAGCTACCAAGGAAGTATGCAACAAGGAAGTCAAAGAAAAGAAAGAAAAAGAGAAGTTCAAGAAGGACCAACTAGATAGAGCACTCAATGCAAGTACGATAGGGAATATGCCTAATTAAATTTTTCACAATCAATCATGCATTAAAATAGTGATTTTTATCATTATCTCTCATTAAAAATATTGGTTTTTGGTATTTTAGAGTATGATCAAGCTTAAGGAGTGTTAGGAGAATTAGTGCAGCCCGAAAAATAGCCCGTGAACCTATTTTTTAACCAGGATGAAGATTACATCCAAATTAGGTCAAAATCAATCTAGAAACTATAAAAAGAGCTAGAGAGCTCATTCTAGGAGAGATTGTTTTTGGAATTAAACTTGTAAGAACTCCATTGTATCTTGAGTGTGATAATACAAGATTCCATTGTTCTACTCTTTGCTCTTACCTTGTGTACACATGTGTGTGTGTATGTGTGTGCATGCTTGTGTGCTTCACATTCACCCACTTGTGCACTCCACTAGCTCTTGGTCATCATAACATCCTCATGTCTCCATGGATTGACAATTATGAGGTTGATCTCCTCACGTTGGTACTCACCATTGTGCTAGAGTGACACCAAAATTTGGTGCAATTGTTAGGGAGCGAGCTTTGAGAGTGTGACAATAAGACATAGATTGTGATGTGGAATCATACATAAGTAGGTGATTTTACTATTTTTCTTTACTTTTTTATCATCATCATTACCCCACCCTCCCTACTGACCCCCTACCTCCATCTCCTTCATCGAGTAATTCCCACCTCCTTGGTCATATCCCCACCTCCACTTCATTCCCCGTCATTTCATTTGTGAGAGAGAACAAGAGAGCGATCTTATGCTTTGTGTTTTTGTGTGTTTGTGAGTTTTCTGGAAAGTTCCAACATCAACAATATCATCAACAGGTAGGATAGAACTCTCTATGCATGTCAAGATGATGACCTTTACCTATCACGATAGAAAAAAACTTTTAGTATTTTGTAAATGCAAGTAAAGCATGATAGACCACACACTAAGGGCATCTTAAGTCACCAATATTTAATAAAAAATATGCATTTTTTAATGTCCATCATAATAGACATAGTCTATCGCATGATAGATGATAAATAGACCTTACGACAGACATTGTCCATCATGATGGACACCTTGTCCATCACAACAAACAATTGACATTCATGAAAGACACACACACTGACCATTTTGTCCATCGTGATATATACACCCCCACAATAGACTCTACCTCTTGCATGATAGATGACATACACACACACACACACACTTGACATACCCATCTATCCTAATAGACATCTTTCCATCATGATAGAAAAATACGACGAACAATAGATGATAGATGATGATAGACAATAGATGATAGATGATGGTCTCTAATAATTCTAATAGACACATCTATCGTGATAGACACGTCTGTTGCAACAAACCAGTCCATTGCGATAGACATCCACTCACCATAGGCTTTGACCATTGCAACAGACCAAGGTGCCCATTGCAACACATAGGCAAAACAAAAAATTTAGGGTTTATCATTTTCTATCAAATTTTGCATAGTTTTTTTGGGATTTCTATTGATACTTGGAGCTATTTGGAAGGGCTAAGCAAGATAGAAGTGCATTGCAAGCTTGACAGCGTGCATCTTGGTCATTTGAGTATTATCAATGGATTTCAACTAAAGGTTGGAAGAACTTTGAACCCCCTCAGTCTATTTTCTAGAAGAGGCTAAGTGTGATTAGTAGTTTTGATTAATTAGAGTTATGATAGGGATGAAATAAGTTCAAGAGACTCCAATTTCTCAAGTCCAAGAGTAGTTAAAGAAAATTTATGCAAAAAACTAATTGAAAAAAACCTAATTTGATTGTTCACACATCAAAGTATGGAAAAACTCAAACATTCTTGATGACATATGTCATAAGAAAAGACATTACACCAAAATGAATTTAAAACAAACAAGTGGTTATTATAAAAGAACCCTACAATGCAGTTGTACTTGGGTATTGGGAAAAACCATCAAAGCATGTGAACCTTAGGCTAGGTAGATACCTAGGAAGAGTTAGAAAAAGCATCAGGTCATTTGAGGCTAGTGTCATTCACACAACTATGTCATGGGCTCCACAACTAAGTGACTATCCTTATATATTGAGCTTAGAGGCTAGCAATTCAAAAATGTCTTTTTAGCATGGAGGGACCCACAGGTAGTTTAGGGATAGCTTACTTGCAAATCTTGAGGGTCCCTATAAGACTCAGTTAGGGTACATTTGAACCAACTGCTTAGGTGCACGCATCCATGAGGATGGTTTGAGGCATTTTGTGGTCCAACTTAGAAACCCTGATCAACCCTTTGGAACTGAACAGTTAGTGGTCAAATTTGAAGAGAGATCCTACATTGATAAGCAAGGAACCATGTATGTATGTGGTTATGAGCTTACCCAATAGGATTGATGAGTTTGGAATAATCATCCCTAAGTTAGAGATAAGAGACTTGGAGTAGTAAGGCATTGGAAAAGAGCCTAGAACACATCATCATAAGTCAATCCTATCAAGGATAATCATGCCAAAGTGGATCCCCTAGGACAAAAAAAGCATAGAGATCTTCTTGAATAGAGAGACAAATGAAGCACTTTGGATATTCAAGCCAAAATAAACCTAGTGAGGTAGGTTTGTTTTATGAATTCAAAGATCTTGATGTCCCAGGGAAGTTAGTCTACCTCAAAAACTCTTTGAAAATGATGTTTGTAGTGATGGAACATGGTAGACATGGTTACACTTGGAAGGATGAGGTTGTTTTTCCTTCATAAATATCACATGAGTCTCGAGGTGAGCATGGAGCTTGATCCTCTCATATTCTAGGTAATCATAAAGAGAAACCTATAGAGAGACTAGAAGTGAGTTTTGCAAACCCTTCTAGTAGAGAAAAGTCAAGATTAGAGACAGACAAATTCGATTAAGAGAGACTGAGAGTACATAGGCATCAAAGAGGCATGGATATTCAGACCTAGAGAACACCTTAGGATATTCAGACCCACCTAACTAGTAAAGTCAATGAAGAACTACTTTGATGGCACTGGAGACTCTTATGTCCATGTAGTAGAGTTCAAGCAAGTGTTAAGAGATAAACAAGTCAACAATTTGTTCACTCAGTGCAATGCTTTTGGTCTAACCTTAAAGAATACAAACTTGACATGGTTTCAACCCTTACATCAAGGTCAATTCAAGGATATCAACCAATTGTTAGAAGTTTTCATCACATAGTTCTCTAAGAGTGGCATCTGACATAACACTTGATCATTGATCCATAACTTTAAGCAGACACCTCAAGAGACAATCTGGCTAGCAGGGCATAGGTTTATACAATATATTAAGTGATGTCCAACCCTAGAGCTATCTACACAAGCTAAACAAGTCTCCTTATTCTTAGATGGCTTGTTAAGCGCAAAGCTACAATCATATGTCTATCTAAAGGAGCCCAGAACGATAGAGAAATGTGTGAAAATGTGTATTGACATTGAGGCTAACTTCGGTGATGGTTTAGAACTTTCAAAAATCTATAAGGATTTAGATTATTCTACCAATTTCACTTCGAAAACCTAACCCGTAGAATGTTCTCAATAAAATGATGCTATAATTTCACAGGAGAGCACATGGCCAACATTTTCCCCATAATGGCTCAGAATCCAAGAAATCCAAATTCTCAATATTGCACCATAGAGAGAAAATACACTAACCACACTGCATAGGATTGTCCATATAACAAACAAGTGGTTAGAAAAAACTACCAACAACCATATCAATAGCTAGGGAGATATCAAAATCAATACTAACAACAACCATACTATAGGCCCCAAAAACTGTACCAACCACAATATCAAGCACAACAGAGGACTCAACCCCTGTTAGGTCAGCAACCACCACCCCTTGCCAATGTTTTTTCTATGAAATACATTGCAAAAAAGGAGAAATTGAGCAAACCAATAGTGCCAGCTTCCCCTTTGTCTCAAAAAGTGACCTCAATGCTCAGAGTTATGAATCGACCCATGTAGATAGCCCACCAAATTACTACATGGAATCACCTAAGCATAATGAGATCCATCCATACAAAACTCCATTAGAATCTAATTAGGAGACCGATTACTCCAATGTGATGTATACAAATCCAAATCTTAGGCCCCAATTAAGGCCCCAAGCACCTGGAGGACCATGTTGCAGATGTCAGGGAGGCCATTTCATACTATTAATGACATAATTTCTCCTACATCATTTCCATTTGTATTCGCATGAGTGGATCTCCATTTTGTATCTAGGAGGTAGTCTATTTCCATTTGATTTCCATTTTATATTGTATCTCTTTTGTATATGGCTACCTTGCCATTTTCTTCTACCTACGTACACATTCTCCTTCAAGGGGAATTATCCCACATATGGTGTACTTTGGAGACCCCCCTCCAACTCTATATAAAGAGGGCCTCTCCCCCCATTTTTACTTGGTTAAAAGCTTGAGGAGCCTACTCCATGATCTTGGCGAGCTCACTCTAATCAATGTGAGTTTTCCCATTTCATGGTCTACTCATTTTTGAGTCTCACAGTCTTTCATTTTATGAGTACACTCTTCTTTTTATTTTGATTTTGTGCATGTACTTCGCATGGTATTAGAGCACTAGGTGGAGGTATTGGTGGTGCATTTGGTGGTCATTTTGTGGTGGTCGTGGTGCTTGAATTTGGTTGTGTTACTCTCCACCCATTTGGAGAAGCCTTTTCCCATCCATTTACAATCATATGGGCCTCATTATTTCCATTTGTTTATCCTTCAACCTTGTTCTTCATTATTCTCCCATCCTTTATTGCCATTTTCCCTCCCCCCCACCCTTTTTTTGGCAGTCTTTTTGTTCACACTATTTTGTGATTGAGTTTGCATCTCGTCTATTTTGAAGTGTTTATAAACACTATTGTGAAGCTCCATCTTCTCTCTTTGGCACATTGCAAGAGTCATAAAATATTTCAAGTCCTTTGTTAACATTTTGTGGTAGCTAAGAAATCCCTTAAAGTGTTTTGTAAAGTCATTTGGTTCTTTGGCATATTATGATGTAGTGGTTTGTTGATACAAGTTTGTACTAGTTTATCAATAGTTCAAATATGGGACACCATATTAAATTATATTATATATTATTTTACTCTTCTTACTCCATCATGACGCTTTATGCTTAGCTTGTAAATCAAGGCTATGAATTCCATTGGGAAGTGCTTGCCATTGTTAAGAGGCTTGTATGAAGATAAAGAGTGGTGCTTTTGTGAATACGAAAAAGAGACTCGGATATTTATCTCTCTAATCATCTAAAGCATGGATTATCAGTGCCCATGTTTGACTTCTCAATAAGCTCCTATGATCTTATGAAAATTTTGTGACAACTCTTTATAATCGTGGATAAGTAGTAACTTGTGAAGAAGTTGGTTGACTTTTGTTCCTCCACAACTCTCGAGCGAAGTTGTCATCCTCACAAGAAATCATGATGAAGGCGAAGGGACCATTCAACAAGGCAAAACATGCTAGTCACAACTCCAACAACACACCTAAACAAGGTTGCAACAATTCATCAAAGAAGTTTAGCTATAATTACTATGGTAAAATAGGGCATCTTGAGAAATTCTACTACAAAAAGAAGAATAGATCCAAAGCCTCTACCTCTAGGAACCAATCTAAATCCTCTCAACATAGGTCTCATTGTTCTAGTGAAGACCTATTTATCTCCATAAAAGCCAATGCCCTAATTAATTTTAGTTTCTCACAAGACTGGATCTTTGAGAGTGGAGCCACATCTTATATATGCAAAGATCACGACTTCTTCCAAGAGATCAAAGATCACATGAGTGAAGCCTATTTAGGCAACAACAAAAGTCTTGCCATACAATGCAAAGGAAAAGTTCAAATGACCAATCACTATGGGGTTTGTAAGGCTTTATCCAATATATTGCTTGTCCCAAACTTGTGCATGAATCTACTCTTAGTTAAGGCCATCATCAACCATAACAAAATAGTTTTATTTCGATAACACATAAGGTGATTGAACCTATAAATAAAGATATCATTGCAAAAGGAACTTAAGTCAAAGGGCTATAGAAGCTATCATGTTTTTTTGTATAAGGAGTCCCTTTCTAGCCTTTAGCACCAAAGATATAGACACACCTCATATTAAGAAAAATTTCCTCATCATATATGGTTAAGTGATTGCCCAGATTAGGTAAGTACATGATATTTTCTAAGGTTGTTCCCAACGAGGCTTCCACATGGGCTAGGAGCTGTTTAGCCCTAGTCCACATGGATGTTTGTGGACCCGTGAATACCCCTTCACTAAGTGGATCCATCTACTTCTTTCTCCTAGTAGATGATCACTCAAGATATATTTTGATATAATTTTTAAAGTTCAAGGTAGATACCTCTTCCAAGTTTCGAGAATGGATATCTTAAGTTGAGAACAAAGCATCCAAATTAGTCAATACTATTAGATCACATGGATGTGGTGAGTTCATTAATTACAACTTTGATAATTTCTTAAAGTAAAAGGGCATCAAGAGGCAAGTCACTCAACCTCATGCTCCATCCCAGAATGGAGAAGCTAAAAGAAAGGTTTGAAGCATAGAAATTCCATGCACCATGCTTCACAACAACCATTACCATTCAAGTTTTCGGCCGAAGTAGTACACACAACAATGCACATCATCAATGGAGGCTCCACAAGTACATTAAACAACAAGACTCCATTTCAAACCTACTATGGATGCAAGCCCAATGTCAATTACTTTAGAATATTTGGAAGTGAAGCTTTTGTACATGTGCTAAAGGAAAATCAAAACAAGTTACAATCTAAGTCCAAGAAGCATCTCTTCATTGGCCATAGTGAACAATCTAAAGCTTATAAATTGTATGGTCTTGAGAATCACTCCATCACCATCTCAAAAGATGTCATATTTAATGAATCTTCAACATACTCAAATAAAGATCCAAGTTCAAGTTTGAGTCCACCCATCTACACTTTAGAGGGAGACACCATCTTTTCTAATCACAACTCAGAGGCAAGTACTTCTAACCAAGCTAGAAGATCTCAAAGGCTTATCAAAAAGCAACAATGTGAAAAAAGTCACTATGTGAATTATGCACTTATGAACTAGATTCAACAGATTCTAGAGCCTTTCAACTACAAAGAAGATCAAGTTCCACCTGAGTGGAACGAAGCTATGCAAGCATAGATGGATGCAATTGAAAAGAACAACACGTGAAAACTTGTTCCTAAGCCATCAAATCATCAAGTCATTGGAGTTAATTAGCTATACAAAGTAAAGTACAAAACAAGAATTGTAGATAAGGGATATAAGCAAAAGCATGTTATTGATTATGAAGAAACCTTTGCCCCTACTGCAAGGTTTACAACTACAAGAATCATTCTTGCTCTAAGTGCACACTTTAAATGGCTCATTTACCATCTTGATGTCAAAAGTGCTTTCCTTAATGGAGATCTTCAAGAAGAAGTATACATTGAACAACCTAGAGGTTTAAAGATCAAAGCAAAGGAAGATCAAGTGTACAAGCTTCATAAAGCATTTTATGGACTTACGCAAGCTCCCAAGGCCTAGTATGAAAATATCTAGAAGTCCTTCGAAGCTAAAGGATTTCAAAAGGGCACTATTGATGCTAAATATACATATATAAAAAAGAGTTCCTAGTTGCAATAATCATCCTGATTACACATCCAATTCATCATCACATAGCTTCACCTTGAGTACTCCATGATAGATCTTGGCCTACTTCACTACTTCTTAGGCGTGGAAGTTTGAGAAACAAAAGAAAGCATATTCCTATCATAGAAGAAGTACTGATCTTATCTTCTCTCTAGATATAACATGGACTAGTGTCGCTTAGTATCTACAACACTTGATCCAAACATCGAGCTCACACTAGAGGATTCATCATCACTTGTGGATGTGCATACTTATCAATAACTTGTCGGCGCATTACTTTACCTACCCAACACTAGGCTAAATATTGCCTATGTAGTTGGGATATTCAATTAGTTTGCACATTAGCCTCATCAAACACATTGGGATGTTGCTCAAAGACTACTTTGATATCTTGCCCTCACCCAAAATCATGGTCTTTGGTATAGAGGGAGCATCAAAATCACCAGATATTTAGATTTAGATTGGGCCGGTTATCCTGATTCTTGATGGTCTACTTCTGGATACATATTCTTGATTAATTGAGGACCCATCTCTTGGGAAAGTACGAAGCAACCTACATTTTCTCTGTCATCCACTGAGGTCAAGTACCAAATATCTAGCTTTATAGCATGTGAGGCCATTTGGCTTCGACATTTATTATTTGACATTGGTGTTTTGATGGTTACTTTGACATGCATCCACACAGACAACTACTCAGCCTCGGCCATTGCCAAGAATGATATGTTCCATGCTCAGATGAAGCACATCGAGATCCAGTACCATTTCATCCGTGAGAAGCCCATATCTCAGGAGATTACTCTAGAGTAGTGCACCTCTCAAGAGAACTTGAAGGACATTTTCATGAAGGTTCTACCTCCAGTTTTTCTTGAGTGCTTGCTAGACCTTTTTAACATTCACCCACTCCAAAATAGAGTTGTAGAGAGGGTGTTGGTGACATGATTTCTCCTAAATCATTTCCATTTGTATCTGCATGAGTGCATCTCCATTTTTTATCAAGGATACACTCCATTTCCATTTCATTTCCATTTTATATTGTATCTCTTTTGTATTTGGGTACCTTGCCATTTGCTTCTACCTATTTATTCATTCTCCTTCAAGGAGAATTATCCCACATATGATGTACTTTGGAGAGCCCTCTCCAAATCTATGTAAGGAGGGTCTCTCCCCACATTTTTACTTGGTTAGAAGCTTGAGAAGCCTACTCAATGCTCTTGGAAAGCTCACTCTAATTGATGTGAGTTTTCCCATTTCATGGTCTACTCATTTTTGAGTCTCATGCTCTTTCATTTTGTGAGTACTCTTCTTTTCATTTTGCTTCTATGCATGTACTCACATATATGACTTTCCACTTCCTCCACAAGGAAAACCTTATGCCGTAGCAGTTCAAGGATTTTATTCAGATTGTGCAAAGGAACATCTTTTGAGAGATTTGTCCCAAAACCCAACCAATACATAGAAAATTACCCCTATCAATGTTATTGGCTTGGTATTAGAATTCGATGGAAGTGTGACAATCAATTTCCATATACAAGTAGTTACTAGGGCACATGCTCTACAAAAGACTCCAAGCATATACCAAGAGAAGAAATCAGAGGTAAGTGATTTAGAAAGTATAGCTAGAAAAAGAATTAGAGCTTGGAAAGAGAGTCAAGAAAGGATGAAGAGATAGTGGGCAAGAAAACTGAGTGAGATGGATGAATGCCTAAAAGAAATGAAAACAAGATTAATTTAAATTGCATCTCAAAAGCACTCTCAAACATCACCATCATCTCTACCATCTCATCAAATCCTGCCATCCATCCCACCACCACCCAGGGCAAGATCAGTCTTAGTTGATCCTGCTCTTGAAGACCTAGACATGATGTTCAAGGATTATCAGGCTTGACTTCAGGAAGGGCCAAATGTGGAAGAGTTAGACAAATGTTATCCCAAAGCAGATCTAGAGATTGAGAGGACCAAGCTTTATGCTAAAATGGTTCAACTAACTCAAGCTATGTTTGATGCAAGCGATCTTTCTAATTAAACAAATTGAGTGGAGCCACAACTACATTGCGAAGGAATTTAGGAGAGGATAGAACAGTTAGTAGGTAAACATAAGATTGTAGCTACAGGAGAGGCTCAAAGTAGTGGAAGTGAAAGAATAATGTTACCACCACAAGAAGCTTATGTTCCTAATTATAGATTATGGAATTCCTCCCTTTATCAATCAGTACTCTCAAGAGTTCTTGAGAGAGAAGAGGAAAAATGGGCCATGGAGAGCAAAAACCCTCCTCCTATTGAAGTAGTGGATGATCTTCATGATCAATTCCCTCAAGACATTCCTTCGATATAGGGGGAGCAAAAAGATGAGCAGTCAACTGAACGATTAGATTTTGAATCCAATTCATAGCATTGCCTCACTTTATGGGCCCTTGGAAGTGTAAGTCTATTCACATGAGAGCCCCCACAATCATGTTTAGGAGCAATGAATCAATTCTATGATGTGAAGAATGTGCAGAGCACTTTTTTCGTTCCCTCTTCAATGCACAACAACTAACTAAAGAAGTCGCATTATGGATGCATATGTATGCATATATGTGTGTTCATGTGTCTCTATGTGTGTGTATGTGTCCATATGTGTGTGTATGTGTGTGTCTATGTGTGTATATACATGTGTATCTATACATATGTGTCTATATGCATGTGTATGTGTGTGTGTAAATGTGTGTATGTGTGTGTATATGTGTGTGTGTATGTGTGTGTGTCAATGTGTGTATGTGTGTGTGTGTATGTGTGTGTGTGTCAATGTGTGTATGTGTGTGTGTGTCTATGTGTGTATGTGTGTGTTTATGTGTGTATATATGTGTCTGTGTATGCATGTGTATGTGTATGTATTGTTGGTGCAATTAATCCCAAGCCCACATACTTGATCATCTCACTTATGTTTAACTTAATGGCATAACCTTTTGAAGGCTTCATATGTTCAACCTCTTGTAATTCTACTTCACAATTACTTTTGTAAAAGTTAAATATACCCAGGAGGAGCAAGGAAGCACAACATTTCATATCATTTGGTAGTCGAGTAAAACGAGAATCAATCCTATACTTTAGCATTCACTTTTAGGTAGAGATTTGAATTTGAATTCAAATCCTGTGGCTCCAACAAAAAACTATAAAAAGAGGATATAAAAGGCCTACATCTATCTGGAGGTTCAGAGATCACCTTGATGTACTTTCATTGAGAAGCAGAGCTCACCTCATAGGTCACTCTCTTCTCACTTATTGAGCAATGGTTAGTTGCCAATGACATTGTACTTTTACATGATTTAATACATACATGATCATTACTTCTCATTCTCATTTCTTTGTCATAAATCCATCAGAACAATGATCCATGTGCATGATTTGGAAGTCTACATGATCCATAAATCCTCTTATCGTCACCATGCATCATAGATATGGCATGTTTTTGTGCACTAGGTTATTAAGGAATTTTTAATTTCCTGACTAGAGCATAGTTAATAAAACTATGAGTAGCAGAGTCATCTACCATGACTCTCATCCTAGTCCCCTATATGTTTCCATAAAGCTTAACCAAATTGTGTGGTCCAAACTAAGATGATTATAATGATGGAGTCAAGCAAGAGGTGTGCTTTATGTCATCATGCATCAACTCCACTTCTTTGAAACTAAAAGTGCCATTTATCAAGAGTGTTTGCATGAGGTGGATCACCTTTTTGCCCTTAATAGCAACTGTACTAGTCCTTGTTCTTGTCTTCTTATTTTCCCCTTACATATTGGGAAATTCCATTGCGAGTAGTTAGGAGATACACACCTAAAACATAGGTTTTCCTTTTTGGCCCATTCAAACTCATTTGTAGTTAGTCTTGGCCCTTGAATTTTTTTTTATTAATACAAGTTTTATTTTACCTACAACTATGCATTTATTAAATTTGGTCACTTGAGTAGGTCTAAGAGGTTGGTTTGTATCCATAGATTTGTGAATATGATCCTTATAAAATTTGGCATATTTGATAGCTTCTTCTAAGGTCTTAGAGCATTCCTTTTGATGTCAATCTTTATGGCTTTATCAAGCCCTCTATAGAGCCTCTAGTCTTCTAAAATTCATATAATCCTTTCAATTGGAGTCTAGTTTCTCTATAGTATGAAAGATAACACACAATGGCCTACCCCTTTGCATCACTCATCCTGATAACACTCTTCTTCATTCTCAGGTAGAAAATCTTTTAGGAAAAGAGTCTCAAACTAAACCCAATTTGTAGCAATAGCCTTAGCTTCCTTAATGCTCACTTGTACATGCATGGACTAGGGGGGAGACTCACTTTGATCACTCAATACTCATGTGGGATTCCCTTTAGTTGATGCTAGTCTATCCACTTTTGTAAAAAAGTGTAGACTACATCCTTGTTTCTATCTTGGTCATCCCCCATGAATGTGTGTGTATAGGTCTTTAAGCAAAGGTATATCCCTAGGATTCTCTTCATTTAAGATGCTAAGAGATCTAGGTTCTCTCTTAACCAATTCCAAAGTTTCATGAGAAGAAGCTCCTTTGTCATATGCTCTACTTGTAATCAAAGAGCTAACATGAGTTTCAAGAGTGGTTACTTGAGTTTTTAGTTTTTCAAAGTTTGAGGCCATGCTTCTTAAGACCAATTCTAGTTCAATTGTATTGCAACAATTCCTATATTCCCCTTCAATTTTGGACTTTTCTTCATTGGTGAAGATAGGAGCATGCATAGCTTTTGGAGTTGCCATGCTATCACAATCAAAATCACTAGGTGTCTCTCATATGTGAGATGTACACTCATATTGGTAACACTCTCTACCGAGAAATATTCTTAGAGGATAATCTAGAGAACGACCTAAAGATCCATCACATCTCATTAAAGTATGAAGATGCTTCCAACAACATATTAGTTCACTCTACTAATGTAGAGGAATTAGCAAAATCAATAGCTAAAAGAATTGGAGCATGAAATTAGTCTAGGCCAAAATGCTATCAAGCTCAACCCATGAGAATGCCAATATTAAGATGATGTCTATACTATGGAGGTGACCAATAGATTCATGCTTGTGCAAGAGGAGGACCCATCCACCCACCCCAGTATTCTTATGGAGGACCACCTATAGAAGGACCAAGCTTTTACAATCATATTGAGCAAAATTATGCCAATAACACCATGCATAATTGTACTTATAACATATAAACTCAAAAAAATCAGCCTCATTCTTATATAACATATAATTATCCACCAAAGGAACAAGCTAGGGTTGCTCCAAGATATGCTCCATATCAGGGGCCTCCATCAGCTCAAAGGCCATATGACTATCAAGGATATTCTCAACCTCAACTAGTATTGGGACAGTAGCCATCCCACCCACAACATGTAGTATCGATAAAATACACCCAACCTAAAGAGAACCTAGAAAGAGTGATAGTACCAATGACTCCCTTAACCAACTCAAGAGACATCATCCAAGGAAATGAGAAAAACTATGGAAAATACTATGCTTATGATAAAAATCTAGAGTATGAGGGAACCTACAAGCAACATAATTGATTATGATGGCTATGGAGACTCTTACGGGTTAGAATATGCCAACATAATGTACGTTTCACGTCGAGCTATATCCTAGACATGACATTTAGTGAGACCTCCTTCTTCAAGAGGACAATGTTATAGATGTAGAGGATACCATTTCATTAGAGAATGCACAATGCCCCATCCACCACCCTAGAGGCCTTGGGAAGGATATTGGAACAAATGTGGAAAGGAACATCTCTTCTAATATTTTCCTAAGAACCCTTCTAAAGCGTCCTCAACTATGGAAATCAATGTGCTCCAGGTAATTGAATCCTTTGGAAGTGATAAAGAGTGCATGGTACCTCAAAAAGTGGTCAGACAAGCTCAAGCCAAGGAAAAGGAAGGAAACCATAATCAATTTGATAATTCTATAAATGAAAAAGGAAAAGAACCTTCACTGGTAGAGGACTATGAAGAGTTATTGGAGAGCTCAAAAAATGGGAAAGCTCAAAAATGGAAAAAATAGAAGAGAAAAGATAAAGAATAAATGGATGAAGAAACTAGTCAAAGAAAAGCAAAAATCATTAATTACAAAGGAACCTTCAAAGGAGAATGAAACAAATGGGAAGAAAAATGTGGTGAATGAAGAAAACATGGAGGAATGGGTAGGGTCAATTCTAGCAAATCCCATTCTTGAAGACTTACAAATGATGTTGAAAGCCTATCACTCAAGAATAGCAATATGACCCAATTTACAGCAACATGATAGATGCTACCCTAGAGGAGATCTAGAGAAAGAGCAATCAGAACTTTGGCAAGAAATTAATTGAAGTTTATCATACTATAGGAGAAAAACAAGTATTTGAAAACAAGAATCACATAGGGGAAATTTCAAGCATGTTTAGAGACCTAAGCTAACCAGAAAGCACAAATAGAATCAACTCTAACCAAAGAAGAATTAGGATTGGAGCCAATTGATATTGGCTCCTCAATTCTTGATGTAGAAGCATCTTGGCCACAAGATCTTTGGGCCAAAGTCCAAGAAACTTGTTGGAAGTAGAATGAAGGGGGGTCTCTTTCCTTTATTGAATTTGATGCTTCGCTGAAGTAGTTGATGATAGAGATGGAGGAAGAAATTGAAAAATTAATCGATCCAGAAATTTAAACAAATGAAGCCATTAGCTTAACCACACTTCCAAATTATATGGGTGAGTATGAACAAAATTCTAAATTCTTCCATGCTCCCACACTGAGATGTAAGGAATATGGAACATTAGAGGAAATGTCTACGACAATGAGGGAGCTAAAGAAAGCAAAATTGTGTTGCCCTTTTGTTGGATGTGTGTAGAAGTGTTGAGAGACACATAAGAAGCACACACAAGGAGCACAAATGTAGCAAGACACATGAAGAAGATGGATGCCTAGAATACCTCTCTCTATTGATGATGAATAAAAGTGAAGTAAGAGCTGAAAAATATCCCTAAGTACAAAGTACACCACATATGAGTGTATCATGTATGGTAACATGGGGAAAAAAATTATAGCTAGCACTACAATAAAAAGTGCCCATGTATAGGGAAAAGGTTCACATCAAAGCTACTCAAGGAACACATAAGTGTAACAAATCCTCCTATAGAGAATAATGTGAACACATACAAGGAGTGATAGATCAGCCCCCACTAGATAATAAGCATAAAGCTTTGCAAAAAGCTTCAAAATTTTCCCATGGAAGAGCTTTGGTGAATATGTCTATTACATTATCTTGTGTAGGCACATATACCAAATCAATATCTCTTGCATGAAAGCACTCTCACACATAGTGATAATGCACCTCAATAAGTTTGGTATGTGCATGCGACACTAGATTTTGTGCACCAGCCATTGCGCTCTGACTATCAGTGAGAATATGCATAGAAGCATCAATCTCCATGCAAAGATTTATCAATAGGCATCTCATCCATACACATTCCATTGTAGATGTGAAAATTGCCCTATACTCACCCTCACAACTCAATTTTCCAATATAGGTTGCTTCTTACTCAACCAAGATATGCATGTCTTCAAGGAAAAATCAATTACCACTAGTGGACATGCAAGTATCATAATAACCAATCTAATCCATATATGTAAACATGTTTGAATATCTATGCCATAAAAGATAACTAAACTCAAAGTGCATTTGAGATATCTAAACACACATTTCAACGCTTACCAATGCATAGTGCTAAGGCCATGCAAGAATGGGCTCAACTAGGAAATTGCATATGTATATTCGAACTTCTCTCTGATGCATGTATAATACATCCCACAACTTGATGATAAAGAGATGTCTCAAATGCATCATTGGAATCCTCAACGGAGAACCTAAATCATGTCTCCACTAGTGTGAAAACTGCCTTGCAATCCTCAAAGTCGAAATGCTAAATTAGTTTTTCAACATATATTCTTGATGGATAACAATTCCCCCTCAACATATACAAAGTGGATTCCAAGATAGTTTCTCACAAGACTAAGATAAGTGACATCAAAGGTATGTTGTAAATCAGCCATAAGGATGTCAAGTTTTGCATCACACAAGAGTATTTCATCAACATAAAGAACAAGCACTATAATATCATCCCCATCTTTTCCTACATAGAGTTTGCTTCCAATTGGACTGCAAGTGAAGCCAAGAGCAATCAAGTACTTATGGATTTTGTCGTACCATGCATGTGGATCTTTCTTGAGAACATAAAAGACTTTATGCAAGCCAAAAACCATATGCTCTTGCCCTTTCATGGTAAATCCAAGAGATTGCTTCACATAAACCTCTTCTTGCAAATCACCATTCAAGAGAGTTGTTTTTATGTCCAACCAATGTACTTTTCAACCTCATTGGGTAGTTAATGCAACCATGGTACAAATAGCAGTCATGTGTGAACTAGGTGCAAAAGTTTCATAAGAGACAATTCCACATTGTTGTGCATATCCTATGGCAACCAATATATCTTTTTAGTGATCAATGCTACACTCTGACTTTCTGTTAATCTTGTAAACCCACTTTGTTCCAATGGCATTTTTTCCTTTTAGCAACTCCGCATAACTCCCAAGTATTGTTTCTATGTATGGAGTCCATTTTTGATTGTATATAGAACTCATCCAATGTGGATTGTAACATGCATCTTCAAAAGTAATTGGCTCTTCATTGCATCTTCTTACAATAAGAGAATAATCCACAAAATTATGTGATGCATGGCAAGAACTTGATCTTGTTCTCCCAAGTAAAGGTGCACTCAATTTGCTGTCCTGAAAATTTTTTTTAGCCACTTTGGCATAATTTGTGCACTCTTGATAGACATGTTCTCATTAGGTAATACATCATCAACATGTATATCATGTGTGGGATGAATTTCATGCTAATTTTCAGCCATATTTTGATGCAATTGTTTAGTAATATGTGGTTGGAAATTTATTGTAGTTCCAACCATGTTTTGCTAGAAAATGCTAGCCATGTTTGGTGAGAAATTATCTGTATTTTTAGCTCAATTTTGCAAGAATTTTTCATCTCCTTGAACCTCGCTTGGATGCTATACATGTCCACTCAGAAATCATTTTCCTTCGTTGAAGAGAGAGGGAAGAGGGAGAGGTTGTGGTACCCTCTTGGATAGCTAATGAGTGGCATGCCCTCTACTCACACTACACGTGGATGTCATGTGTGGATGCTTGCAGTGGCTGATTCATGTGTGCCTTGTCTCTACGTAGATTTTAAACCAAATATTGGATGAATTTCCAAAGAATCCCTATGTTTTTGTCACATTTTCCTCTCAAATTTGTGCCTAAAGAAGGTAACATTTGATGAAGATGAATGAGAGATGTCTAAATTCTCTTTCAACCCATGTGATTTGCCTCTTAATTCCTTCTCCTTCTCCATGCAATATACACATGATTCCCACATGGAAATCATGTCCTACCTTTCTTCACAGTATTTTCACACCTCTTCGACCTATAATCATATAACATTGTGCATGGACGTCCTTCCATTTGAGTCCTAAAGTTCTTTCCAATTCACCTTGCCAAGAACTCTCCATGTCTGAATAAGAATATCCTCTTTTGGTAGGGGATAATGAACTTGGATGAGTTTTGGGTCTACTAGATTTTTTTGTACCTCATAGGCTGGTTCTTTTGCTTGATGTGCTTTCACAACTTTTTGGAATTTTCCTTTAGGTGTTCATGTTGGAAAAACAATTAGGAACCATTTTTAGAAACTTTTCAACTACTTCTATCATCTGTTTCCACATAACTCAACATTCCTTTTCCAAATCCCCTCATGTTTAGCATTTTTCCAAATCCCCCCATATTCTTAATCCTCCATTAATAAAGCCATCCAAAAAGAAGGAAATCATTTTTGGTTGGGTAGGCCTTTCTGTTCTTGGACAACAATACACATATTCTTTGAATCTTCTAATTGCAAACCTTATTAACTCATTGTTTGCTTGTTTGAAGCTATGGATCAAAGAGGAGGTATTATTTCTAATCTCTCTCTTTGTGAATTCACTTATGATTTCTTCTAACAACTAATCAATAGTAGCAAATCCATCACAATTCAATGGTTGGAACCATGTCAAAGTTATCCAAATGTTTCATATTGAATGAGGAATTCATCCACTTGTTTTGCTCATAGAACCTTCTTAAACTCAACCATGTGCTCATATGGATCTCTTGAAACATCATAATGATTCTTCATGCATTTGGCTACATGGGATGGTCTTAGTAATCTACCCAATCGAGTGGTCGAGGAATGATCTGAACAATAGGATGCACACCTTGTTGTTGTCCTCATGGAAATCTAGGAAGCAAGACTAACACTAGTTCTAGACAAAGCTGAAATTGCTCGCAATACCTTCCTAGTTCCCTAAATCAAGTATACTTCAATTAACTCATTTTTCTGAGGAATTCCATCACCTCTCAAGACATTCACCACAATTGACTTCCCTCTAGGAGTGGTCACTGCTTCCCCATTTCCCATGTTGATGGAATGTTGTGTTTTTTCAATCACACCCATGTCATTCCTTTTTTTTGCTTGTCTATAACCATGTTAAGGCTTCTCTTCTTATAATCCACCTTCAAATTTCACAAGTAACCTTTGGATAATTTTAGTCATCCTAGAGTCTTGCAATTCAACTACTAATCTATTGAGTCCATCTAGGTATGCAGGCATTCCTTGCAAGTTAGTGGATACATATTACAACAAATCCTATATTCCCCTTTAATTTTGGACTTTTCTTCAGTGGTGAAGATAGGAGCATGCATAGATTTTGGAGTTTCCATGCCATCACAATCAAAATCACTAGATGTCTTTGAATATGTGAAATGTAGACTCGTATTGGTAACACTCTCTACCGAGGAATAGACTTAGAGGATAATCTAGAGAATAACCTAAAGATCCATCATACCTCATTAACGTCTGAAGATGCTTCAAACAACATATCAGTTCACTCTACAAATGTAGAGGAATTAGCAAAATCAGTAGCTAAAAAACTTGGAGCACGAAATCAATCCGGGCCGAAACCCTATGAAGCTCAACACATGAGAATGCCAATATTAAGATGATGTCTATAGTGTGAAGGCAACCATCGGAATCATGCCTGTGCAAGAGGAGGACCCATCCACTCACCACAGTGTTCTTATGGAGGACCACCTATGGAATTACCAAGCTTTTACAGTCATATTGAGCACAATTAAATCCTAGAAACCAAAGAGGAAGAGGCTACAATAGAGGAGGCTATGGAAGGTCAAGAGGTAGATTCAACAACAACAACAATGGTTACAACAACAACTCATACAATAACAACAATTATCAAGGAGGATACATAGGAAGGAGAGATCACAACAACTATGCAAATGATCAAACTCAAGAGGACTCATTACTTCTGATAAACATGACCATGAAGCAAGGTAAAAAAACTATGTATTCTATATAGACTGAAGTTGCTCAAATCATGTAGTAGGGAATGTAGTTCTACTATCAAACTTGGAAGACCCAAGGAATAGACATGAAGTCCAAATAGGAGATGACACAAGGCATTTAGTGGAGAAGATAGGAAATGTGAAGACTTAAGATGGTAATATGAACCTATTGAGTAAGGTAATACATGTGCCAACCATCACCAAAAATCTCATAAGTGTAGGTCTGATTGTTGAAAAAGGATTGCAAGTCACATTCACAAAGAATGGAGCATTTGTTGAGGATCCACATCAAGGATTCAAAAAGATAGCAAGAGGAGAAAACTCAGGTAGACTATTTACGTTTGAGCTCCAAGATACTAGGAACATTGCATTGTTCAATTATTGTTGGAGCAAGTCTATGACAAGCCTAAGTATTGGCTTGAGTCTCACAAAGTCTTAGAAGAAGCTTTAAAAAGAAGACTATGTAAAGTTCACTTGTGAACTACCTCTTGTAACTTTTGAAGAGTTTACTTAATGTAAAAGTAAGAGAATCTTAAGTGGTTGAGTCCACTTGATCAAGAATGGAAAGAGGAGCCACGAATTCGTGATTTGTGGTAGGTAGAGAATCAAATCAATCATTGATTGATTGGAGAGAGATTGAGGGAAGTTAGCCTCCCAAACTCAACTATAAATAGATGGCAGTTTTAGTCGTGGTCAGAGAGACCTATGTGAAGACCTCCAAGAGCTGAGCTTTATGCCATATCAAGGTGTGATTACAAGGCACACATATGTATCAGTAAGTCATTGTATTGTACAAGCAATATACTTTCATTTTCATGATTATTTGAGTTCATCTTTCCATGTTCTTGTGAAGTGTACTCCTCACTGCCATTACTCTCAGTTTTTCTCAGTCAGCTTGCAGAGATGTTTTCTCTGAGCTTGGTGCATCATTTTCAGTGATTTAACTTGGTAAAGTTAGCTCTATAAGTCTACTATATGCTCATAAATTTTCATGTCATTTGGATCTTGCAATCCTCAGTTATGTTCATTTGAAGTCAACAGGGTCTGTTCATCTTCACCTCTCTGTCAGGTACCCGACTTTTTTACTCATCTTGTCAGAGGTGTTTCTCAGTGGTTACTTATCCAAATTCAGTGATTTAAAGTTTGTTGATTCCGCTTACTGACTAGTATAAGCATACAAATTTTCATAATCATTGGATTTCTACTTTTTGAGTTATGGTGATTTTTCTGCTCACTGGTCTATTTCTATAGCAGCCCGTGAAAATCGGGATGATGTCATCACTTGTTAAAACTCATTCTCAGTGTGTGCTTTGTTATTTTTGATGAGATTACTCTTGAAAGTTAGCTCTTTAAGCTACCTCGATTTCCCCAAGAGGAATTAAGCTAATTGCTGCTGTGCTCAGAGAATTATGTAAAACACTGGACAGGTGTATGAACCAAGAATAGCAAGTTTTCACCTTTGAGCTAACTCCAACTTATCTATTTTGATCTATCTTTTTGAGAGTGATCTTCCAAGGTACATAGGGTGTCTAATACATCCATTGGCAAGCTAAAAGGGCCCACCATATACTCCTGGAGTTCATTTGGCTGGTGTAGATCAAGGATTTTGCAACACCTCTTCATCTTCAAGCACATACCTATCCATCTCTTCACAGTGGTATCAGAGCAAGGTTGGACAACATGGCAGATGGATTTCCTTCATCAATTGACAAATTGGACAGAGGTAACTACTCAGCTTGGTCATTAAGGATGGAAGCTTATCTCCAAGGTAGAAGTTTATATGGTTATGTGGCTGGAGATGAAGTTATGCCAAGTTTCAGGAACAAAAGTCAACCAACACAAGAAGAGCAAGAAAGATTGAGCACATGGTGCTCCAAGGATGCACTTGCAAGGTCTTATCTCCTCAACTCTATCTCAGATTTTTTGTTGCCTCACATTAGAAGTTGTAAGACATCTCAGGAAGTGTGGGATGCACTTGAAGCTTTCTTTTCTTCAAGTACCAAAGCTAGGAAGCATCAACTATGGCTGGAGTTCACAACTCTCAAGAAGGCTCCCAAACAAAATGTGACTGATTTTGTCACAAAGCTCAAGGACATAGCGGATCAGTTGGGAAGCATTGGAGAGGTAATAGATGAAGAGCAAATTGTAAGGCAGGTCATCAATGGCTTGAAGGCAGATGATAAGTGGGAAGCATTCACCACAGCTATGGATTTGTACATGGACATGCATGTACCTGATTTCAACACACTCATTGGACAACTACTTACTCAAGAGGCAAAGCTTATAAAAAATGGAGAAAGCTCTAAAGGTAATCAATCTTCAGCTTTATACACGGATAAAAGCAGGTCTAAAGATAACAAAGGAAAGGCAAAGAAAGTGGATGATGAAGCAGGTACATATCAAGCTAACTATGCAGGTAGAGGAAGACATGGCAGAGGTAGAGGAAGAGGAGGTAGACAAGGCAGGGGGAGATCCCAAGACTCCAACTCATGTTCTATTTGTGGATTAACTAATCATACAACTGAAAATTGCTTTAGGAATTCCAGGAATCAAAGAGGCAGAGGATACAATAGAGGAAGTTATGGCTACTCAAGAGGAAGGTTCAACAACTACCATGGCAACTACAACAACTACAATCATTCAAACTATCAAGGAGGCTACAAAGGAAGGAGAGACTACAATAACTACACAGAAGACTCAAACAAAGAGGATTCATTATTGATCATGAACATGGCTATGCCACAAGGTAAATCTGATGAGCATGTTTTCTACATAGATTCAGGTTGTTCAAATCATGTGGCAGGAAATGTGGCACTCCTATCAGATTTAGAAGATCCAAGGAATAAGCATGAGGTACAAACAGGAGATGATACAAAACATCCTGTGGAGAAAATAGGCAATGTCAAAGCACCTGATGGAAACATCAACCTACTCAGTAAGGTACTCTATGTCCCTACCATTACAAAGAATTTGATAAGTGTTGGGCAGATAGTAGAGAAAGGGTTGCAAGTCAGGTTCACAAAAGCAGGAGCATTTGTTGAAGATCCAAGTCAAGGATTCAGAAGAATTGCAAAAGGTGAAAAGACAGGTAGATTGTTCACATTTGAATTACAGGACACTAGAAACATTGCTCTCTTTAATTATGGTAGTCAGACACTCACAGAATTGGAAGTATGGCACAAAAGGTTAGCACATATTGGTGAAAGGTCATTAAAGCAAATCTGCAGGGACCAAAGTGTACTTGGACTTCCTAATTTGTCAAAACAACATATGATTTATAAGTGCAGTGCATGTCAATTTGGAAAGTCTCATAGGTTACCATTCATGAAGAAAGGTTATATGCATGGAGATCTCTTGGAGTTGGTTCATACAGATGTATGGGGACCTAGCAAGGAAGCTTCAATATCTGGATCAAGGTATTATGTTTCCTTTATTGATGATTGCAGCAGATGGACTATCCTATTCTTTATGAAACACAAAGATGAAGTTTTTTCATGTTTCAAAAGATATTTGGCTCTTGTGGAGAATCAAACAGGTAAATCACTAAAAAGGCTAAGGTCAGATGGAGGGGGAGAATACTTCTCCCATGATTTTGATTCTTTTCTTCAAGAAAGAGGAATCAAAAGAGAGGTAACTACAAGGTACACTCCTGAGCAAAATGGAGTGGCAGAAAGGAGGAATAGGACAATTGTTGAAGCTGCAAGGTCTATGTTAAATGAAAAGCATTTACCTAATTACTTATGGGCTGAGGCTGTATCTACAGCCACTTACTTGATTAACAGGTTGCCTTCAAAATCCCTTGATGGGATGACTCCATATGAGGCTTGGAATGGAAGAAGACCAAGCTTAGATCATTGTAAAATTTTTGGATGTATTGCTTTTGCTCATGTTCCTTCACAGGTTAGAGGCAAGATGGATCCAAAGGCAGAAAGGTGTGTATTTATTGGATATGACAACAATCAAAAGGGCTACAGGTTATACAACCCTACCAACAAAGGATTCTTGGTAAGCAGAGATGTAGTTTTTGATGAGAACAATTCATGGTATGAAGATTCATGCAGGAAGATCAATTTACCATATGATCTTGAAGAAGATTTTCCAAAGCTTGGTAGAGAACAATCAAAGATTGAAGAACAAGACACCTCAGAGGATGATGAAGAATCTCACATGGAAAAGATCAAAGCATGGAAGTCTAAAGGTAAAGCAAAATTGTAGGAACTTGGACATGAAGCAGAATCATCACATCATGGCCTAAGAAGATCTATGAGGGAAAAGAAAAAACCAGAAAGGTATGGGTTTGACACCTCATTAGTAACTAAACATTCTATCTACATAGCTCAGGACATAAACCAAGAGGAGCCATCATCATTTGAAGAGGCCAAAGCAAAAACAGAATGGAAGCATGCAATGAAGGAAGAGATTGAAGCACTTGAGGAAAACAACACTTGGGATTTGGTGCCCAAGACTTCATCCATGAAGGTAATAGGCTCAAGATGGGTCTATAAACTCAAGAAGAATTCTGATGGTTCCATTAACAGGTATAAGGCAAGGCTTGTAGCAAAAGGCTTTGCACAAACTCAGGGAATTGATTATGAGGAGACCTTCTCTCCTGTGGCAAAGATGCCTACTATTAGGGTTTTGCTTAGTATTGCCTCTTTCAAGAATTGGAAGATACTTCAACTAGATGTAAAGAATGCATTCTTGAATGGTTGGATAACAGAAGAGGTATATATGGCACAACCACCTGGTTTTGAGAATCAAGTTTATCCTGATTATGTGTGTAAACTTAACAAAGCATTGTATGGTCTCAAGCAAGCTCCAAGAGCTTGGAATTTCAGGCTTGTTTCATTCTTGCAGGACAAAGGCTTTCAACCAAGCAAGGCAGATCCTTCACTCTTTATTAAAAAGAGTAATTCTGAGGTCATCTATCTATGTGTATATGTAGATGATATTATATTGACAGGAAATGATGCAGATGGTATGAAGAAGATCAAAGATGAGATGAGAGAAGAGTTCAAGATAAGTGATTTGGGTTCACTTACCTACTTCCTAGGTTTGGAAGTTGTCTACAAAGATCATGGTTTGTTTCTCACTCAAAGGAAGTACATTAAGGACATGTTGGCAAAATTCAAGATGCAAGATTGTAAGATTGCAGGTACTCCAATGGAGGTCAATCACAAATTGAGCTCACATGAAGGTGAACTCATAGAGGACATCACATCATATCAAAGTCTAGTGGGTAGTCTCAACTATGCCACATTGACAAGAGTAGATATATGTTACAGTGTGAGTGTGCTAAGCCAATTTATGCACACACCAAGGAAACCACATATGGATGCTGCCAAAAGGATTCTCAAGTATCTCAAAGGAACCATAAATGAAGGACTTTATTATCCTTATGTATCTGATTTAGGTTTGAAGCTATTTTCTGATGCAGATTGGGCTGGCTCCAAGGAAGATAGAAGGAGCACTTCAGGTTATCTTACCTTTGCAGGTTCAAAGCTTATTTCATGGTCATCCAAGAAGCAACCCACAGTTGCTCTCTCTTCTGCTGAAGCTGAATATAGAGGTCTTGCTATAGCTACACAAGAAGCTATGTGGATGAAGACATTATTCAAAGATCTTGGATTGGAGTTTGGAACTCCAACTATTTTTGGTGACAATATGAGTTCTATTCATTTGGCTGCTAATCCTATTTTTCATGCAAGGACTAAACATATTGAAGTTCATTATCACTATGTACGAGAGAAGGTTCTAAGCAAAGAGATTCAAATATCATATGTGTCCACTCATCAACAATGTGCAGATATTCTAACCAAAGCATTGGATGGTACAAAGCTTTGCAAATTCAAGGCTATGATTGGTTTGCAGGTAATATTGGAAGATTGAAGACCTCAAGCATACTTGGCTTGAGGGGGAGCTGTTGGAGCAAGTCTATGACAAGCCTAAGTATTGGCTTGAGTCTCACAAAGTCTTAGAAGAAGCTTTAAAAAGAAGACTATGTAAAGTTCACTTGTGAACTACCTCTTGTAACTTTTGAAGAGTTTACTTAATGTAAAAGTAAGAGAATCTTAAGTGGTTGAGTCCACTTGATCAAGAATGGAAAGAGGAGCCACGAATTTGTGATTTGTGGTAGGTAGAGAATCAAATCAATCATTGATTGATTGGAGAGAGATTGAGGGAAGTTAGCCTCCCAAACTCAACTATAAATAGATGGCAGTTTTAGTCGTGGTCAGAGAGACCTATGTGAAGACCTCCAAGAGCTGAGCTTTATGCCATATCAAAGTGTGATTACAAGGCACACATATGTATCAGTAAGTCATTGTATTGTACAAGCAATATACTTTCATTTTCATGATTATTTGAGTTCATCTTTCCATGTTCTTGTGAAGTGTACTCCTCACTGCCATTACTCTCAGTTTTTCTCAGTCAGCTTGCAGAGATGTTTTCTCTGAGCTTGGTGCATCATTTTCAGTGATTTAACTTGGTAAAGTTAGCTCTATAAGTCTACTATATGCTCATAAAGTTTCATGTCATTTGGATCTTGCAATCTTCAGTTATGTTCATTTGAAGTCAACAGGGTCTGTTCATCTTCACCTCTCTGTCAGGTACCCGACTTTTTTACTCATCTTGTCAGAGGTGTTTCTCCGTGGTTACTTATCCAAATTCAGTGATTTAAAGTTTGTTGGATTCAGCTTACTGACTAGTATAAGCATACAAACTTTCATAATCATTGGATTTCTACTTTTTGAGTTATGGTGATTTTTCTGCTCACTGGTCTATTTCTGTAGCAGCCCGTGAAAATCGGGATGATGTCATCACTTGTTAAAACTCATTCTCAGTGTGTGCTTTGTTATTTTTTGATGACATTACTCTTGAAAGTTAGCTCTTTAAGCTACCTAGATTTCCCCAAGAGGAATTAAGCTAATTGCTGCTGTGCTCAGAGAATTATGTAAAACACTGGACAGGTGTATGAACCAAGAATAGCAAGTTTTCACCTCTGAGCTAACTCCAACTTATCTGTTTTGATCTATCTTTTTGAGAGTGATCTTCCAAGGTACATAGGGTGTCTAATACATCCATTGGCAAGCTAAAAGGGCCCACCATATACTCCTGGAGTTCATTTGGCTGGTGTAGATCAAGGATTTTGCAACACCTCTTCATCTTCAAGCACATACCTATCCATCTCTTCACAATTATGGTAGTCAACCCTATTAGAATGGAAATTTGGCACAAGAGGTTAGCTCATATAGATCAAAGGTCTCTGAAGAAAATTAGTAGGGATCATAGTGTGCTTGGTCTTCCAAACATATCCATTAACACATGATATACAAATGTAATGCTTGTCAATTTGGCAAGTCTCATAGACAACCACCCAAAAATAAGGGATACATTCATGGAGACCTATTAGAGCTAGTTCATACAAATGTATGGGAACCAAGCAAGGGGCCTTCAATCTCTAGATCTAGGTATTATGTGTCACTCATTGATGATTGTAGCAGATGGACAATACTATATTTATGAAACATAAAGATGTAGTGTCCTCTTGTTTCAACAAATATCTAGCACTTCTAGAAAATCAAAGGGCTAAGACTTTGAAGAGGCTAAGGTCAGATGGGGGGAGAATATTTCTCCCATGACTTTGACTCTTATCTCCAAGAGAGAGGGATCAAAGGAGAGATCACAACTAGGTATACTCTAGAGAAAAATGGAGTGGCAGAAAGGAGAAATAGAACCATAGTGGAGGCTACAAGGTCAATGTTAAATGAGAATAAGTTGCCCAACTATTTGTGGGCAGAGGTTGTGTCCACAACCACCTACCTAATTAATAGGCTCCCATCAAAAGAATTGGATGGGATGAAGCATGGAATGTAAGAAGACCTAGTCTTGACCATTGCAAGATCTTTGGATGCATAGCATATGCACACATACCTTCACAAATAAGAGGCAAATTGGATCCAAAGGCTACGAAATGCATATTCATTGGCTATGAACTTACAACCCAAGCAATAAAGGTTTAATTGTAAGTAGAGATGTTGTTTTTTATGAAAAAAAATATTGGTTTGAAGATGATTGTAGGAAAATAAAAATTCCCTATGACCTAGACAAAGACTTTCCAACATTTTCAAGAAGTAATGAGCTTACACTTAAAGCATCAAGTGATTTTGATGATGACCTGAAGACTCCAAGAAGGGAAATCAATTCTTGGAACTCAAAAGGCAAAAGCTAAAATGCAGGAGTTGAGAGATGTGTGTTGGCTTATTGGGGTTGCCCATAATTTCCTTGAGCATAGGCACTCCTCTAGTGCTAAAAAATACCCTTTTCGTATAAAAGAGATGTGCCCATGTGAACAATCTCTTAAGCCTCTTTTTAATAGTTCTCTAACACTATGGTAGAGAAGCTTTGTAAAATAGGCCACTTTTTGCACACATCTAGGAAATTCCACGTAGAAAATCCCACACATGCTTTTATAGAGATTTGTTTGTTATAGAAGATATTTTGGAATCTACTAGAGATATGGTAGTTAGAGATATTCCCCTTTTTGACTTTTCAAAAGAAGCACATGGGGAAATGTGATTAGCCTATATATATAAAGGCTCATTTTTGTAAAGAGGGGAGCTTTTGGTCAATGTGCTCTCATGTAATATCTCTTATGAATGGAAGAACACTCTCTTTTACTCCAAGACTATTTACATTAATGTATTGGGTCTTTGTGAGTCTGTGAGAGTGAGGTGTGTGTGTGTGTGTGCCTATGCATGTCTCTCCTTTGTGTGAGTAGAGAAGTTGCATTACTTGTAATTTCCTCATGGTCTAGGATCCTTGAATCCCTATTCTCCATGTTTTCAAGCATGATGCTGATGCCAATGGCTTGAACATGTTGGAGGTAGGGGTGGATGAGAGGAGAGTCACTCTAGAGCCCTCCTTTTTGCTTCCATGCAAGGTGGTGAGGGTTTTGATCTTCTACTACTACAACCTCAACATTATTTGGCACCGTTGCCACGGATGGTCGGCCTTTCATCACTTGGAGAGCTCAAGAACACATGGTATTGTGTTGCAATTTTTTTGCTCAATTGCATAGGATTTGAGTTCTTGCTTGGCACTTTCACCCTTCCATTGGACCATTTGATCCCCATTTCTTGTTTTTAGTAGTGTAGTTTTAGTTCATTTCAGTTTGATGCACAAAAACATCCTCTAACCCCCTTATCTCTCTCCCTCTCTCAGACACACATCCCTACACACAAATCTGGGCATCAACCCCGTCTCTATCCTTTCTTGAAATTTGATGCTTACTTTGGGAAAGAGGGTGGGTACTTACCATCCGTTGTCCCTGTTGGAATTTGGGGCCCCAGGATCGTTCCAATACTAAAACCTCTTGAGCATACACAACTTAATTGACAAGATGATAAGTGAGATAGAGAAAGAAAGAGATCTTGAGACAAGAATAGGGAACGTAAGCTGGATGCTTACTTCACTAAAAAATAATAGATGTCCAAATTACAACATGGGAGTACTACTCAACCATATAAAGTGGTGCACTCACTAATGGAAGAATAAGAAGATGATGATACAAGATTTAGATTATGTCGAAATAATCTAAGTGTGTGTGTGAAGAGAATGAAGCAACGAAGCTAACAAAATAGTGTAATGAAATTG
Organism: Ceratopteris richardii; assembly: GCA_020310875.1. NCBI lineage: Eukaryota > Viridiplantae > Streptophyta > Polypodiopsida > Polypodiales > Pteridaceae > Ceratopteris > Ceratopteris richardii. The sequence goes on along the minus strand of CM035442.1, from coordinate 86,409,102 downwards.
TAAATCAACCACAAGGTTAACTCACAAAAGATAGTTACCACCACCTCGTAGAAGACTTCCTGCTGCAATGAGAGTAGCCTCTCCTTCACCACAACTTCACCTCCTTCAAGGGTGTGAGAACACTCTGTCTTCAAGAAGATCTCCAAGCTCTAGATCTATGAGTGAGTGATTATACAAGGAGCCAAGGGCCTTATTATATAGTTGTTCTCCTCCTAGAAAAGCTAAAATAAAGCACGAATAAATCTACGATCAACCATAAAGCTTCTTCGCTATACGATCGCGCATGAATAGAGAAACGCGATAGCTTTTCAAAAGATGCTTTTGCATTTGCTGCCGTCCGTGGGATTTGAACCATGGTGGGATCGTGTTAGCTTTTGAAGGCGTTGGGCTAGACCAAGTCACCCACGTAGTTTGTTGTACAAGTCTATGGAGATAAACATACGTACGCTGTGCCCGCGTGGATTCCTTGGAGTAGTCTATTAAAATTGCTATAAAACACTTGAAGAACTAAGATTTGAAGTTGATGCTTCTCAGTGAAGCTAATTGATAAGCCAATAAAGACATTGACTTCCAACAATCCCTCCTTCAATGTTATATTGGTACTAGCTTCAGTAACCTGCAAATCTTCTCATGACTATCTCGAGTCAATGCTTTGGTAAATATATCTGCAACATTCTCACTAGTAGGAACATAAACTAGCTCAATGTGCTTCTTAGCTAGCTGCTCTCGAATATAGTGGTAGTGTACCTCTATATGCTTTGTCCTTGCATGATGCACTGGATTTTTAGCTATAGCTATAGCACTCTGGCTATCTGAAAATATCTGAATGGGTTGATGTACTCTTACATCAAGATAACTGAAAATCTTCTGCAACCATACTGACTCTAGAGTAGCTGTAAATGCTGCACGATATTCAGCTTCACACGATGAAGTGGCAATAGTGGGTTGTCTCTTTGAATACCATGAGATAAGACAATCTCCAAGATAAAAACAAAATCCACTAGTACTTCTTCTTGTGTCTCTATCACCTGCCCAATCAGAATCTGAAAATCTTTTTAGTAACAAATGTGTAGATTTCGAAAATACCATAGCATAATTTGAAGTTCCCTTCAAATAACGAAAGATCCGCTTTACTGCTTTCCAATGTAACACTGTCGGATTCTGCATGAACCTTGATACTTGAGAAACTGCAAACTGTATATCAGGACGTGTATTACAAAGATATATCAAGCAACCTACTGCTTGACTATATAGAGTAGCATCAAATGGCTCTGCATCTGCTACCATTTGTAAAGACGTGTTCTGATCCATAGGTGTTTGCATAGGTTTAGAATCACCCATCTGAAACCTTTCCAAAAGTTTCTCAATGTACTTCTGTTGTGTCATGTAGATACACTCATCTTGAAACAGAAACTGAATCCCAAGATAATAATGTAGAATGCCTAAATCATTCACATCAAATGTTTGCTTCAAGTCTTCTTTGAACATCTGCAAATCTTCATCTCTGGGACCTGTGACTATAATATCATCCACATAAATGATTGCTATAATCATTATACCTGTTTCAGCTTTGACATAAAGAGTTGGAGCTGCATCTGAGTTATGGAAACCAATGGATAAAAGATATGTATGTATCTTTTCATACCATGCTCTAGGTGCCTGTTTTAAACCATACAAAGCTTTTATAAGCTTACACACTAAGTGTTCTTTACCTATCTCTTCAAAACCTTCTGGTTGTTGAATATACACATCTTCGTGTAAATCACCATTTAGAAAAGCTGTCTTAATGTCAAGCTGATATATATGCCAACCAAAATGTGCTGCTAGAGCAAGTACTGACCTAATAATAGTCATCCTAGATGTAGGAGCAAATGTCTCATCATAATCAATACCTTTTTGTTGTGCATATCCTTTGACAACCAACCTGGCCTTGTATCTATCAATAGTACCATCTGCTTTCCTTTTGATTTTAAAGATCCATTTTACACCTATAGCCTTCTTTCCTTCTGGTAACTCACATAGCTGCCAAGTTTGATTCTTATGAATAGAATCAATCTCTTCTTGCATAGCTTTTCTCCAAATAGGAATGTTAAGTGCATCTTTAACACACGCAGGTTCATCTTCAACAGTCGTAAGTGCCAAAATATCATGAATCTCAAAGTCTTCAGCAAAACTTACATGATCTTTTTGCTGTCTAGTTTGACTTCTTGTTCTTACATGATCTTGTTGTTGTTGTCTAGTCTGACTCCTTGTTCTTCCAGTAAAAGTCTTTATACCACTGTCTTTCCAAGTCTGATATAACCACGTAGGTGTATCCTTGAATAGTGGTGAAACTCTTTCTGAACTTTCAGCTTCCACAGGTTCTGGAACTTGTCCTGTCGACGTACTAGGACTTTCTGGAACTTTAACTTCTTCCATTTCTGGAATCAAAGTCTCTTGTGGAACTGACTCTGTAGAAGGTTGTGAAATTCCTCTTTCTTCAATTTTTTCTTGAATACTAGGAATTTGAGGTTTAACTCCCTCCTGATATGGCTGAACATTTACATCCAGAATCTTTCTAAAAATTCCATAGTCATTTTCACTAATGAACTCCGGAATTTCTGCTTCTTTATCATAAACCTTATCTTCAGCAATATAAGCATTACGTGAAAGAATAACTTCACCTGTCTCTGGAACATAAAACCTGTATCCTTTGCTTTCAACAGGATATCCAATAAAAACAGCTTTCTTTGCCTTTACATCTAGTTTGCCTCGGTCCTTTTTCTCAACATGTACATAAGAAAGTGATCCAAACACTTTGAAGTAACTCACATTAGGTTTTCTACCATAATAAGCTTCATACGGTGTGATTACCTTTAAAGCTTTTGTAGATGACCTGTTTAAAATGTGATTAGCTGTATGTACTGCATCAAACCAGAATTTTGGTGAAAGCCTCTTGGACGCCATCATGCTCCGCATCATTTCAACAAGCACTCTATTCTTTCTTTCTGCAACACCATTTTGCTGAGGAGTATAAGCAATAGTAAGGTGTCGAGTAATACCTTTCTCATCGAGAAATGTCTGAAACTCTTTTGACAAGTATTCTCCACCTCTATCACTTCTGAGAATCTGGACAGTTTCCTGACTTTTATTTTCAACCATAGCTACAAACTTTTTGAACATAGGAAAGACTTCTGACTTCGACTTAAGACCATAGATCCATGAGTATCTTGTAAAATCATCCACAAATAGGACAAAATACCTGAAACCCTGAATAGAGTCTGCTCTCATAGGTCCATTCACATCTGAATGAATAATCTGCAATTTCCTGGTAGCTGTAATATGACCATGTTTCTTGAAAGGTAGTTTATGCATCTTACCTTCAAGACAACCTTCACATATATCTGAATCATCAGGTAGCTTGAATGAGGGTAAACTCTCAACCATACCTCTGTCTTTGATATTCTTGAGAGCTCCAAAACTGATATGTCCAAATCTTTCATGCCATAGCTTCATATCTTCCACCGGTGACGAAGATTTGACTGCATATGCTTGACTGATTTTTGACAAAACAAAGACCCCTCCTTTATGCGTACCTTGCAAAAGACACTTGTCTTCTTTATGTGATAAGATCTTACAAAGATCTTTCTAAAATACAACTTTAAAACCATCACTTAAAAATGCAGATATAGATAGCAGATTCTTCTTCATTTCAGGTACATAAAGGACATCTGATATTTGAAAATTACCACCTTCTCTTGACTTTAGGGTTACTGTACCTATTCCCACAACATCCAAATCATTGCCATCTGCAATAGTAACTCTTCTACCTGAAGAATAGGAGAGAGAAGAAAATACATCTCTACAACCTGTCATATGCTTTGTAGCACCTGAGTCGAATATCCAAGGACTTGCTGAAAGAACTTGTAAAGCTGCTTGATCAAAAGCTACTTCCTCAATAGTGATACAGGCATAAGAATCACCTTGAGATTTCCCTTTTTTATCATCTTCTGCAACATTACCTGATGCCTTTTTCTTTTCTGCTGCAATCCTTTTATAACATTCTGACTGAATATGTCCACGTTTCTTGCAAAAAGAACATATTTTTACCTTCTTCTTAGAAGAATTCTCTTTAGATGTCGTAGATACAGAATCTGAAGTAGAAGGTGAGAGGGATCTACTTTCCTTCTTGGATTGTTTTTCCTTCTTCTTATCCTTCTTCTTCTTACCCTTTGATGAAGATGAAAGCGCTTCTTCATTCTCTTCCATTCCCTTCAACTGATCTTCATCTTGAAGCAACAAGAACTCTAATTCTTCAAATGTAACCTCTCTATCTCTTGTGGTAAGGGTAAGAGTGGTTATGAAAGATCGATATGAAATAGGAAGTGAATTAATCAGCGTATTTACCATTTCTTCATCTGATATCTCAACTCCTACATTTAGAAGTTGATCTCTCAAGTCAACGAGTCTCGTAATGTGGGTTTGAATTGACTCACCAGCTTTCATCCTTGTATTTGCTAGTTGTCTCCTCAAGTGAGCTTTTCTAGCAGGATTTCTGCTCTGAAAAAGATTCTCGAGCTTTAACCAAGCTTGACTAGAACTTCTGCAAGATCTGATCTGTGGTAGAATATGCTTTTTGACGCTCATTGCTATGAATGAAAGTGCTAAAGCATCTCTAGCATCCCATCTTGCCTGATCTTCAGTAGGAGGAACTCTATGTAAAGACCTAGCAGTGACTCTGGATGTCGAAGTGGTTACCTCTTCTTCTGTTGGTTCTGTAATAGCAATTCCAGTACCTCTTGAAGCTTCTGTAGACCCTTCTTCGCCTTCTCGTCTTGGTCTTGTTAAGGATCCATTGACGATACTCCATAAATCCTTTGTCACTAACAAGTTCATCATCATGAAACTCCACATGGGATAATTAGAAGATCCATCCAACTTGTCTTCAATCTCAATTCTAATCTCACTCATCTTATCTTAAGTGTGTATGTCAATTATGTAGCTCTGATACCAAGTGTTGGAATTTGGGGCCCCAGGATCGTTCCAATACTAAAACCTCTTGAGCATACACAACTTAATTGACAAGATGATAAGTGAGATAGAGAAAGAAAGAGATCTTGAGACAAGAATAGGGAACGTAAGCTGGATGCTTACTTCACTAAAAAATAATAGATGTCCAAATTACAACATGGGAGTACTACTCAACCATATAAAGTGGTGCACTCACTAATGGAAGAATAAGAAGATGATGATACAAGATTTAGATTATGTCGAAATAATCTAAGTGTGTGTGTGAAGAGAATGAAGCAATGAAGCTAACAAAATAGTGTAATGAAATTGTAAATCAACCACAAGGTTAACTCACAAAAGATAGTTACCACCACCTCGTAGAAGACTTCCTGCTGCAATGAGAGTAGCCTCTCCTTCACCACAACTTCACCTCCTTCAAGAGTGTGAGAACACTCTGTCTTCAAGAAGATCTCCAAGCTCTAGATCTATGAGTGAGTGATTATACAAGGAGCCAAGGGCCTTATTATATAGTTGTTCTCCTCCTAGAAAAGCTAAAATAAAGCACGAATAAATCTACGATCAACCATAAAGCTTCTTCGCTATACGATCGCGCATGAATAGAGAAACGCGATAGCTTTTCAAAAGATGCTTTTGCATTTGCTGCCGTCCGTGGGATTTGAACCATGGTGGGATCGTGTTAGCTTTTGAAGGCGTTGGGCTAGACCAAGTCACCCACGTAGTTTGTTGTACAAGTCTATGGAGATAAACATACGTACGCTGTGCCCGCGTGGATTCCTTGGAGTAGTCTATTAAAATTGCTATAAAACACTTGAAGAACTAAGATTTGAAGTTGATGCTTCTCAGTGAAGCTAATTGATAAGCCAATAAAGACATTGACTTCCAACAGTCCCTCCCTCTTGTCCATTGAAAGAAAACCAAAAATTCTAGAAAAGGTGTGCCTTCTATTTTTCACAAACATAAAACCTTAGATATCAATGAGTATTTTGAAGATGGTAGGGAAGAACATGGGCTCTTACTCTTCATTTATTACCAAGCTCTTTGGTCAAGTGATATTTTGATTAGGTGAGATTGTGGATAGGAATCTACTTCCTCTTCTCCCTCCACTTTTAATTCTCTCTGATTGGAGGTACATTTCTGTCTGCATGCAAAAGGGTTGGTGGGGTGGAGGTACACTGTCTCCCTTCCTTTCTCTCACTCTATATACCGCTTGGGTCATGAAAAGCCCATCTATCTTTTGTATGCTGGTGGTGTTGAGCTCTGTGTGTGCTACTATTTCCTCTCAAATTGCATGGGGAGTATGGTTTCAATCTCTCCCTTTTTTTAACTCCATCTCAGTGTATTGGTTCAAGCCTCCTTCATGCTCAACACCATTGTTTGTGTGAGCGGTGGGGGGAAGGTAGCTTCCTCTCCCTCCTTTGCCCTCTCTAGAACCATCCCGCGCTATGTCCCTCCTTCACAACTCCCCTGTTGTTGCTATTCTAGTGCATTTCGACTACTACATGTGGCATATCTACTACATCTTTGGGCTAACCCTGGTTCTTGGTGCTGCATCCTTGGGTACATTTTCGTATAAGGTGGGCAAGTTCTTAGCATTGCAAGCTACTCAAAAAGCCCTATAGATCAATTCCGGCTCCTGTAGGTGGAAGATTGGGTTGAACCTTGCACTGTGGAGATCCTTTTTGGCTCATTTTTCTGAAACCTCGTGGGCATTGTTGCGTTCTTGCTTCTTAGTCGAATGGGAGGTTTGGGACCACACACCTCCCTACCCCCTGTGTTCTCAGCTACGGCATGAATTTGTGCATGCATTTAGGGACATGTTCCCTTCGGTTAACATTCAAATTGATGATGCTTGCTCTTGACCTCCTCAAATGCTATGGCTTGATTGTTGATGTATGAGGATCATGGGGTCCCTCTTCTCTTGTGTCTGCATCTCAATCTATGGCTCTCTACTGTGGTCTTGACAAAATAATCATCTGCACCTATGAGTTTTGAAGACCATCACTGTGGATGCTCTTGCAATTAACCTACACACTCGAGCTTTGTTCCCATTATCTCTGTTGTTTACTTGCATATATCTGGTCCAAGTCAATGTATATGTTCTCCTAACCACTCTTGTTGCGAGCTACAAAATAGCTTCCATATACTGTGAAAAAGGTAGTCATTATGTTGTTCCCATGCTCATTTCATGTTTTATGTGTAGGTGTAGTGCTAGACTTTACACTCCCACTCTCTTAGGATCTCGCAATTTTGTTGCACTACTACTGGGTGTGGCCTCTCCCGCTTTACCCCATTCATATCTTGATTGTGACTAAACTGAGTCTGCATGTAGCAGACAATCATAGTAAGGGCAAAAGGTTTTTTTAGTTCTTCTGTTCTATTCCACATTTCAGCAGGCGAGGTCTTTTGTTTTCCCTTTCGTGTTGGGAACACCGCCTAATGCAAGATAATTAATCTTGGTTGCTTTACTACTAGTCTCTAATCACGATGGGTTCCAGTTTCCTGACCAATCCTAACCTTTCATCGACGATGGTACTAGTCATCCATGCTCTTTTGTGCTCCTTTGATTCATGTCCTCTTAGGCTACCTCATGTCAGCTCAAACCTTGAATGTTGAAGGTGCTGCCATGCTCCACCGAGAGCCTACTTGCTAACCATATTTGTAGCCATGTTTGTTAATATTATGATAGATGTTTTGTTCGGAGAATGATTGTCAATTTGTTGCTTATGATGGTATGATTCTTTCAAGTTTAATCCTACACTACCATATGTTGCCTACTCAAGTTCATTCTACTATAATGGGGTAGTTAGATGGTGCTTGGAAAATCATTTATGAAATAAATCATTGCTTTTTCTGAGTTATTGTCTTTTCTTTTGTGAATGGGTGACTTTTTGCTTTGAGAGAGGTTGTAATGACACCATGATTAGGCATGTTAGTCGCAATAGTTGGTGATCGACCTTTCCTTGAATCATGTCCTCAGCTAAGCATCTCTTGGGAATGCAGTGCTATGCTTAGAGTATATGCAAGTCTTGGTATGAACATTTGCAATATTTTTTTTCTAACTCTTTTCAGGTGACGAAGGAGGTTGATAAAATGGTAAGTTCTTGACTGTGTTGTCAAGATTGAAGTTTTCTCCTTCTGACTACCCCATGCACATATGACAAAAGATGAGGTCAAAGGGAAGATTTTGGTGACTTCCCCATGGGGGACGATTCAGATTACATAAGAATCTTTCTTCATTGAGCTATTAAATTTGAGAAACTTTTCTGATTAGGATATAGGAGCCTCATGTTCTTTACTATTTCGTTCTGTGAATGAATTGCCTCCGTGCTTTGACTCAGCTAGAGGCTTTCATTGCTCATCTAACTATGTGTGTGACTTAGGTACCATAGATGACAGATATGAATGACCTAAAACGTATGATGATTTTCTTCAAACAACAAAATGACAATATTTACAAAATATCTGTGTATAATTTGATGCATGCATGTTACAATATTCAAAATTCTCACTTATCTATGCTCTTGGGTCACTTCATGATCCTATTTGATAACCGTTTTTCATCCAAGACCATTAAGAAATATAAACTAAAGACTATTTCGAGGCCCTATGAGAACTGTTGATGTAAATCACAAGCCTACACATTTAGCTTGAAAGATATCATGAAGACTCTACAAACATTAAGAACCATAGGAACATATGCTAGTGGTTAATTACCACTTTATCTCATTGTAAAAGTCATATTGACTTAGAATCTTTTTGTAATTACCTACCTAAGTGATTCGTGGAAAAAAGTAACTCACTTGATTGAGAGAATATCTCCAAGCATTTAGGAGCTTGATCATAGGGAGCCAAAAGTTTGAATTTGAATTCAAACTTTTAGTCATTTCCTATAAAAATGGATATGAAAAAGTCGCGGGTAGATCACTTCACTCCCGAGCTTCATTCTACTGTAATTGAGTGTGTGTGAGGATTATACCATAGCCTACACATCTCTACACCATTAGGCAATGTTATTCATGCCAATGGGATTGTACACAAGTGTTAATTTATAGACATTTACATCATTCATCTCTGTGTTCTCTGCTAGTCTACTCAAAAGTCTATCAACTTGTCAAGGGCATATCTCGGTCAATACTCCATCAAATTCAGGGATTCAAAGCTTATTGGATTCAGCTTGAAACCTACTACATGCTGTCAAAATTTGAAGACATTCTATTCAGCCAATTCTGAGAAATCTGCATCGAGGTTCTCACTATTCTATTTTTGCTACAGTCCTAAAAAGTCGGGGGTATAACTAATCTTGCTAAATTAATTTCTCTTAGCATAGTGTATCTTTTTACATGATTTCACTTGAAAATGGTAGCTTACTAAGCTAATTAAATAACTCTAGAAGGAATTTTATCAATTGCTACTGTGTTGGTCACACTGAGCAAAATATCCAGTAGGTGTCAAGATCAAAATAACAGGTTTTCTTGAGTTTGTGATTTTCAAAGTTATCTGTTTTGATTCAATCATTGCACACATCATTTCCAAAGGACATAGGCCATTTCTTGGTGTCATTGGAATGCTAAGGAAGTCTACTTATGAAGTCTGAAGCAAAAGAGGGCTGGTACAAAGCAGGTTTAGCAGTACCTACTCAGTCTCTTGGATCATCCATCCATCTTTCCCAACAGTGGTATCAGAGCAAATAAGGTAAAATGGGAGATGGTTTTCCTTCATTCAGAACAAATTGTAAGGCAGGTAATCAATGGAATCAAGGCTGATGACAAGTGCGAAAGCTTCACCACTGCAATGGATCTCTACATGGACATGCACACTCTAGATCTTACAACTCTCATGGGTCAACTGTTTACACATGAAGCAAAGCTCACCAAGAGTGGAGATACATCCAAAGGTAACAACTCTTCTGCCCTATACACTAATAAGAAACCTAAGGATAAAGGCAAGAGTAAGAAGATGGAAGATGAAGGCTCTACCTCCCAAGCCAACTATGCAGGAAGAGGTAGATCTTCAAGAGGAAGGGGCAGAGGAGGTAAGCAAGGTAGGGGGAGACCCTATAATTCATCACCATGTAACATTTTTGGTTTATCAAATCATACCACAGATGAGTGTTTCAGGAATTACAAAAATCAAAGAGGAAGAGGCTACCAAAGAGGTGGATACTCATAGTCAAGAGGAAGGTTCAACAATCACCAAGGCCACAACAACAATTACAATAACAACTACAACAACAATTACAATGGCAACTACCAAGGAGGTTTCAAAACTAGAAGGGACTACAACAACTACACAGAAGAGCAGGATGACTCTCTTCTGATCATGAACATGACTTCAAAGACAGGTACAAATGATGATCACTTATTTTATATTGATTCAGGGTGTTCAAATCATGTGGCTGGTAATGTGGCACTACTCTCTGATCTTGAGGAACCAAAAGGTAAACACCAAGTCCAAACAGGTGATGATACAAAGCATTCTGTGGTTAAAGTTGGAAATGTGAAGACTTGTGATGGTAATCATAATTTATTGAGCATGGTACTTTATGTACCAACAATTACAAAGAACTTAATAAGTGTTGGTCAGATTGTAGAGAAAGGTTTGCAGGTCAGATTCAATCAATTTGGAGCATTTGTGGAGGACCCAAGACATGGATTCAAAAGGATAGCTAAAGGAGAAAAATCAGGTAGACTTTTCACTTTTGAGCTAGAAGACACAAAGAATACTGCACTATATAGTTATAAAGATCAAACAATTTTAGAGCTTGAGATTTGGCACAAAAGGTTAGGGCATATAGGAGAAAGAACCTTGAAACAAATGTGCAGGGACCAATGTGTGCTTGGGATACCTAATGTATCCAAGCAACATATGATTTACAAGTGTGGTGCTTGTCAATTTGGTAAATCTCATAGGTTACCCTCTTCAAGGAAAGGATATATACATGAAGACTACCTAGAGCTGGTACACACAAATGTATGGGGACCTAGAAAATACCCCTCAGTCTCAGGTTCAAGGTACTATGTGTCTTTCATTGATGATTATAGCAGATGTACTGTATTATACTTCATGAAGCACAAGGATGAGGTATTTAATTGTTTTAAGAAATATCTTGCATTAATTGAAAACCAGACAGGAAGGAATTTGAAGAGGCTAAGGTCAGATGGAGGAGGTGAGTACTTCTCCAATGAATTTGAAGACTTCTTGCAGGATAGAGGCATCAAAAGAGAGATAACTACAAGGTATTCTCCTGAACAGAATGGGGTAGCTGAGAGAAGAAATAGGTTAATTGTTGAGACAACTAGATCTATGCTTAATGAGAAGAAATTACCTAACTATCTATGGGCAGAGAGTGTTTCTACTGCCACTTACCTCATAAACAGGTTACCATCTAAGTCACTTGGTGGTATGACACCCTATGAAGCATGGCATGGTAAGAGACCATCATTGGATCACTGCAAAATATTTGGATGTGTAGCATATGTGCACATTCCTTCTCAGATTAGAGGTAAGCTAGATCCAAAGGCTGAAAAATGCATTTTCATTGGGTATGATTTAAAGAAAAAAGGTTACAGGTTTTATAATCCTACCAACAAGGGATTTATGGTAAGCAGAGATGTGATCTTTGATGAAAATGATTCTTGGTATGAGAATGAATGCAGGAAGGTCAAACTACCCTATGATTTGGAAGAAGAATTTCCAAAACTTGCAAAGGAGGAACCTACTCAGAATGAGGACTCAAGTTCAGATGATGAAGACACTATCAACCTTGAAGAATTCAAAGCATGGAAGTCCAAAGGCAAAATGAAGATGAAGAAGCTTGAAGACATACCTGAATCTTCAACTCAATCAATCAGAAGATCTCAGAGAGAAAGCAAAAAACCTATCAGATATGGGTATGATACATCCCTTGTTACTAAACATTCAGTTTATCTTGCCAAAGATTTGTCAAATGAAGAACCAGGTTCATATGAAGAAGCAATCACCAAATCAGAATGGAAAGAATCTATGGATGAGGAGATTGAAGCACTCAAGGAGAGTGATACATGGGAGTTAGTACCCAAGAAGGATTCTATGAAGGTAATAGGATCCAGATGGATCTATAAGTTGAAAATAAATTTTGATGGAACAATTAATAGGTACAAAGCCAGATTGGTAGCCAAGGGTTTTGCACAAACCCAAGGCATTGACTATGAAGAGACTTTTTCTCGTGTGGCCAAGATGCCAACAATCAGAGTGTTGGTAAGTGTGGCTGCATCAAAGAATTGGAACATGCACCAATTGGATGTCAAGAATGCTTTCTTGAATGGGTGGATCTCAGAAGAAGTTTATATGTCACAACCTCCTGGCTATGAAGACCCTAAGAAGGTAACTTATGTTTGCAAATTAAAGAAGGATTTATATGGATTGAAGCAGGCACCTAGGGCATGGAATTATAGGTTAACAACATACCTCCAAGACCAAAGTTTTGTCATGAGCAAGGCTGACACTTCTCTGTTCATTAAGAGGAGTAATTCAGAGGTAATCTATCTCTGTGTTTATGTTGATGATATCATCATTACAGGTAATGATGTTAATGGAATCAGGTACATCAAAAGCCAGATGATGAAGAAGTTCAAGATCAATGATCTTGGTCTATTGAAGTATTTTTTAGGGCTTGAATTAGTTTACACTAATTCAGGGATATACATTACTCAGAAAAAGTATGTACAAGATATGTTGAAGAAGTTTCAATTGTAGGATGCTAAAGTAGCAAGCACTCCAATGGAGGTGAACCTAAAGCTAAGTGCCCATGAAGGCGATGAAGTCAAGGACATTACAGGTTATCAGAGTATGGTGGGTAGCTTGAATTATGCTACTCTTACAAGAATTGATATTGCATATGGAGTTAGTGTGCTAAGTCAATTTATGCACAAGCCAAGGATACCGCACTTAGAGACTGCCAAGAGAATCTTGAAGTATCTCAAGGGTACACAGAACCATGATTTGTATTTTCCTTTCACTTTAGATATTGACATAAAAGTTTATTCAGATGCAGATTGGGCAGGATGCAAGGATGATAGGAGAAGCACTTCTGGATATATTTCTTTTGCAGGTGACAAACCAATTTCATGGTCTACAAAGAAGCAACCTACCGTTGCTTTGTCTTCCACAGAGGCAGAGTATAGAGGACTAGCTAATGCCACTCAAGAAGCAATTTGGATTAAGCTCTTGTATACAGAATTGGGATTATATACTAGGCCTCCAATTATCTTTGGAGATAATACAAGTTCTCTTCACCTTGCAGCTAATCCTATCTATCATGCCAGGACAAAACACATAGAAGTTCATTATCATTATGTGAGAGAAAAGTTGCTAAGCAAGGATATTCAGCTGACCTATGTGTCAACCAATATGCAATGTGCAGATTTGCTGACTAAATCTTTGGATGGAACCAAACTTTGTAGGTTCAAATCTATGATTGGATTGTAGGATATACTTGAAGATTGAAGATGAAGACGTAAGCCAAAATGTTTGGCTTGAGGGGGAGCTGTTGGTGTAAATCACAAGCCTACACATTTGGCTTGAAAGATATCATGAAGACTCTACAAACATGAAGAACCATAAGAACATATGCTAGTGGTTAATTACCACTTTATCTCATTGTAAAAGTCATATTGACTTAGAATCTTTTTGTAATTACCTACCTAAGTGATTCATGGAAAAAAGTAACTCACTTGATTGAGAGAATATCTCCAAGCATTTAGGAGCTTGATCATAGGGAGCCAAAAGTTTGAATTTGAATTCAAACTTTTAGTCATTTCCTATAAAAATGGATATGAAAAAGTCACCGGTAGATCACTTCACTCTCGAGCTTCATTCTACTGTAATTGAGTGTGAGTGAGGACTATACCATAGCCTACACCTCTCTACACCATTAGGCAATGTTATTCATGCCAATGGGATTGTACACAAGTGTTAATTTATAGATACATTTACATCATTCATCTCTGTGTTCTCTGCTAGTCTACTCAAAAGTCTGTCAAATTGTCAAGGGCATATCTCGGTCAATACTCCACCAAATTCAGTGATTCAAAGCTTCTTGGATTCAGCTTGAAGCCTACTACATGCTGTAAAAATTTCAAGACATTATATTCAGCCAATTCTGAGAAATCTGCGTCGAGGTGCTCATTGGTCTATTTCTACTACAGTCCTAAAAAGTCGGGGGCATAACTAATCTTGCTAAATTGATTTATCTTAGCATAGTGTATCTTTTTACATGATTCCACTTGCAAATGGTAGCTTACTAAGCTAATTAAATACCCCTAGAAGGAATTTTATCAATTGCTACTGTGCTGGTCACACTGAGCAAAATATCCAGCAGGTATCAAGACCAAAATAGAAGGTTTTCTTGAGTTTGTGATTTTCAAAGTTATCTGTTTTGATTCAATCATTGCACACATCATTTCCAAAGGACATAGGCCATTTCTTCGTGTCATTGGAATGCTAAGGAAGTCTACTAATCAAGTCTGAAGCAAAAGAGGGCTGGTACAAAGTAGGTTTAGCAGTACCTACTCAGTCTCTTGGATCATCCATCCATCTTTCCTAACAAGAACCACACCTCCCTGTTTGCTCGGCATGAGATTATGTCCTCACGTCTTAGTCTAGAACCAGAGATCATCCCTAATTGCGAATTAAATCTCGTGATGTATGAATTTTATAACATCCTTTTGGTTGAACACATATTAGGAAGAAATTCTACGGATCTGCTAATCATTGCCTAAGGTAATTTCTAGACTCTTCTCCACCTATACATGCAAGTCTGACAGATTCTTAGCAATATGCAGTTTAACGTTGTATGAAGGTATCTATGTATAAGTCAAAATTCTGGATTGTTTTGGGATATTTGTTATTGGGTACCGTTCTACCTGATGGAAAATGATGAATATACATAAGCATGCACATGTTCATGCTTTAACATGCCATAATGGCAGGTCTTTATTCTCCATTATGTCCTATATGCTGATGCAATCTTGTCTAATCTTATGAGAATGATTCATAGAGATGCAACTTGGAAGCATGCTCCTTGCTATTTTGTTTTCAGGTTTCATTATCCAGAGGGGCAAGATGACTATACTAGGTTCTTGCCAAGAAGGATCAACACTATTGAGGACTCAAATGCTTGCTTATAATGGGTGCTTCCAATGTCATGATGATGGGTTGTATGACTGTCCCAAGGGGGAATTGAGTCCACATTCCTCACTCTCAATTATGCATGATGCTTTTTTTTCATATTCATTCGGTTAATAGGTGGCATGGAGCGTGAAGTAAACTACTGAGCTCTCTGACCTCAGAGACTTGGTCAAGCAATATATATTTTTCTCATACCACTTTTTGGGTGATCTCTATAACCATGACAATAGTCCAGTGATTTGTTCTCTTGTGATGGCATTGCATTTTTATTATAATGGGATTGGCTTCAATACTTCTTGTCATAGAACAAAATCATATTGTTTTCCCATTAGGAAGCTACACATATGGTCTAATCTTATTGAAAAAATTGAGTCTCTATTTTTGAAATGACATCACTTGCCATGAACTAATTTATACAAAGTGGTGATGTGTAGGTTTCTGCTCAAATTGTGCTATCCATAGACCTACATAGAGCTTGAAATGCATTCATGCAACTTTATTTGGCCTAAGAACATCTTTATGTCATGGAACGATGTTGTAAACTGATGGATTTCCAGTTTTATGAGTATCCTAGGTTGGAATCATTTAGTGCTTGAGGCACTTAGTAAGTTGCAGTGTGTGACTTCACTATTTAGGGATTGTTTTCAAACCTGTTGCTACCTCTTAAAAGAAATTGTAGTGTTTGTTTCATTTCAATGACTATTGCAGGTATTTGGTTGAGCTACAAGATCTCTTGGTCTTGCAATAGTTCCAATATAGAAGTGATTATGGTTGTAACATATGCATAAACTTTGAGTTCATGCCCTTGGTTTCTTGAATAATGTTTGTATGGCCACTCTTTCTAGCAAACAATCACATTGTAATGCATTTCTCCAAGTGTCACATGTACTGTCTACACCAAAACCTTGACAATTGAAGTTGGACATTATGCACATTGGAATCCACTTTTTATTATCAACAATTGCTCTTTTTATAGGATGTATTGTTCTTCAATGAGAGTTCTCTGTAAGGATGAGAGTTGAGGAAGTCATTGAGTGATATGAATGCCTAAAATGCTTGAGGGGTTGTCTTTGGTTTATGGGTCACTTAAAGATTGCTTTGCTCCTTGCCCCTTTATGCCTTCTTGACCTCAAGCCTTTGTAGCATGCATAACTGTACATATTCTTCTAGGGCTTCTACATCTAGGAAAAATTTGATTCTTGATGACCTTTTGGTGATTGTGTCCAAAATGATTCCACCTAAATTTGGCCACATATTATTTGTATGTTTGTATGCTCGGGCCATGATGAGTATGTTTTTTACTTTGAATTGTTGCAATGACATTATGATTGAATTATTTGGTTGCTCATATCACTCTTTGTACTCATCTTCACATGAAAATTCATCGGCCAATGAACATTCATCAGAGGCACTAAAAGGGCAACAATTATCTCATGTTTCTCAAATACAACCTCTCATACTTGCACTTGTTGGATAACACATCCGGATTAATTGTGACATACCTAAGATGAAAGAAATATGGTTAAACACAAAGTTGTTACTTATGACCTCCTTGGAGCTATTTTTTTGTTGATGGGTAGGGATTTGGAGCACTTCCTACCCAACCATGTTAATTTTGCAAAAAATCTCAGAACTTCATGAGGAATTCTCTCTAGGAGAGCAAGTCCTCTAGGACTTGATGCTCCTTGAAGTGGAAACTAAGATTAGACTAAATGTTATTGTCTACTTCATTTCAGAAAAAGTCTACTTCTTGTGTACGTTTCATTTTAGGTTTGGGAGCTCCCTGGCGAGGCTCCATCTGTCCTACATAGGACTGCGCAATGAGATGTATGTTGGGCTGATTGCCCCCCAAGAGGATTGTGCACCCAGCTCTAAAGATTGAAGATTTGTAGATTGAAGGACTGAAGACTTGCAGATTACAAGATTTTGGTGTTGCGGAATCAAAGATCATTGAAGACTTTAAGACTTGAAGACTTGCAGACTAAAGAATTGCAAATTTGAAATCCTGCAAACCTGAAGGTTCCCAAACTTAACTCCAACTTAGAACAATTCAACTGTGTATGTTTCTCTTTCCTAGCTTTGTTGAGGGCGACAAAGTCTAGTGGGGAAGAGTGTTGGATTATTGGGGTTTCCCATAATTTCCTTGAGCATAAACACTCCTCTAGTGCTCAAAATACCCTTTTTTGTATAAAAAAGATGTGCCCATGTGAGCAATTTCTTAAGCCCCTTTTTAATAGTTCTCTAACACTATGGTAGAGAAGCTTTGTAAAATAGCCCACTTTTTGCACACATCTAGGAAATTCCATGTACAAAATCCCACGCATGCTTTTATAGGGATTTGTTTGTTATAGAAGATATTTTGAAATCTCCTAGAGATATGGTAGTTAGAGATATTCCACTTTTTGACTTTTCAAAAGCACATGGGGAAATGTGCTTATCCTATATATAGAGGCTCATTTTTGTAAAGAGGGGAGCTTTTGGTCGACTTGCTCTCATGTAATATCTCTTATGAATGGAAGAAGGCTCTCTTTTACTCCAAGACTATTTACATTTATGTATTGGGTCTTTGTGAGTGTGTGAGAGTGACGTGTGTGTGTGTGCCTATGCATGTCTCTCCTTTGTGTGAGTAGAGTAGTTGCATTACTTGTATTTTCCTCATGGACTAGGATCCTTGACTCCTTATTCTCCATGTTTTCAAGCATGTGGCATAGCATGGGGCTGATGCCAATGGCTTGAACATGTTGGAGATAGGGGCGGATGAGAGGAGAGTCACTCTAGAGCCTTCTTTATTGCTTCCATGCAAGGTGGTGAGGGTTTTGGTCTTCTACTACTACAACCTCAATATTATTTGGCACTGTTGCTAGGGATGGTCGGCCTTTCATCACTTGAAGAGCTCAAGAACATGTGCTAAAGTATTGTGTTGCAATTTTTTTGTTCAATTGTGTAGGATTTGAGATCTTGCTTGGCACTTTTACCCTTCCATTGGACCATTCGTCCCCATTTCTTGCTTTTAGTAGTGTAGTCTTAGTTCATTTTTGTTTGATGAACAAAAACATCCTCTAACCCCCTTATCTCTCTCCCTCTCACACACACATCTTGGCATCAAACCCTTCTCTATCCTTTCTTGAAATTTGATGCTTACTTTGGGAAAGATGGTGTGTAGCTACCATCCGTTGTCCCTCCCTCTTGTCCATTGAAAGAAAATAAAAAATTGTAGAAAATGTGTGCCTTCCATTTTGTGCAAAACGTAAAATCTTAGATATCGATGAGTATTTTGAAGATGGCAAGGAAGAACATGGGTTCTTACTCTTCATTTATTAACAAGCTCTTTTGTCAGGTGATATTTTGATTAGGTGTGATTGTGGACAGGAATTTACTTTCCCTTCTCCCTCCACTTTCAATTCTCTCTGATCAGAAGTATGTTTCTGTCTGCATGTGAAAAGGTTGGTGGGGTGGAGATGCACCATCTCCCTTCCCTTCTCTCACTCCATCTACTGCGTGGGTCATGAAAGGCCGATCTATCTTTTGTATGCTGGCGGTATTGAGCTCTGTGTGCTACTCCTTCCTCTCGAATTGTGTGGGGAGTATGGTTTCAGTCTTTCCCTTTTTCTTAACTCTCTCTGTGTGTTGGTTCGGGCCTCTTTCTTGCTCAGTGCCATTGCGTGTCAGGGGTGGGGAGGAAGATACCTTCCTCTCCCTCTTTTCCCCTCTTTAGAACCATCCTGCGTTTTGACCCTCCTTCGCAACTCCCCTGTTGTTGCTATTCTGGTGCATTTCAGCTACTACATGTAGCATATCTGCTACATCTTTGGGCATATATATGTGCATATCTTTTAGCTCCCAATGATGCTTTATACCTGCTTATACTACCATCAGCATTATGCTTTACCTTGTAAACCCATTTGCAGCCTATGGGTTTCTTTCCTTGTGGTAACGGAACCAGCTTCCATGTATCATTTCCATAAAGTGCAGCCATCTCCTCATCCATAGCTTTTTCCCAATCTGCATTACCAATTGCATCTTCAAAACAAGAAGGTTCAGCATCTTGTATTACCTTTGTCATGTAGGCACAATGGCGAGCCATGTAACTATCATATGTCAATCGTTGCACTGAATTACGCATCCTCCTAGATCTTCTTGGTCCTAGGTCACTTCTCCTTGTATCATCTGCATCTGCCCTTCTTAATCTTGGAGACTTCACAGAGGGCAATCCAAGTTCCTCATCAAGACTCTTTTCTGAACCACTTGAATCTCCATCAACATCTTCAAAACTTGCACATGTTTTACTACCAGCAGAAAGCTTTTCTTTACCTTTCTTGGATGTATTTGATGAATTTTCTGGACTGAAATTTCCATGCAATCTTCCACTCCATGGATTTGAGTTGGAACCATTTCTTGCTGATGCATCCGGTCCACTCAAAACTTGAGATTCTGCACTTCATTTTTCAGCATTTTCTTTGTCATTTGGTTCAAGATCCAATCCTTCTTTGGCATCTGCATAGAAGCTTGACATTTCATAAAATACCACATCTTTGCTCACCTTCATCTATCGTGTGAGTGGGTTATAAAATTTGTACCCTTTTTGCTCAAGGGAGTATCCAATGAAGACACTTTTTTTTGCTTTCAGATCAAGCTTCGTCCTCAACTCATTTGGAACATGTACATATGCAATATAACCAAAAACTTTCAGATGTGATAAGTTTGGCTTTTTACCTGTAAACTTCTCTTTAGGTGTAACTTGATGTACAGTAGCAGTCGGAGTTCTGTTCATGATGTATACAGCAGTATGCACATCGTTTTCCCAATAACAATGAGGCATATTCTTCTCAACCATCAAGGCTCTTTCTATTTTTGCAATATGTCTATTTTTGCGTTCAGCAACACCATTCTGTTGTGGTGTGTACCTACATGAAAACTGACGCCAAATTCCATGATTTTTTAGAAAACTACTGAACTTATTTGACATGTATTCACCTCCTCCATTAGATCTTAATGTCTGAATGTACTTCCCTATCTGCTTTTCCACCATAGCTTTAAAATTCTAGAAGTGAGTGAACACCTCAATCTTCTCTTTGATGAAATATACCCATACTTTGCGTGTATGGTCATCAATGAAAGTAACATAAAACCTGCAACCGCCCATAGATGTGGTCTTTGCTGGACCCCAAACATTTGTATGTACTACTTCTAGTACATTCTCACTAACATGCTTGTCATGTGGAAATGATGCTCTTGACTGTTTACCAAATTGACATGTTGCACATACCTTTTGCAATTCTACAACTTTGAAATTTGGTAGTCCATGGACAATCTCCTTTGATTGCATCAATTTCAGCCTTTGCAAGTTTGCATGTCCAATCCGTTTGTGCCACATCTCTATATCTGCAATAACTCCTACACCTTTTGCAAATATGGCTGCATTCATTTCAGGAATCTTCACATTTAAGGTGAACATCCTACCCACTTTGTTTGCTTTGGCAACCAATCATCCATCCTGCTTGTACTCTTCTACATATAATCCATCAGCATTGAACCTGACTTGTAATCCCTGGTGAACCATTTGTCCAATAGAAACCAAATTCTTTGTTATATTTGGAACATGCAACATATCAGCAAGATGTTTTACCTTTCCATCCTCCATTGATAGTGCTATGTTTCTTGTATGCTCAATAGGATGTGATGTGTCATCACCTGTTTCAACATATCCAAGAACTGGCAATTTCTGCAAAGTACTAAACCATTCCGCATGACTGGTCATGTGATTTGAAGCACCTCAATCAACATACCAGACATTATCATTTGATTTTGAAACACCAACATACATCTTATTCATCATGTGATGTTGAACCCTGAACAACTTCTCAGAATCATCTGTACTTGTGGATGCATATTTGTTTTGCTGCCTTCTGTTATTTTGATTCTTCAACCTGCAATCACATTCAAAGTGTGTAGGTTTACCACAATTCCAACATCCTTTACTATCATTACCTTTGAATCATTTCTTTGGAAATTTCTATGACCTCTTTGGCTCCCTGTTGCTCTAGCACAATTGTGAGAACCACGTTAAGAAGCTCCAACTCCTTAATGTCAATCCACGGAAGAGATAGGAGTGATATGAAGATCGTGAACATGAGATGTAGTGAGAGTGAAGGTGAGAAGCATGGAGATGCACACACACATACACATACACAATGAAGAGACAAGCAAGACACAATGGAAGGTAGGAAAATAGAATTTATTACTCAAGAACACTCTTACAAGCTCAAGCTCTCAAAAGTCTAGCTCATACCATCTAACCTAAAAAATGAGCTCTCTAGCTCTATTTATAGTTTTTAGACTAGTTTTGACTGGTTTCACATCTAGTGACCAACATAGTTAAAAAATAGGTTCTATGTGCTATTTGAGGGGGTAAACGGAGTCTAAAAATAGCCAAAATTGGTAGGCTCATTCTACCTAAGCTCCTCCAGCTCGAGGACTCCTCAGCTTGCAAGGAGCTACAAATTACAATAAGGGTTTTTCTATGTTACATATGGTACAAAAGTGATGAAAATCACTATTGAGGGTTTTTGAAAAAGTATTTTGAAACATGTTTCTTTGAAAAAATGATCTGACTGGCTCCCTACTACTTTGTTATGCTTTGTCTTTACATGCTTCCTCGATGTCTGTGCCTTTGGCTACTGCCAACACCCCCCTCCCTCTCGCTTTTATTGTCCTCGACAGAACCTTGTTGCAGGTGTGTCAAATGTAATTTTGTAGGAGGTCCTAAGCGAGGGTGTGCTCTGATATGCAAATTCCTCAGGCCTGATCTGCCTCGAGTTTCTCCCAATCTATGGGTTGTGGTTCATTTGATGGTGGTAGTTGGTAGTGCATGGAGTATACCATTTGTTCACAGGCAAATAACTGAAGTAAGTGTGTGGGCCTGCTGATGAACACCTTCGAGTGGTATTCCCAAAAACCGGTAGTGACCATTTCTTCGAACATCATTTTCTAGCAAGCCGGTAAGTATTTGATGCAACAATGCTAGGCATAACACACCCAGAGTGATGGTGTCGTACTCATGTCATAAGCTAAATCTTGATTGCCATGCTCGAATCCCGGGGTGTTCACATGCGGTGCGTTGACTCGACGAAAGACTTTGAATATGATCTGCATCATGCCAAATATCTTGACAGTCATATGCGCAGTTACATCATCCATTCGTTGTAAGTGAGGGAGCCAGTGGCAAATAGTCGCCATCATGTAGCCAACTGTGGGTGGTCCGTGGGGTGGCATGAAGTATGGGTAATTCAACCAGTCCTGGCATTGCTTGCTGTTCTGTACTTTAATTGCAAATGCCTTCCAGGACCGGCATCTTGGCATGGGTCCCCAACATGGATTATACTTCAAGTGGAGAGGTTCCTTGACCCAAGTGCTCATCTTTTCGGGATATTCTTGTAATAACTCCTAGCGCCAATTTGGTGAAAATATTTCTCCTCTCTGCGCTTTTGGTGGCAAGTCTTCAGGCTCAAACTGAGTTGCGTGAGAGGGTTTCTTGCTTGTTTCCTTTTTGATGGCCAGCTGATATTCTGCCATTAGCATAAAATATGGCTTGTATTGTAGCTCGTGCCTAGATATACACCTGCGAGGGGCCAAGTAAGCAAAGTAAGGAGATTGTAAAAGTCATTCCTCTATCATAGCCATGGCGTGTAGTTGTGCTTCCACACGTGCTGAGTGGGTTTGGCCAAGTTCTTTGACAGTCTTCATCCATGCGGGAGTAGGAGTTCGAATGTGGTTTGGCCCTTGTCCGTGACACGTCGGCCTGGGATGGGTTGGGGTTCATATGCTTCTTCATATGTTTCCTCCATCGGGATTGTCACTGTTTCTTCGTTTGCTGGTAGTTCCAATGGGGAATCTGGCCTAGGGGGTGCCTCGTATGCTGCGATCCATGTTTGAAGAGTTAATACATGGGCCCGTAAGGTGTTGAATTCCTCTATGATTTCAGGAGATGTGGCCACAGGAGGTGGTGCTTGCTGTACAGGTGCTAGTAACTGCAATATCTTGTGTTCTTCTTTGAGCTTCTGGTATTCCTCATTCATACTGTCATACTCCTCTAATAATCTGACATGATCTTCCAATAACATCTTCATAGATTCGGAGGGGACCGCTTTGAAATGACTGAGACTTAGGGGTTCATCTAGGTGATCCAATGTAGCTTCCAAGTTTTCTGTGTTCTGTTCCTGGAAACGTTGGTTCTCTTCTTTAGCTGCTGCTAAGTGGCATCTGAGTAGTCCCATATTTCTAGTAAGCATTGCATTGCGAATAGTCTGAGCCCGCAACAAGTTGTCAATATCAGTGATGGCCTCTTTTGTCTTCTCTTTACTTTCGAGTTCAAGTTTGTGGTAGGCCTCACAGAGCTCTTGGTAGCGGGTGTTAAGTGAAGCGTTCTCGATAGTTAAGGAATTCAGCTGCGACTGTAAATCATTCGTGGTCTTCTGCAACGTCTGGTAACTAGTTCCAAGAGAGGCAAACTCATCTCTCACTTGGGTCATGCACGTTAGCATTTGACAAAATGCAGTGTCGATAGTGGGTGACAAAATTAATGATGTAGTGAATGCAGATGCTGTGTGTGTGGGTGTCGATGCAAGAGGAAAGGGAAAGAGGGATGGGAATGTGGATGTAGTGGTGACAGTGGAAAAATGTGATGTGCTGAAATGTGATGGTGAAATGGATGACGTGAGTGGTGGTGCAATGGGTGGTGATATGTCCATGTCAGTGGACGTGGTGTCAAGTGCCGTGACTGTGAATAGTGGAGTGATGGTGGGTGCATGCGTGGGTGTAAAAACAGGATTTACAAATGTTGTTGAATAATTTATAGAGGGGTTCTCTGCTTTCTTGAAAGGTGGAAGAGGAAATATAGTGGGTCTGGTAGGTGAAACAGGGGAGAAGGTTAATGGAGGGGGAAATGGAAATAAGGGTCTTGGAGGGGTGGGGAAGGAAGGGAAGGATGGATGGAGAAATGGACTGGATAGAAGGGTGGAAGTGCGAGGAGGTAAGCTAGGTTGTGTGGGTGCGGAAAGGGTTAGAGGAATGGAGGCGACAAAGGCTTCTGCTACCGCATTATCGAAGGAAGTGGATGGTCTGGGAGAGGTAGGGTGTATAGGGAGACTGGATGGGCGGGGGGTGAAAGAGGCGTGGTGGGGGTGCTAGGTACCTCAATGACTATGGTGGTATAAGATGCGCTTCCCTAGCCTGTTGGGATGACTGAGCATCCATCGATACACAAATATATTGACCTGGTTTGGATAATAATTGAACTCAACGTGGGTCAAAATGTGGTAGGCGCTCTCTTTGCAAATACCTTAATGCTTCATTGGTGCCTACTAATTTAACAAGTTCTCTAAAACCTTGAATATAGGCTTCTTTGAAACCTCATGTGGCAAGTTCCTATTCGCTGAGCGCTTGGCTTTCTTCTTCGGATAGCTTTTTGCGTGCCCAAACTGCTTCCATGGTGCGATATAACTTCTTGATTGCTAGTGTATAGGCAGCTACTTCAAATGTCTCATTGTCATAAGTGCTCGTGTCACCCTGTGTATCTGTGTGTTGTTCTTGTTCATCTGTTTGCACATTCTCTTGGGAGTCATGAGTGCCCTAGCTGGCTTCATCGTCTCCATCTTTGTCATCTATTAACTAGATACTTCTTGCTCTTGCTGTTGATCCGGGGGAGTGGTAGGGTAGCTTGGTTGTTCATATTCTTGAGAGAAAAACTACCCTTCTGAGAATTGAAATTCATTTGAAAAAGCATCCGACATTTCAAAATCAAATGTGGTGTTCAGTGGTTCTACTTCCAGATTGGGTATGGGAAAAGAAAACGCTTCCGCACCAATGGTGGTGGGAATTTCTCTTACAGTGGCGGTAGGTTCCTGAACTGAAGTTGCCTGAGAGGTAACGGTACTGGTGGTACCTTCTATGATAATTCGACGTGACAAGCGTATGCGAATGGGTTGTACTTGGACTGGGGGTTCTGTAGGTGATTGCTCGGGAGGGTTGCGGAGACGGTGATTCTGGAACTTGTAGGCATGGGATGGTTCCTCTCGTGCGCTTTCCTGCTCGTCCCTTGCTAGCCTTCCTGGCTTTCTTGGTGGTTCCTTTAAAGTCCTTCAATTCCTCACTTGTCATTGCATGCTCTATCGGCAAGTCATATGCCAAACACATATACACAATTCTTGTGAGAGCGCAGCATCCATGGATAACCTTCTTTCTTTCCCATCTCTGTTGTGCTAAGTACAACTGGTCAATTATCCAACTTGCTAGATCTATCGTTTGGGGTCCAATACATGCCAAATACAAGCCAAACCAAATGCGTTTGTGGGGCATGGTGAATCGATCTTGAGCTGGGAATGCGAAATGTTGCATACAGATTCTTAGTGGCTTAGATAGCTCAGGTGTGATTGCTGAGATGTCTTCCCATTTAATGACATCCCCATGCTTCATAGTCTCTGGAATTAGCCTTTCTCGCTCTGTCAGTGTGTGTGTGCCATGTATCTTGATTGCAGCTCTAATCAAATCTTTCGAAAGATAAAACTCCTTAAACGGTGGGTCATTTACTAAGGACGGCAAAATGAATGTGCCTGGCAAATCCTTGTTCTCAGAAGCTTTCAATGTTGTTACCAAATAGTAGCATCTATAGAAATCAAGTTTAGGCACTAAATCACTGAAGTATTAAGTGAAGCTGGCTCTCACCCAAACGTGCTTTAAATCTTCGGTATTCTGAAGTGATTCAAATTCTCTTGAGAAAAACTGGTATTTACCCCACTTACTATTATCAAAGGTTAACGTGGCATCAAAGATGAAATCTGCATCTGCTAGAGGTCCTACTAAACCTTGGAACCAATGTGAATTGCGATGGACCTTTTCGTGTATCCCCTCGGTGGATCATCAATGGGCATCGATCCTAGGAATCCTTGAAATTCGAGTGGTTGAGCGGTGGGATGTGGCTCAGCTCATAAGTTGCCAAAATTGACCATCGGCACATTGGTGCCACCTTTAGGTGGTCCTTCTGCCTGCATGATGAATGATGTGAGTGTGTAGAAGATCTGCTACAAAAGATTAGCACATTAGTATGGAAATTAATCATGATCCCAATAAAGTGAAACCGCAATCCCTTTCCATAACCGATGTGTAACCCATGTAGCCGAGTGTTGTGATGATTTATGGAATGATTTTTGCAACCTAATGCAGGTCTCTAGACACCTACATGCTTCAGATAATGCATACATTGCTTTGATGAGATGTTATTACAAGTGTTGTTGGGTTATGGTGTGTGAATTTGTACAAAGTTCAAATGTGAGTGATTTATTACAAGGGTGGAGATTAGTTGGGGTGGGAGTAATGTCAACGGGCTCTGAGGAGACATCTGGATACGTTTTGGTATCCACTTCCTAAGAGTTGCTGGATGGGTGGTATGTTTTTATTGAGGGACAAAAGATGATATTGGATGTGGTGGTATTGAGGGGTGAAAAGATGTCTGAGGGGTATATGTTACATGGCGTGAGGGTTGAGCTATGATACATTGTTTGGGTACCCAAATCTGTGTGGGTGTGGGTCGATTTGTAAGGTACTTCTTGGCGATCCAAATCTGTCGACTCCTCATGCTCATAGAAGAAGGTTGAGAAGGCTTTGGATACTGCCTCTGATTTTGCTGAAACTGCTCTTTATCCTTGTCTGCCTTGCTGCAAACTGTCGATACTTTTTGTCCATTTGGCATGCATACTTGTTTTTGCTTTGTGATACTGATACTGCTTTCCTCTTTGTGTTGTTTGATATGGTTGTGAGTCTAGGTTCCTTCGTTGTGGTTGACTCCTTTGTTGTTGAGGTTGAGAGGTCGGATGGACACTCTGCTTTGGAAAAGAAGGGAGGTCCAACACTTTTGAAACCTTCCCATTAGGAGGTGAGGCATTTTGTACCACAGATCTAGGCCAGTCTGCAGTACGTGTGGAAGGATGGGCACTGCAGGATGTTTTGTCCATGTGGTTGCTGATGCAATCCACCTGACCGCTAATGAAACCCACCTCACTACTACTGGAAGACTGGGGGGAAATCTTTTTACATTCTTTTGGCTGGCACCTATCCATCGGCTAGCTCTCATGGGTTGACTTTGGAAAGAGCGAGCTTGGCCGAGGGATCTAGCCAAAGATCTTTTGGTCCTTTGTCGCGTGTATTTCATATGGTCTAGGGTTACATACCTTAGGTGGAGTGTTGTTAGGGAAGTCAAGCGGTATCACTCACCGCTCGTCTAAGGTTCCAATCTACAAGGATCCTTGTCTAAGATTCAGGTCCACTGAGTGATCGTATAGCCAATCTTGGCCAAGGATTAGGGGTACTATCAGATCGTCATCATGGCACACTAATAGCTTGGCTGTCATGGTCACGTTGTGTATGAGGATAGGAAGTTCCACCTCACCCATGCAAGGGGTTTCCATGCCTCCTAGCCCTATGATGTATGCCTCAATTGGCCACATCTCTATTCCTGAGTCCTTATAGTGGGACCATCTAATCGCACTAGTCGCAACACTTGAATCAATTAAAGCCCTTAGCACTTGGCAAGGGTTGTCGTGCTCTAGCCTAACTGTAATGAATGGTCTCCTATCCACTATAGTAGGATGAGTGGTTGACTTTGCTTAACACATGGCCATGGGATATCTAGGTGTTGTTTCCAGATGGTTATAATGTTCACTCCCTAGTCCTTGTCTTCTTAACTTCATGCGCTTAATACGTTCTATTGCTTCTACCTGAGCTTCAGGTCGTATTCTGTGTTCTTCCTCCTTACACTTCTTTGCCAACGTGAGTCGCCTAAGCATATCCTCAGTAAGGGGTTCTTGATATAACTTGTCTCTATAGCCACTAATGTAATTAGGCATTATGTCTCCTTCTAAGGTGGCTAATTGTACCGCTCCACTTGTCGAGAGCCTGCTAATGATCATAGGTCCATAACCTTGCTTTTCTAGTTTCTGTGCGTGTTGTTTCAGTGTGTACACTAGGACTAAATCTCCTTCTTTTAAGCCTTTATCTTTCACATGCGCATCGAAATAAGATTTTTTTCATTTCTTTGCTACATATATGCCTGCTTCTGCTTTCATCCTGGTTTCTCCTAATCATCCCAAGTCCATTATTCTTGATGATAATTCATGGCTAGTCCACTGATGTTCTTGTGCAACCTTAAGGATTGGTATCAATAAGTCCAAAGGAAGTACAACATTCTGACCAAAAACCATATGAAAGGGAGTTGCATTGCGTACGGTCTTGTAGGCCACTCAATATGCCCAAACAACATGATGTAACTGTTTGTCCCAATCTGAACATTTGTTGTTCATGAGTTTCATCAGTACAGTACAAAGGATCTTGTTAGTACTTTACTTGGCCTAAGGATGATATGGTGCGGATTTCTTGTGAATCACCATAAAATCCTGTAACAAATATTCAATGAATTGGTTTAGAAAACGAGTTCCTCGATCACTCACTAACTCTATAGGCAATCCATATCTTGTAAAGACATTTTCAAATAAGATTTTGCAATCGTGTGTGCATCATTCGTTTTTGTGGCCTTGGCCTCTAACCATTTGGTAAGATAATATGTAGCAGTTTGATGTATTCTGCATGAGTACCTTTTGCAGGGGGTTAATGGGTCCTACAAAGTCTATGCCCCACTTGGAGAATGCATGTCCTCCCATCATGGGTTTCAATGGCATTTCATCTCTGCGAGTAGGAAACTGAGTTCTTTGGCACACATCGCATCTCTTAACATAGGTATGTGCTTCTATGTGAAGGGTGGGCCACCATAGTCTTGCAAAGAGTATGGCCTTGATTATCCTATCAGGTCCAAAATGACCTCTTGCAACACCTTGATGTGCAGTCTCTAGTACACTCAAATAATCACTTTCATGAACACACTGTCTTAAGTATCCATCTCATCCTCGTTCGTATAGGTTATCGCGAATAAGTGAATAGTCTTGAGCTTCCTGCTCTAGACTTCATTGTCGTGCTAGGGTCATTCCTTGAGGGAATTTTTTCATCCTCAAGTATGTCACTAAGGGTTCACTCCATTCTAGTGTGAGAGACACATGATACAACATAGCATGTTCTATTAGTCTTTCACAACAAACCGGGCATTCTTTACACAACTTGTAGACATCTGCTTCCATAGAAGGCTAGTATACTCCTAGTCTTTGCAGAGTCTGCAATGTACGGTGTTTTGAATGATGTTCCCTTAATGCACCTACATATGATAATTGCAACCAATTTGCATGTTCAGATTCATCTAAACAACAAGCAAGAATCTTTTGATTATCCTGTTTATATATGCTTCCGGCTATGATTTGATATCTTTGAGACTTGGTAATCTCTCCTTCTTTGATCCTTATCCTAGGATTCTTGGGTCCATATGTGAGAATAGGGACAATCGGCTTAGCCCATTCTGGCACTATCTCAAGGTTAAACAAATATGCATCCGGTAATTCATCTGCTATTCCTTGAGGAGCTTCTCCTGTGGTTAATCTTGAGAGGTGGTCAGATCTAAGGTGTGTCTTTCCTTTCTTGACTACTACCTCAAAGTCATACTCCATGAGTGATAGAAATCAACGTATCAATCTTCTTGTGTTACATGGATTATTGACTAAGTACAATAATTCTTGATGATCCGTAAAGAACTTAAACTTATTCGCCAACAAATAATGCTTGAATTTCTTCACTATGTAGATCATTCCTAAGCCTTCTCTTTCTATGGTGGTGTAGTTTCTTTCTGCTACATTCAATTGTCTGCTCGCTTAAGCTATGGGGAGGTCTATATTACTTTCATTCGTGGGTTGTGCCAACACACATCCTATGGTGTAGTTGGATGCATCCACATGTACATGGAATGGCTTACTCCAATCTGGGGTTGTTAATATAGGTGCTGAGCACAAACGTCGTTTAAGTTCATTGAATGAATTTTCACATTCATCTGTCCATTCAAACTTTGTCAAAAGAGAGTACAGAGGCTTGGTTATGATCGCATACATGTGTATGAATCGTCTATAATAACCACAATGACCCATAAATGCTTGTACTTCTTTTACATTAGTCGGCCTGGGTAGGTCTGCAATTACTTTCACTTTTTCTTCATCTATAGAGATTCCATTCTTTGACACACTTTTTTGGGTTCAGACAAACTTGATATTCTCGACATTTGTCAAATACTTGTCTTAATTTTGGGATATGTTTCTGTTTTATATTTGAATGTGTGCATATGTCATCGACATAAACCTCCAAACTCTTGCGTAAGAATTTCTTAAAAACATGGCACATAAGTCGCTAGAAAGTGGTGGGTGCATTTGTTAACCCAAATGGCATTACACAAAATGCAAAGATGCCCCATTCTATGGCAAATGCCATCTTGTGTTGATCTTTTGGAGCAATGGCTACTTGATTATAGCCTGAAAATCCATCAAGAAAGCTGTAAACTTCCTTGCCCGCAACTCTTTCCAATAAGTGTTCCGTGATAGGAAGAGGATAACTGTCTCTAATCGTGGCGGCATTAACTTTTTTAAGGTTAATACACACATGCAATTTTCCATTCCTTTTGGGCACGACCACAATGGAGGATACCCTTTCAGTATGCACAATTTCATAAATGAATCCTGCTTCTATCAAATGATCTATTTCTTCTTTAATCTTTGCAACGTAGTTATCATTGTATGTGTATGGTTTTTGTTTTGTAGGCTTTGCATCTCGAGTCATAGGGATTCTATGGGAGCATATATCCAAGTCTACTCCTTTCAAGTCTTTGTAACTCCAAGAAAAAACATCTCTATATTCTCACAATAGGGCAACTAACTCTTCTTCTTCTTCCTTTGTCAAATCATGCCCTATGTATGTACATTTCTCTTCTTCTCCTTCTATGGCGACTATGATTTTTTTGGTTTTCTATCGGTTATCATATACTTCTCCAAATCAGCTTTTCTTTTAGGCATTCGTATCATGATTCATCTATCTTCTATTTCATACTTTTTGAAGTTCTCGGGAACCTCAAACATGGGTTCTTCTTTCTCTGACATGGTTTCTTTCTTCTTTCTTTTCTTACCTTCACTCTTAGTGGTCACTTGTGTGGTTAACCTCACTTCATTTATAATTTCTTCGTATCTCTCAGGATGAGCTTCTACTTTGTAGAAATATTCTTTGTCTGATGCAAAAGGAGGGTCCATAATAATTAACTCTAGATCAAAGTCACTTGCATCCTCGAATGCATTAGTGCTAGGTTCACATTCTTCTATAATTGAATCACACATGATTGGCTCTATTGTGAAAACTGAAATGTCATAGCCATCCTCATCATAGTGGGGTGTCCATTGTTCATCATTGATGGCTACATCCATTGTTGCTAAAATTTCTCCTCAACCATGAGGTTCAAATTCCTCGTCTAGAAAGACTATAGGTGCATAAGCTAGGTCTTGAAGGGTTCGTAGATGTTGTTCTGAACCTAATGTCCTGGCTTCTAACCGTTCTTCCTCTTGTTTGGCTACTTTACACATCCATAGATGAGTATCCTCGTTCAATCATGAGGGGTCTGATTCCAATGAGTGTACTGATTCTGTTTCTTCTTGTGTCTTATGGACAACGTTCCATTGTATTGGGGGTACATCTCGATGGGAATAGTCTTTGAGATTGACTTTCGTAGTCACTCCTAAATGTTGCAAGTACAAAGAATTAGTTCCCCAATCTTGTACAATTTGCAATTGACGCATGAATGGCGAAAGTATGCTCAAACTCTACACCACAAGTGGTGAGAGATATGCCTTCTAGTAAGCCCAATGGTTTCTCTATATGTCCGTCAGCCATTTGTAGCTTCATCCTGGTGGGTCTTAATGCTGGCTTACCCCAACGTTTCCATAAAGCGGTGGTAGCGATGGCTACTCCGGCTGTTGAATCTAAGATGGCTTTGGTGGTGTAGCCCTAATGGGTTATTGGAAGATAAGTGTTACCTTCCTCTCCCTCACTTACGTCTTTGATTCTTTCTATGGGTATCTTGGGTACCTTCTTGTGTGATCCTATCTATAAGGGAGTAGTAGCAAGCTCAGGGAATTGATTTGCTACGTGGTTCCACAACTCTGGTTTTACCTTCAACAACTCCTCTAGTGTGAGGTAACATTGTACTTTAGTGTTCTTGATTACTTCTGTGTTTCTAGGAATCACTGATTCTTCATTCCTCACTATTATCGTGGGTGCTCTCATGCTAATAGACTTTGCATCCCAAGGTCCTATGAACTGAGGTAATTCTTGTACAAAATTGGATTCAAAACCTGTGTGTTCACTCAGTTGCTCTTCCTCTACGTCATCATAGATAGAGGGGATATCTTGAGGGAATTGATCTTGCAAGTCATCTATTTCTTGAATAGGAGGATGAGTTCCTTGTTCTTTGCTCCACTTCTCTTCTTGTATTTCTCTTAGAAATTCATGGGAATATTTGTGTATGGAAGGCAGGTTGTCTTCAACCTCTGTATTGGGTACTTGAGACAGGGATGGTGCATTTCTTTCCTGTGTCTCCGAAACTATAGGGTTCCTATGCAGATTCTTTTTCTCCTTGCTGTCGATCCAATATTCTAACCTCTCCAATAGTCCTTGAAAGTGTAGTTCAGGTTTTGCCATGTTGTTCCAATTAAGATAACGAGAGGCTTCGAACATAGTTTGTGCTAATTCTACCATCTTCATACAAAATTTGGTTCCCTCAATCTCTAAGTCATCCCTTGGATAATTCTTGCTCATTTCAACTATCTGGGGTCCTTCTTATATTCTAGCCTGATATGCATGAAACATCATGTCTAGGTTCTCAGGCATGGGTTCGGCTAAAACTGATCCTGATCTCTAAGCTGGATTCTCTTGATTCAATTCTTGAGAAGTCAATGCTAGGATTTTGGCTCTCGATTCATTTAACCTTTCTTCCAACTCGGTTATCTTTTTACTCCATTTTCTCTTAATCCTTTCTCTAGAATCTTTCCAAGATTTCATCTTTTTACTGCTAGATTCTCCAACTTTGTAGTTTCAGCTAATTTTTCAGGATTGAGCTATTGATTGTGTCAGAGCACCTGGGCTCTTGTTATAGCTTGGATAGGCTCATATGCAGGATTGGATCCATCTGCATTGTGCACAATACCTATCACATTGATTGGTGTCACTTTTGAAGCATTAACACGGTTCTTAGGATAATCTTTGATGACATGCTCTTTACCACACTCGGCACAAAAACCTTGTATATTATAGTATTGTGATTGTCCTTCTATCGGAGGATGTGGACAATCCTTTATGAAGTGATCTCCTTGGCACCTAAAGCATGGTCCTCTAGGACCCTGTGGTCTTTGCTCTCTTACTTGGGGTCGCGGATTAGGGTTGGTATACATCACATTAGTGTAGTTGGGCTCCCAACTAGGTTCCAATGGTGGACTATCATACTGATATGTCTCCACGTGCTCTGGTGACTCTATGTAATATGCGGGTGGACTATCTACATGAGTAGAGTCAAAACTGTTTCAGTTCGGGTCACTTTCTTGTGATCAGGGGTGAAGAAGGCACTAAAGCCCTATTGAGGTTCTCTTCTGCAGCAGCGTATTTGACTAGGATGACATTAGTTGGTGGGGGTGGCTGCTGAGCTAAAACAGGTTGTGGTCTCCACTGAGCCTGATAAGGATATTCTTGAGGAGGCCTATAGTAATGAGGCTAAGCATTATATTGATCTTGATATCTACCTAGTTGTGGGTATGCCTGCAGGTAGTTTTGTCTTACTGCTTGTTTGTTATATGGGAAATACTTAGCCGTAGGATTTGTGTAACGTCAAATGATTTCCACCACAAGTGTAACAACGTGTGTTTGTTGTTACCCTAGGCATCTGTTTGCTAGAAACTCCTAGTTTTTGAGCCACTTTTTTTGCTAGGTCTTCTATCGAGCTAGACAATTTTGAGGATGCTAGAGATGAGCAATCTGAGTCATTATAGACCTTTGAGAGTTCCAACTCATCTCCTAGGTAGTCCTCAATGTCTATGCAAATTCTTACACATTGCTTTAGCATTCTGGGTTCCTTCAAGTACACATAGGAGTGTAGTTTAGAGCTCAAGAGGCCATCTAAGAATAGTGATACTTGCTTGGCCTGTGAGGGTAACTCTGGCATCGGATATCTTTCAACATATTGTCTAAACCTACATCCTGCAAGTCTGACTATTTCCTGAGGGGTCTGTTTGAAGCTATGGATCAATGAAGAGGTGTCATGTCTAATTCCACTTTTAGAGAATTCAGTGATGAATGACTCTAAAAAGTGATGAATGTATCTAAATTGCCTTTGTTGCAATGGTTGGAACCAAGTTAAAGTTGTGTTCTTTAACGTTAGTCAAAAAGCGTTGTATTGCGTGAACATGTCTTCTACTTGCTCTGCTCGTAGTCCGCAACATGGTCGTAGGGATCTCCTGTACCATCAAAGTAGTTCTTCATTGACTTTACTAATTGAGTGGGTCTCAGTATCCTCGGGTATTCACGTGGTCTAGGTAGAGGAAAATCATCTCTATCACCTGGTATTCTTGGTTCTCTTTACCTCTCCGCTCTATCGGTGTCCATGGTTGTTCTATCTCTCCCTATGGGATGAGTGAAACTTACTTCTGGTCTTTCTTTGTTCTTGTCTCTTTGAGTAGCATGGGCTGAGGATGTTCCTGCCCCATGATAGCTCACGTTTACATTGGCTCATGATGGAGGAAATACTAGCTTGCCTCTCCATGTGTAGGTATTTCTTGCATGGTCTGGCACCACAAATACTCTTTCTGAAGTTTCATCCAGGTATACAACCTTTCCAGGTGCATCTGGGTCCTTAATTCATAAATCATGATGGAGCCTACCTCACTAGGTTGTTCCATTATGTATCTCCAAAACACTTCATTTGTTTCCTTCTTCACAAACAATTCTATGCTTTTGTTATCCTGAGGGATCCAGTCTGGGATTAGTACTCTTGTTAGTACAGATTTCCATCTAGGTGTCCTAGGTTCTTCTCCTACTGGTTCTTTTCCTTGGGATTTAGCTTCTGTCTGTAACTGAATTACACCAAACTCATTGGTATTATTTGGCTGAGTACTTATGATGTACATTGTTCCTTCCTTGTCTATGTATGTGTCTCTCTCAAATTTCACCACTAGATATTCCAATCCAATGGGTTGATCAGGATTGTGCATTTGCACCACTTTTCTTTGCAAACCATCCTCATAGATGCGAGCACCTAAGGGTTGGTTCAGACAAATTCTAATTGAGTCCTATAGGGTCCTTAAGTTCTTTCCAATAATGCTATGTTTGACCCTCCTTCTGGTCTTTTTGTGCTAAAGGCCATTTTTGACTCACTTGTATTTGAGCTCAACTTGTAAGGATAACTATTCAACTGTTGTGCCCACGAATGTGCATTAGTTCCTACACTTGCTTCTGATGATCTAAGGCTTCGTCGGTCTGACTTACCTATATGCTTGCCTGATCTAAGGTTCATGAATTTACTTCTTGGCTCCCTTAGTGATCGTTAATGTTCCTTGTTTTTAATTGCTTGTTTATTTTTAAATTCCCTTAGATTCTTGTTTTGTCTCACTGTATGCGTCAGGAATCGACTTTCCATTATACTTTTGAGTTCTCGTTCCATCAGATTTAAGTTCTTTCCTTTAGGTTTTCATATCACACACCTTTACTTTAATCTTGGACTTGAAAAATTAAGTCTCTTGAACTTGAGGTGGTCCTATCGTCGTCCTACTTTAATCCACAATTCTACCGTTTAACCTAAGCTAAGAATTGACTAAGGGGATTGAGGATTCTTCCAACCTCGAGTCAGCTGCTTTGAGTGCTCTAATGCCTAAGAAGGCGCACTTCCCAAGCTTTTCGTTCTTCACTGCCTTGCTTTGATTTCCTGTGATCGTCCTTGCTAGACCTGTAAAAATTCAATGTTTAGACCACTTTTCAAATTGATGATTAAGCACTTGGATATATACACACTTTCAGTCTGTTCTCCTTTGCCCAAAATTCTATTCCCGCTGGTTTTCTCTAGTCCCAACAATGTCAACCTCCAATTATCCCGGTAAAGAGCTTTCTAACGAGCGATCAAGCTCAAAAAATGGACTTCAGATGAAAAAGATATGACCGATCAGGCCCTCGGGGGTAAAACTGACAAACAGGTTTTTCTTCAAATATGAGCTAAGGGGTCTTCTATGAGTCTAATCACCCCAAAAATTGATCAAAAAATCCTCAAAATATACCTAAAAATGAAATCCTAATTTTTGCATTAGGGCTAGACAATCACGATGGTTTGGGACAATTGCGATGGTCTAGGTCCGTCATGATGGCTGAGGTGAACCGTTGTGATGGTGTGATACAATTGTGATGGTCCGAGGGTGCGAGGCATCATGATGGTCTGAGTGAACCGTCACGATGGCCTGATCGGTGAGCAATCACGATGGCGTGGGTCAATGGTCAATGCAACAATCGCGATGGCGTGAGCCCGTCGCGATGGTCACGAGGCACGATGGCTTGAGCCAATCGTGATGGTTGAATTTTGAGGCATCGCGCGATGGTCTAGGGTATCGTCTCGATGGTTCTTATCTTTGAGAGTCCACTTACCTCCTCTACAATAGCATTCTAAGCATGTACTTTTCCATTCATGGAGTCTAGCATCTTTTCCTTCACCATAGGATACTCCTACATCTACTTGGATTCATCACTCAGTTGGATACTTTTTTGAGCCAACTTCTTGGTTCAAAGGGGGCTTCTTTGGTCCTACTGACACACATCATGACTTTTTACACTCCATGGAGGACTAAAGCATACAAATGTGCTATCATGTGACTATGATTTTATGCTTTATGCTTTATATTTCATTCTTCTAGGACCTACTTCTTGGTGATACACATATCGTGGTGGATATTGTTAAAGCTTTGGAGGCTCCCACGTACCACATGGAGTTATCCTACCTATCTCGCATGGTGGTGATCTTGTCCAGTGAGATCTTGTTTCATTCCTGTACCTCATTGGTGGTTTATCTATGGAGCATCTGCTTGATCCATCTAGTGGACATCTTATGGATGTACCTGATGATCTCACATGGTCGATACTACTTGGCAGCTATGGATTCTGAATGCAGAATTCCTATTTGGTGCGCATGTTACTCCTTCTACATTCTTGGTGGACCTTTCTCTCATACCCTACGAAGTGGTTATTGAGAATATGAGAGTGTATCTCCCTTTTGTATTACAATGGGAATTACAATTGATTACTTGAAAGCAAATGTTGATATGGAGACTCCCAAAGGATTAGTTTTATTTGTGTTTTGTGCATGGAGAACTTTACAATAAATATTTGAAATTCATATATCTCTACAAGGACTTATAATATTTCATATATGTGCATCTTCAAGTCAAAGATGAGGGAAGAAGAGATTTACAATTAAATCAACAAGATGATGACAAGGTGGACAAAGGATAGGAGTCAAGAATTTGCATGAAAGATGGTTGTTTGTTCAAGAGGCATGGTTTTTGTTTTTGGAGAACCAAAAGTGAAGCATTATGGAAATGGAGATGACATGGGATGAGATGAGGAGGTAGAGGATTCCATTGAAATTTATTAGTTACTTTGGAGGAAGGCATTCAATGGGTGGCATGCAAAGTAAAGATAGAAGCAAAAAAGTCACCTCTAGAGGCATGATCCATGTAGAAAAGGGGAAGTTGATACATGCAAGTCAATGAATTCTCAAGACCCTCAAACATGAGTGTGACCTCACAATTCGATTCCTTGTGTTTCAAATACCATTGCTGACTTCATATTTGAGATCTTACTTCCTCTTGGACCTATACATGTTTTGCTGCTAGAACAAAAATGTGACTCCCCATATTGCAATTAGATCACTACTTTTTGAATTTTTACATTTCATCTCATACATGACATGCCCTATGTATGGGCTCCAATCCTTAGCATAGTGCTCATAAAAATTACTCGATCTATAAGGAGTTTTATGCAATTGTCCATGCTTTCAAGAAGTGGCATCATTACTTATATGGTGCCAAGGTTATGAGAGTGTTTGATCAAGAGCACATTGAGTGGATTTCTAATACAAAAGGCCTTAAAAATGGGCAAAGACCCTTAAAGAGTTACATGTTTCCAATGAGGATGGAATGCCGATGGGTACTCAAGAAGGATTCAAATGGAAGAAGGAAGGATTCAATTTGAATGATTAGAGTGTTTATGATAGATATCTATTATATAAAGGAAATGTGTGTGCTTTATGAGATTTAGATATGAGGAAGAAATTTCTTTATGAGTGTCATGACACACTTAGTGTGGGACACCCAATAGTTAGCAAGACTTATGATCTTGATCAAAGGTAGTTTACTAGCCTCATCTCCATAAGGACGTCCTAGAGTATATGCTTAAGTACACAAAATTCCATGTCAATAAAGCTAAGAGATTGAAGATTTAAGTTCTTCTTCACCCATCACATATTTCTGATGGGAAATGGGAGAGTATCTCCATAGGATTACCTAAGACATAGAGATGGCACCACTCACTTTGCGTAATTGTGGATATGTTAACCAAAAGGGCCGGGCTTATTCCGAATCATAGCATAGTGAAGACACCAAAATTGGCTAGACTATTTTTTGAAGTCTAGTCATTTTGGAGAGTATTCTTCAAACCATTGGATACTAAACTTAGCATGAACATGATCGAGCATCCATAGTTGGATGGGAAAATAGAGATGGTTAACCAAATCCTAGAGAATATGCTTCAAGCATATGTAAATGAGTGGCATACTAATTGATAAGAGTACTTACCTATAATAGAGTTTTCATATAATAGTGCCATGTACTCTTCCACTAGGCATAGTCCATTTATGGTTAGGTATGATTTTCATGCAAGAGATCCTCATGCAATAGGATTGCAACATGGAAAAGTCCAAATTGAAGAGGAATTCTTTGAAGCAATGAAAATTATGCTTAGGATTGCAAAGGTTAGCATTATAAGAGCTCCGGAAAGGGCTAGAACCAATACTAATCCTCGCAGGAAAGAAATCAACTTTGAGGTAGGAGAGAAATTCTATCTTAGACATCCCTCTAGATCTCAAAACATAAAGATAGGGCCTTTTCTAAAATTATCTCCTAGGTATTGTGGACCATTCCCAATATTAAACAGAATAGGAAAGATGGCTTATCAAATCCAACTTCTAGATTGTATCCCGATCCATCCAATATTTCATGTGAATGACTTAAGAAAAGGCTAGGTGAATCTAATAACCTCATTTCGCATAGTGCAGTAGTAGAGCCTATTTTTGTTAAATGTGTTCCACATGAGCTTAAAAGGATACTACACACATGAGATAAATGGATGAAGAGTCATTTATATAAAGAGTGCCTAGTAAAATGGAAAGATAGTTCGCAAGATTAGGCTACACAAGGGCATGTTAGCACCCTCAAGATATGATCTACCACTTTTGTTTTACCTTCGTAAGATTCCTCTAAAGGGGAAGGAAATGGGAAACATTATGGAGAAACGACCATATAAACTAGGTGCATACACAAGGGCATGTTAGCACCCTCAAGATATGATCTACCACTTTTGTTTTACCTTCGTAAGATTCCTCTAAAGGGGAAGGAAATGGGAAAGATTATGGAGAAACGACCATATAAACTAGGTGCCATTACTTGATTATTTCTCTTTCTCATCTACACTTCCAACACCATTTTTGAGGAAAAGTATGGACTCAAGGGTAGAAAAATGTTGTATGGATAGAGGTCAAAGAGGGATGAAACTCTTCTTAAAAAAGGTAGCACATGATTTCCATGCGATGATCATGTGTATATTGCATGGAGAAGGAGAGGAAATTAGGGGTTAAATCATGTGGCCGGGAGGAGAATCTAGACATGTCTCATTCCTCTTCATTGGGTGTCATTTTTTTCATGCATGAACCTACGAGGAAAATCTAATAGAAATGGAGGGATTCATTGGGATTTCATTCAATGCACAACCTAAAACTTCTTAGTGTTCCAAAGATGTGATGAATCCATGCATAGTAACTTACCTCCTGAATAGTGTCGAAGTCCAAAGTCTTGAAATGATGTAGAGACTCACTTCCAATCTCTATTGTAATACCTAAGACATTACAATGAAGATCTTGAATGTGAAAAACCAATACTTGAAGCTAAACCGCTCTTCAAAAGGAAACATTCATGAGATTCCTATTGATATGAATATAGTGGAGGTGATGGGTGGAATACTATGTTACCAATAACCTATACTGGTGTGACTACCAAAGCTATTGTAGACTTAGATGCAAAAGTGGCTATTGCTACTAAGAGGTTGTGTAGAAAATGGGGTAAAATAGCCTTATGATATGCTAGAATGTGTCTAAAAATAGTTGATGGACATATGAGAGACTTTTGGGTCTCCTTGAAAATATTATCTTGATCAGATACAATGTTGAACTTGATCACACCATTGCCACTTGTGAATTTGGCAAGGTGAGCAATTATGAATTGTTGCGAACATTTGTTTTATGTAGGGTACAAGTTTCAAATTATGTAAATACCTTTGGGAAGTCTTCAAATACTTCAAGAAGGCTCATATTATTCATAAAATGTAGCAAAAATACCACGTGAGTTCTAGAACATGGTGAGTCAAATTAGTGAGTCACAAGGGAGCTTCAGTGGTGTCCTAGTGGAAGGTCGATGTGGCTAGTTCTCAAAGTCCATCAATACTTTGCTTATTTGAGCACTTGAGTCATGTAATACCTCCATCCAAGTGTCTACCACGAATTTAGATGTATTAGGAAGGTTTTAGATTAGTTTCCCATGCTATAAAAAGAGGAGAAAAGTCGTGATCTTGTGGGATGTCCAAGAGAGTCATATGTGTATCTCTACACTGTTGTAGTTTTGTATGCAGAGATTGCAGAGCTTGTATCTCCCTCATTATATATCCAAATTACATGTTTGATAGCTCATTGGAAAGCTCTTACTGTCTACTTTCTTCCTGTAAATTTTCATAATCATTGGATTTGTGAGCTGAGAGCAATACTCTCTGCAAGTAGTGTGTGTTCTCTGTTTTTTATCCCTGCTGAAGGTCTCCATTAAACCTCAAACTTGCAGAGGTCATATCTCCTTGTGTATGTATCCAAATCATGTGTTCTTTGGCTTGTTAGAAAGCTCTTTAAGTATAATTGTATTCTAGAAAGTTTCAAAGTCATTGGAGTTGTGAGTTAAGAGCAGTAGTCTCTGCAAGTGATGTGTGTCCTCAGGTTCATCTCTGTTTCAAGGTCTCCATTAAAGCTGCATATTGCAGAGGTCATAGCTCATTGTGTATTTATCCATTTGAGGTGTTCTATATCTTGTTGGAAAGCGCTTAGAGTCTAGTTTATGTGTGTGAAACAGTTTTGGAAAATTCCAAGTGAGTAAAGAGAAATTTGCTCTGCAAGAAAATTGGTATGTGCATACAAGTTTATGAAAAAGTCAACTAGGTCCTGTTGGGTTTCACCTACTTCTAGCTGTACTTTGGAGATCAATAAACTCCAACATGAATTGCTCTTAAGAAGACGATTTCTAAGAAATATGAAATTGGTTCAAGATTAGAGAGGTAATGCTATTATATCCAGCATTGAGGCACAACAACAAAGATTGATTGTAGAAATAATGCTTACCAAGATGTGCCACCTCTCAAATGGTGGTTGGTACATGAAGGTTCGATTCAATCTTCTTCAATGCATATCCATGTCAACCACTCCAAAGAGAATTGCATATGCAAAGTATATACCAACCTCTAATTTGAGAGGGGATGGATTTGATCCGTTTAGTTGGGCTCATATCTTAACAACAATA